>CM038677.1:201138365-201538778 GCA_021605205.1 Aegilops longissima | reverse complement strand
TCACAGACAACGGTTCACAGTTCACGATAACCTCTTTAAAAGCGTCTGCGCTAACCTTGGGGCGTAGATATGCTACGCTTGGTGGCGCACCCCGCAACAATGGACGGGCGGCGGGCCAGCGCGAAGGTCTAAGAGGTCTCAAGACCGGGGCGTTCAAGAAAAAAGCTGGAGGCCTGCGGCGAGGGCTGGTATAGCGAGCTTCCGTCCGTGTTGCGGTCCATCCGCTGCCCATAACCAAGCCAAGCTGGAAGACCCCTTCTTCCTGGTCTCTGGATCGAAGAGGTCCTCCCTCACGAGTCAGCGTCGATCCATGGCGGGTCTGGCGTTCGATGAAGCGCTGCGAGACACCATGCGGGGGCAGCCCTCGTCTTTGGGGAAGGCGCCGTCGAAGCTGCGCTGCGGCGGCAAAGTACCAGCGAGCACTCGGCGATACCCTTTGCCGCAACATCCGCCCGGAACTCTCGAGTAGGGGACCTCGTGCTCAGCGGGTCCTCTCTGGGGAGGGACTGCATAAGCTCTCTCCCATGTGGGAGGCCCGTTCAGGTTTTCATCTTTCTAGGCCCGGCTCCGTGCGCTTGGAGACTCAAGAGGAGTACCTATACAAAGCGTGTGGAACATCCAGCACCTCAGGAGGTTTACCCTAAAAAGGCCGGTGCACGTGAAGAAGGCGAATGCTGTGAAGCTCATCCTTTTGGAAAAAGGCCCGAGCACATGAAGAAGGCGAATGCTGTGAAGCTCATCCTTTTTGGAAAGGCCCGTGCTGTGAAGAAGGCGAATGCTGTGAAGAAAGGCGAATGCTGTGAAGCTCATCCTTTTGGAAAAGGCCGGTGCTGTGAAGAAGGCGAATGCATGTGAAGCTCATCCTTTTTGGAAAAGGACCGGTGCACATGAAGAAGGCAAATGCACTGTGAAGCTCATCCTTTTGGAAAAGGCCGGTGCACTGTGAAGAAGGCGAATGCTGTGAAGCTCATCTTTTGAAAAAGGCCAGTGCACATGAAGAAGGCGAATGCTGTGAAGCTCATCTTTTTGAAAAAGGCCCGTGCACTGTGAAGAAGGCGAAGGCACATGAAATTTGTCGCGTTCGGAAAGGGCCCAGAGCCCGTGAAAGAGGCCGCGCGTGAAGCTTGCTTCCCGGAAGAAAGGCCGGAGCACTGTGAAGAGGGCCAGCACTTTGTGGAGCTACGCCGCGTGACACTCTCACGTAATAATGAGTTGGGGCTGTACCGCCCGGAGTCTCGGAGTGCGGCCTCGGGCCACAGGGCTCCCTCCGCCGATGGCAGCACTTAGCTCTGCTGGTGAGAAAACATCGAAAACTAGACTAGGTGCCGGACGCGGCTTTTTCATTTGCTTTCTGCTGTTGACTAGTTATTCCCATTTGGAGTTTTTATCGAAACTATCGCCATCTTTTGGTCCGTGGTTCTTCGATCTTTTTCGCACTCCTGCCTCGATTTCTCTTGCGTGGGGACTCACGAGGCAGAAGCCTCGGGAGCCCTCGCGAGCGTTCCTACCCCTATCGCTCATGTTTTCACAGCCCTGGTCCACAGCTGGAACACCCCTCCTGACCATGCCTCACGGGCAGCACAACGCGAACACGGGGCCTGGATCGGTCGCCCCCGCGGCCACGGCTGGAGTTCACTTGCGAATGGGCGTATAACGGCATGGATCGGTCGCCCCCGCGGCCACGGCTGGAGTTCACTTGCGAATGGGCGTATAACAGAAAGGAACAGTATCAGGATAACTGTAAGTGCATCTAGTGCCCCTTAGTGATTTTGGTGTATTGAAGACTTATAGGTTAAGTAACTAATGCGTTTGTGAGTGTACACAGGTTTATAAGTCTATGAGGAGTTTGATATTCTGAGAGAAAGTCGACCCTAAAATGAATTTCTTCATCTGAAGAATTTGATATTCGAAGACTTTACGAAGACTTTGAAAGTGAAGAAATTGGTGTGATTACGAAGACTTGGTAATCGCTTGAGGAATATGAGCGTGAAGACTTTTGTTTTCGTAGTTTCATTTTCTCTTTCTTGAGTCATAGGAAACCTTTGTCTTGTTAAAGAATCGAGGAAATACTAAGGAAAAATTTCCATTTGATGCTCAACTCAAAATCCTCACCTACCAATCCCTTGAGTGAAGCCTTTGGAAATCTCATACAGATTCAGTCAATTTCTTGATGTGAGGCGAAGCTCTTACAGTCCTTTGAGAATTTATTCGGCTGAGGAGTTAGGAATTCGCCGGTCTGAATTGCCTACGATGAGAACATGATATACGAGAATTTGATGTTCCAATTTCCGACCGTTCTTTGTCTTCTTGGCTGCTGTCCCAAAATATCTCCACCTAACGGTCATATCATTGAAGGGCATTTATGTCTTATCATGTCGGGCTGCTCCTAGGCTATAAATAGCCGCCCCTACAACCACTAGTTGGTTGGCTGCTCGAGAAGAACTTGACACTTGTCATTTGAGAGCAACCGAAAATCATCAAGTGAGGAAAAACCCAAAAGTGAGGAAAAACCCAAAACCAAACCCCAACAAACCCAAAGTGATTGAGCATCTTGAAGAAATTGATCCAGCGTGGATCCGGCGCTTTTACCTTTGAAGACTGTGCTTCTTCCAGACGGTTAGGCGTCACGGTCTAGAAACATCAAGAGGAATTGTGGATCGCCGAGTGACCAAGTATGTGAAGGTTTGGAAGTCGCTGAAGACTTACCACAGTGATTGGGCGAGTCTGCGTGACCTTAGTTCAAGGAGAATCGGTGAGGACTTGGTGTCTGAGCTGCGTGCTTTCGATGTTGGGTGTCGGGACTGCGTGTCCTCGAGTTTAAATACTCGGCCGCTCCAACAGGGCGTACAAGCCGAGACAGCAGTTGGAACTGGTCTACAAATCATTGTCTTCACCAACCTAACTGGTTCTATTTCCTCAACCCTTTCATTTCCTCATTCTTGTGTTGAGTGTTTGTCATATCTGTGTTTGAAGACTTTGGTGAAGACTTTCTCAATTTCCTCAGTTCAATTTCTTGATCTGTTTGTCTTCATCTTGTGTTATCCTGTGATTCGCTTTACGTACTCTGTGATTGTCTTCATTTCATCATGATGACTATGCTTGTAATCTGTTATGCTTACTTCGAGTACTTATTCCGCTGCATGTATTTCTTAGCTAAGGAATTTCCTCACGGCAAATTCCTCGATGAAGAATTTGTAAAATCTCTAAAATCGCCTATTCACCCCCCTCTAGTCGATATAGCACTTTCAATTGGTATCGAGCAAGGTACTCCCTTGTTACGTGTGATTTTAGTTTAACCACGGAGTTTTAGTTATGTCGACCCGAGGTATGATCAAGGTCTCGGCGAGGGTGTCCTACCTTGATGGGACGGACTACCCCTCTTGGAAGAACAAAATGCGAATGCATCTTGAAGCAATTGACAACGATCTACGGTATGTTGTGACAAAGGTGTTTCCTCGGTCACACCCTCTCGAATGATCTGATGTGAAGAGATTCAAGCAACTCGATTCTCAAGCGAAGAATATCATATGTAGCCATCGAGCAAAGGTCAATATGGAAGAGTGAGTGCTTTGGAATCTGCCAAACTCATTTGGGACAGGCTGTCCAAAGTAAATGAAGGTGTTTCAACTCAGCGTGACTCTCGAGTTGATGTTCTTGAATCTCTTCAACGCTTCAAAAGACTCGACAACAAAATGTTCAACAAACCTTGATCGCCTCACGACATCTCAAATGAGCTTCAAGCCTTTGGGTGCCCTTGACATCACCGACCATGAGGTGGTGAAGAAATTGCTAAGATCGCTTGATTCCTCATTTGACACTCGCGCGATGATACAGAGCGAGCTGACTACAAGTCTCTTGATCCTGCTGATATCCTCGAAGGCTAAATACTCACGAGTTCGACTTGCTGAAAAGAGATCTCTATGGTTACGGCTATGGAAGAACCACGTGCCTGAAGGCCAAGGCTGAATCTGAATCGAGAGTGAAGAATCTGGTAGTAGCCTTGGAGATCTGAAGAATTTGGCGAGGAGCTAACCTTGCTCGTGAAGAAATTCAGAAATTCACAAGGCGTGGTCGTTTTGGAAAATCCTCAAGCGGTGATTCCTCATCTAGTGACTATAGCGAAGACTTTGCCACAAATGCAAGAAACCTGGTCACTATATCCAAGATTGTCCTCGGTGGGAAAAGGAATTGAAGAAGAAGAAATCATCAAAATCTTCATCATCAAAATCCTCAAAACCTTCTTCTCACAAGAAGAGCAGCTCAAAAAGGCTCGGGCATTCATTGGCAGAAATGGACTCGAAGCTGAATCTGAGGAAAATGAGGAAGAGGAGGAGTGCGAAGAATCCGAATCTGGTGTGGCTAGTCGGCTCTTGCTACGCCTATGTTAGCAAGTCCATCTTCAACATTGAAAAGCTGACTCCGCCGACAAACTGATGAGGAAAATGATGACTCGCTCCCACCTATTGCTTCATGGCAAAAGGTGCCAAGGTACTCAATTTCACCTCCTCTGAATCTAGTGAAAATGAATCGATGAGGATCTCAAGCCCAGCTACTCTAAACTTGCTAAGATTGCTATAAAACAACAAAGGGCTTTTGAAAAGGTTCAAAACATGCTAGATAAGAGTGATGATATGTTAGGTGAAGAAATGGATCGCACTCAAGCACATTGAAAATCTTGAGAGAGTTAGGTCTAGGCTTGACAACCTTCAAGGTCATCATAACACTCTCTTATCGATCATGAAAACTTTCTTATGAATTTCTTCAAAAGCAAGATCTTGAGAAGCTAAGGCGAGTTATGAAGATCTTGAAGGGGCGCGATTCATTACTTGCTCAACAAATCAGCGCTTCTCAAGAAGAATTTGTTCCTCCATGCTTAAAGTGCATTGAGCGTGAATCTGCTAATTCTTCACAGAATGTTCAAATGCTTCAAGCTGTTACAAATTCTTCACCTGCCTCTGCTATCACTAATTCCTCACACGAGGACATTGCTAGTATCCTTGACGATCAGGGCTGAAGGAATTGTACATGACGAGGCATGTACAAAAGCCTCAAAGGGCATCGAGACTCTTTGTGATGTGCTTAAAAGCAGATCCTCAACGAAACCCTAGGAAAGAGGTATTGCCTTTGAGAGGAAACTCAATCTTGATGGAGCGTCTTTGGAAGCTTTGGCGGTATCCCAAAACCTCATGGGTTGCTGCAAAGGGACCTCCGATTGATCCATCTACCTTATCTGGTTTTACATGTGAATTTCCTCATTACGATGATGAGTCATTTGACTCAAACTATAAACTGTTCAAAAATCAGAATGGTGAAGTATTTGCTAGATATGTTGGCACTAAGCTGCGAGAGCGGTCCCCTATGAAGAAAATCTGGGTTCCCAAGAAATGTCTTGAAAGTCTTGGTGAATGTCCTCATGACACCACCGGTGAAGAAAAGGAACCCCAGATCAAATTCTTCATATGGACCAAATTCTTCATATGGATCCAAGTCCTCATACGGACCAAATTCCTCACGTGGATCAAATTCCTCAAAAGGATCAAAGTCCTCATATGATTATCATCGTGCTAACAACTCATTTTGCAGAGGTAGAGCTAAGGGCTATGAATATGTGCATTATTCTTCAAACCAATATGTTCATAAGTCCTCGAAGAATTTCTCTGCTTATTCATATGCTTACCTAACCCCTCTTATGTGAAGCGAAATGGTTTGGCCTCTATGCCACCATTCTCATATGGTGCTTTCATGAGAATGATGAACTCTTTGCCACCCCTTGAGATGTGGGTGGTGAAGAAAAAGAACTAATCTCTTCTGCAGGGTCAGGTCTCGGGCGTGCCTCAACGTCTGAAGAATTTTCTTGGGGCACGACAAAATTGCTGAAAGGGCCTTGAGGCTAATCATGATGAAATGAACTTTCATTTCTGCGTCCTCATCTTGCTTATCTAAATCTTGGTGATGAAATTCATCGATGAACTTGATATCATATTCTTCAGCGATGAAGTATATGAGATCGTAAGTTATACTAATTCATCTGCGGGATGATCAACCCAAAGCCAGCGAGTGGGTTCTCGATAGTGGATGTACAAATCACATGATTGGTGACAAGAATCTATTGATGGATGCTCCTTATCACCGTCACATCTGAAGCATATCATCTTTCTTGACAAAGGCAAAAGTCGGTATTGGGACTTGGTAAGGTTGCTATCTCTAAGGACATGCACATGGACAAAGTCATGCTTGTTGAGTCTTTAGGATATAACCTCATGTCGATCTCAATGCTTTGTGATCTTGATATGGTTGTTATCTTTGGCAAATATCGTTGTGTTGTGATTATGGAAGCTGACAATTCCAAAGTCTTGAAGGCTTTAGGAGAGGAGACTTGTATATTGTTGATTCTCTCTAGAGACCACAACCAGCCGTGTGCCTACTTGCAAAAGCTTGAAGGCTGGCTATGGCATCGACGACTTAGTCACGCAGGCATGAGGAATTTACTGCAGCTTGCGAAGAAGAAGCATGTCATTGGCATTGAGAATGTCAAATTCCTCAAGGATCACTTATCTGAACTGTGAAGCTGGAAAAATGACCAAGGCCAAGCATCCGGCGAAGACTATCATGACCACTACTCGTCCCTTGAATTGCTTCACATGGACCTCTTTGGTCCCAATCATTACTCAGTTGTCGTTAATGAAGCATCACTATATGGCTTTGTTATTGTTGATGATTACTCTCGTTACACATGGGTACACATTGTTACTTACAAAAATCAAGTGCGGAAATCTTCAAGCGATTTTCCTCGAGGGCTTCAACCAACTTTGGTGTGAAGATCAAGCACATCGGGAGTGACAATGGAACTGAGTTCAAGAATTCGGTCTTGATGATTATCTTGATGAACTTGGTATTACTCATGAGTTATCTGCTCCTTATACTCCTCGGCAAAATGGCGTCGTGGGCGCAAGAACAGAACTCTTGTTGAGATGGCTCGCACTATGCTTGATGAATACAAAGCGCCTAGTCGTTTACGGATTGAAGCAATTGACCTGCGTGCCACATCATCAACAGTATATCTTCACAAATTCTTCAAAAGACTGCCTATGAACTCCTCACGACAAGAAACCCAATGTAAGTTATTTCAAAGTCTTGATTGCTAAATGCTGGATTAGAGATCCTCACCACACCTCTAAATTTGCACGAAGCACATGAAGGTTTTATGCTTGGTTACGGAAAGGACTCGCACACCTCTGAGTCTTCAACATCACTCTTCACAAGATTGTTGACCTTGTAGATGTGCGATTCGATGAAACTAATGGCTGCAAAGAGCACCTACCTACGTGTTAGGCGAACCAGCACACGAGGATTCTATCAAGTTCAAAGGCAGCGAGGATGTCATTCCTCTTGAAGAAACTGCTGAAGAATTCATTCTGTCTGTGAAAGACGTCGAGGTGATGCACTGAAGATAATCTTTGAAGAAAATGGTCTTTGAGGAAAATGATCAAATTCCTCGAAGACAACCAGCTCATCCTCGCGTTGCAAAAGAAGTGCAAGTTGACAAGATCATCGATGACATTGAGCGCGAGTCCTCTCACTCGCTCAAAAGCTTCACACTTATCTAACTTTTGTGGGCACTATGCTTTTGTCTCTATCACAGAGCCCACTAAGGTAGATGAAGCATTTACGGGCGGAGTGGATTCAGGCCATGCAAGAAGAATTACATCGATTCGAGCTCAACAACGTCGGGAACTGGTCAAGCGTCCAGATCCTCGCAAGCATAATATCATTGGCACAAAGTGGATCTACCGCAACAAGCAAGATGAAAATGGTCTTGTGGTGAGGAATAAAGGCACGACTAGTAGCTCAAGGCTACACGCAGGTTGAAGGAATTGATTTCGATGAAACTTTTGCACTGTTGCTAGACTTGAGTCTATTAGCATATTACTACGCCTATGCTAACCATCACAATATCACTTTATATCAAATGGATGTGAAAAGTGCATTCCTCAATGGTAAGCTTGAGGAAGAAGTATATGTTGCTCAACCCCGGTTTTGAAGATCCAAAGAATCGACAAAGTCTTGAGACTAAATAAGGCCCTCTATGGCCTCAAGCAAGCCCCTCGAGGCGTGGTATGATACATTGAAGGAATTCTTCGTGAAGAATGGCTTCACACCAGTTCACTCGACCCTACTCTCTTTACTAAATCTTATGATGGTGAACTGTTTGTGTGCCAAATATATGTTGATGATATTATCTTTGGCTGTCTAACCAACGTTATAGTGATGAATTTGCCTATATGATGAGTGAAGAATATCAAATGTCTATGATGGGAGAGTTGAAATTCTTCTTAGGTCTTCAAATTCATCAACAACACAATGGCATATTCATATCTCGGAGAAATACCTCAAAGATGTCACGAAGAAATTGGCATGCAAGATTGCAAAGCGTCAAAATTCCTATGCCCACAAATGGCCATCTATGCAGCTTGATGAAAATGGTATTGACTTGATCACAAGGTATACCGCTCCATGATTGGTTCTTTATTGTACTTATGTGCATCTAGGCCAGATATAATGCTTAGTGTTTGCATGTGTGCCCGATTTCAAGCTACACGAAGGAATCACACCATAAGGCTGTGAAGCATATTCTTGATATCTAGCTCACACACCAACACTAGGATTATGGTACCCCAAGGGCTCTACTTTTGATCTCATTGGATATTCGACTCGACTATCTTTGGTGATCGTGTGGACCGCAAGTCAACATCTGGTACTTGTCATTTCCTCGGACGATCTTTGGTGCTGTTGGTCCTCGAAGAAAGCGAGACTGCGTATCCACATCCCTGCGGAAGCTGAATACATTGCTGCTGGCTCGTGTTGTGCTCAATTACTATGGATGAAGCAAACCCTCAAGGACTATGGCATCAACGTGAAGAATGTGCCTCTCTCTGTGACAATGAGAGTGCCATCAAGATTGCTCACAACCAGTTCAGCACTTTCGAAGACAAAGCACATTCAAATTCGTCATCATTTTCTTCGTGATCATGTGTTGAAGGCGACATCTCCATCGAGCACGTGAAGGATGAAGAACAGCTAGCTGATATCTTCACTAAGCCCTTGGATGAGAAGAGATTTAGCAAGTTGCGGTGTGAGCTAAATATCTTAGAATCTTGAATGTTCTTTGAAAAGGCACACATCCTAACACTTATGCAAAATTGATGACTTAGATGTGCAACACATGAAGAAAGCGTTTTCTTCAATCAATGAAGAATAACACTCTAAGTGTGAAGAAATTAATGAAGAATTTGATTCTCGAACCCTCGACAATTATGCAGCGGTGTCTGAAATCATCATTCTTATCTGGTGGGTCACGCCACCACCAAAGTTGAAAATCTTCAATTTGAGTTTTTCCTCAATTTTGAAATTCTTCAGTTTTGAAATTCTTCAGTTTTCAAATTCTTCAACTTTGCAAAATCTTCCTTTGTTTCGTCGTCTTTCTTCATTGGCTATATATATATATATGGATTTATGTCCTCTCTGACATTCACTTATGGCTATTTCTTCAAGTCGCTTTTACGCTAAGTGAATGTGATCGGACCCTTCCCCTCTATGCTATACTCAACCCAATCCATTCACAAATTCTTCATGTGCGTTCTACTTTGAAACTTCGTTCAAATTCTTCCTTTGTGTCCTTGACAAGTGAAGAAATTGCGACGGAACTTTTAAAGCGAATCTTATCAAACTTGATTTTACCGCTCAAACCGTTCCGCATCCCACGATGCATTATTATATCCACCCACGATCGCTTACGATCTCCACTACACTACGTGGGTGACACATGTCGTGAGAAGGGAAGCGGTCGAGAACACGTTAGTCCTAAATCTTGGACGAGCCGTTTTCACCGTGGCTATAAATACCCTCTCTCCCTTCCTCACTCTTTTACTCCGCTCGATCTCTCTCCCTCGAGCTCCTCAAACCCTAAGCGCCGCTTCTCCATAAATCGCCGGTGAGGAAAAGCTTCTTGCCTTGACCTCTTCGCCGGCGTACTCGCGCCGACCGTGGAATTTCTTCACTCCGCCGTCGCCGTAGCTGATTTCCTCTGCCAAGTTAGGGGCGGAGAAGATCTGAGCAGACGAACTTCTCAACTGTTCATCTCAGTTAAATCGTGTTCTTCACTTCGGGTAAATTAAAAGTTACTTTTATTTACTCGCTTTGATTCTCAAATTTTCTTCAAATTCTTCAAAGGTGTTTATTTCAAATTCTTCACACATATGAACACCTCAAATCTCTTGACTCATTTCTCTAAGCTATGATTTTCTTCAAGATTCCTCAATTGTGTGGATCTTCGATCTATACAACTCTGGAACCTAAGATAAAGAACGCTTATTGAAATTCTTCAAGGCTCATCTGGTCAAAATCCTCAAACTTGTTCTTTTGAAAAACCCTCACGAAAGCATATGACCTCTTCAAATTCCTCGCACCTATACTCTGTTCACGGTACAAATGTCTGCTGCTGAATCCCTAGGTTCTCATCAACTTAACTCATTTGCAGCGTTCCTCGAAGAAAAACTGCACACTTCTTGAGAGAACTCAATTGTTCAATTTCCTCACGAAGAAAATGGCAGATGGTAGAAGCATGAAGGGAGGAAAGAAACCTGAGGTCATGACAGCATTGAAATCCACGAGGAAATATATCTGACTATTGCACACAGATGAGGAAAGCAAAAACCAGCGCAAAGTGCGCATTCAGAAAATTGAGCGGAGATGGGCGCGGGAATGGAAGGAATACCGCTATGTTACACCTAAGTACATGAAGAAATTCGCGTTAAATCCTCCATGCCCAAGAGCTCCTTTGGCACCGGGCCAAATAGCTGATCCCACTAGCGTCAAAGCGGTGAGGACTTTCACGATGAGTGGGCTAAGCGCCAAGCTAAGTTGGCTAAGCAAGCAAAGAAGCGGTGAAGAAATTCAATGAGGATTCTGCGCTGCTGCTGCTGCTGAGGTCTCGGCCAAGCCGAGAAATCGATGCAAAAGAAGTCGCCAATAAGCCAAGTGCTTCTTCATCTGTGCCCTCACGGCCAAGTTCCTCGGCAGCTCCTTCCGGGAAAATTCCTCGTGACAAATTCCTCACCTGCTCTTTGCTCCATCAAAGTCCTCGGCTGCTCCGTCCAAACCTTCAGTTCCAGTGCATCTAGCGACTTGTCAAAGGACTGCTGGTTTTCAATTGCCTCGAGCATACGCAAATTCCTCGGCTGCTTTCAATTCTTCATCGGCCCGACTCTGCTGAAGACAAAAGCAACAGTGGGCGTGGTCCTCGGCCTAGCCAAGGAAGAAACAGCTTGTCGTCCACGTGCCATCGATGATGAGGCATCGATGAAGAACTTGAAGAAATCATCGAGACCGTCAAGCTAGAGCCGCAAGAGCCAAGGAACAGCTGTGCCTTTGCTTTTGGACCAGATTAAATCAATCGGCGAAGAATCTCACAAGTGTTGCTGCACACGAGCAACATGAAAATCCTCGGTGAAGCCTCTGCTCGAGCCTAATGAAAAAATGCCGACAAACGCTGAAGCTCAACCTGCTGAAGAAAATCCTTCATCGAGGGCTGATGAAGAAATTCAACCATTTGAAGAAATTGCGGGGCACCCACTAGTGGTGCGCCTAAAGAAGCTGCTCAAGTCGAGGCAAGCTGCATCGATTCTTTGAAGAAATTACTGAAAACAGGGAACTGCATCAATTGCTCTGAAGAAACTGCCCCAAATTCCTCAGCTCCTCCAGCGCCAACTCCATCTCAATTCTTCCATCTGCTTCGGATGTGAAGAAAACCAAGGCTCTTGAGCGAGCTGCTGTGAAGAAGAAAAGCATCATTGCGTCGATTCTTGACTGCGAAGAAAATGAAGCCAATGACCAGCTCCGTTGAAAACCCAATTGATGCTATTCCAATTTCCTCCATACCATCAAAGGAAGTCGTTCCTTTTGGAGAAGAATATGAGATCCCAATCGGATCTGATGAAGAACATCAATCTCCTGCTTCGTCAGAGAAAATTGATGAAGAAATTGAAGTGGAAGCAATCCCTTCAACCCCAGTTATTCCCTCATCAGACCATGAAATTCCTCAAGCTGGTACTGAGGAAATTGAAAATGAAGATGTGGATATTGGATGTACCACTCCAGTGATCAATGATGACTTTTGGGAAAGTCAGCATCCCAATACTCCTCTCTTCACCCCGCTCCAACAAGTTCCTCACTCCCTGCGATTGTCCAAATAGACTCTGAAGAAAATCAACCCGCTGGTTACGTGCATGAAGAAATTCCAGCCACTAGTGCTGATGAAACTGCTGCTGCTGCTGAAAATCCTCAGACTGCACAAGTTGAGGACCAAGAAATTCCTCAAGCTGAAGAACCTGAACTTACGGTTCGGAGGTGGTGATGCAACTGGTGACACCCCTCTGCCAAAGCGAAGAATCCGTTCTCGACAAAGCAAAAGTTCAAGGCTAAGATTTCTTTCTTGAGCATGTGTTCTTCTTGAATATAATCCTTATGATTCTGCTCGGATTAGGAAGAGGCGCTTACGGACTGCCAGTCAAGCCAACTTCTATTCCTCGGTGCTTTTCAACAAGGACAAAATCTTGATCATGCTCATATTCCTCATGTGGATATGGAGTCGCTGCCGGGCTTTGAGCCTGTCCTAAGTGTTCTTCACGATGCAGGTCTTCTAAACTTTTGCTTGATATTTGTGATTGGAATGAAGAGCTAATTCTTGATTCTATGCAACACTTCACATCACGAGAGGCTGAAGATGTGACTTCATGGGTCTTGGATTGGATGACGAAAACACCCACTACAAGGCACCAGCAAGTGAATTGCTTGAGCCCTTCCACTCGATCCTCCGATTGATGGTGCCGTCGCATCTATGAAGAAAGGAACTTTCAAATCACTATATGCAAGTCTTGATGAAGCCTTTGAAACCAAGGCAAGCTCAAGGACCAAATTCCTCGTCAAGGAATTGTTATATGTGCCTCGAACAGTCTATCGAATTCGAGCGAAGACTATGAGTCCTATCAAAGGTCACGACTTCGAGCGATGAAGAAGTCGTTGGCATCATGAAGAATATGCTTTTCAACATCATCCATGGTGTTCCGTCAATTTCCATGATTTCTTCATGAGGACTCGGCTAACATTGCCATGTCACCTTTTGAGCTGAAGCCTTATCGCCTTGGATTATGAGATTCATCGGTCAAGATCTTCACTGAATTACAAAGCGATACTTTGAACCACTGCAGCTACCTGCCCCGATTGAAGTCCTCAAGCGGCCAATTGCCTCGGTGATGAAAAGGAAAGGCTGTTGCTGTGATAGATGAAGGCATTCGTCCATTGGATGGACAGTTTAAGCAAGCGAGCATCTTACTCCACCAATGATGACTCGCCACACATGACTCTGCGGCAAATACCTCGATTAAGCATAGTCCTCAAGCTCTGCACCCGAGGTGATGGTGATCGTGAGTTACTCCTCGGTCTTCATCGGAAGGTTGATCGCAATCACAAGTGGGTCAAGCGTCGGTTTGGCACTCTTCTTTACAACATGACCTCAACTCACAATGCGGTGAAGAAAAACCACTACTACCTTCATGAAACCTTCAAGCGCTCTGGGCTGTTCTTTCACATGTCTACAATGAAGAAGAACGCAATCAATGGGACTCAAGGAAGAATTTGGTGGTCGCACCTCCTCTCGAAGAAATTCAAGAAGGTCAAAGTTCCTTCCTTGGTGGCCAGCTCCTATTCTTCATCTCGCGACAACGATGAAAATGAAGATTTGGAAGACAACGCTGCTGGTCCTACCTCAACAAACAACCCGACAATCTTTGGCGCTCCGTCTTCAACTTGAAATTCTTCAAGGCGTTAGTCCTCGGTTCGATCCTTTTGGTCATTCGATGACAAAGGGAGAAATTTGAGTTAGTCTTCAAGCGGGTCCGTTTTTGTCTATATACAATATTTTATTAAGTTACAACTCTCGTTCTTACGAAACCTTTTATTGGATCGAGTTGTAATCTTAAACCCGATGGTGCTTTGATACTTTTGATGCATTATGCTTTTGCTCTATGCTCGATTACGATAGTGTTGATATCGTTGATCCTTGTTATGCTCGATCCTCATGAGCTCGTTGAAAATCTTCAAATTGATTTGGGATCGATACTCATGAAGAGTTTCAAATTCCTCATCGCATTGGGCTCGATACTCTTTATGCATTATTTTGCATGCTCGCATATCATCAAGCACCATATTTCATCATGCATTTCAAATTCTTCATATTATATGTTAAATCGTGTATGAATTACAAGATATAGGGAGATCTCCATGATTCAATTCTTCAAATGTGCATTGCCTCAAAAGCAATTTCCTCACTATGCACATCTTCAGGGGGAGTTCTTCTATATCTTGCAATCAAAATCCTCATTATCAGTAATTACACTTCATATGTTTATCCCCGTTGAAAACTTAACCTGTATTGTCATCAATCACCAAAAAGGGGGACATTGTAAGTGCATCTAGTGCCCCTTAGTGATTTTGGTGTATTGAAGACTTTGGTGTATCTAGTGCCCCAAAAAGCAGTACAATTAATTAACGGCGTTAACCTAAACGCGCCCCCACGGGGCCACACATTGTTGTCTTTTTGCGCAGGAGAAGAGAAAGGAAAAGGACAAAAGCAGGTGAAGCACGCCCTGTGCCGGCCCTCTTGAAAGGCTCGAGCCGTCTCCGGAGCTCAGGCGGACTCCCTCTCGCGCTTCACTTGGGCAGCGGCGGGACCAGCTGCCACCCCCAAGCAGGCGGCGGCGTGGGGGGCTGGCCATGACAGCTGCTGGAAGAATCACCACCAAGAAGAGCTGGTGAAGCTTGAGGAGTCACGGGCATCAATTTTTGCCGCCCATGGCGCTGCCCTCTCCATCCACGCCGGGGTTGAGTCCTCGGCCATGATGCGTCGTCTTGAGGCAGCACCCATGCGGCGACCGTCTTCCACGAACACCCTCACGTGGGGTGGCATCGCCGTCATACTTGAAGTCTGCAGGAGCACCGGCGGCGAAGACGCCTTGTAGCAGCAACGTCTGCCAGCCGCGGGTCAGGAACAGGTTCCCTATAGCGGAGACCTCCAGAGAAGTCCACGAAGCCCGGCTGCAGCAGCCATCCACCTGGAGCCAGAGGCCACCCAGGGCGCCAGCTGGGAGCTCACCCAGGAGGAAGCGCGGGAGCTGAAGCCGGACGCCGGACGGCTCCTCCGCCCGCACCATGAACTCCGGCAGCGCTTCAGCAGCATGGAGGCGCGGCCTCGGGGGACGCGCGGCCGGGGCACGCCCTCGGACCATGGCCAGCCACTCGTCGCCATGATGAGAGCCTCCCCCACGACCGCGGGGGACCGCCGTGGGGGCCACGGGATGCTTGCGAGGGCGACTGTCGGTGTCAAAACCGGCGGATCTCGGGTAGGGGGTCCCGAACTGTGCGTCTAGGCGGATGGTAACAGGAGACAAGGGACACGATGTTTACCCAGGTTCGGGCCCTCTTGATGGAGGTAAAACCCTACGTCCTGCTTGATTTATATTGATATTGTGGATGTTTACAAGAGTGGATCTACCACGAGATCAAGGAGGCTAAACCCTAGAAGCTAGCCTATGGTATGATTGTAAGGGTTGTTGTGATTGTTGTCCTACGGACTAAAGCCATCCGGTTTATATAGACACCGGAGAGGGCTAGGGTTACATAGAGTCGGTTACAATGGTAGGAGATCTACATATCCGTATCGCAAGCTTGCCTTCACGCCAAGGAAAGTCCTATCCGGACACGGGGGGAAGTCTTCAATCTTGTATCTTCATAGTCTTGGAGTCCGATCGATGATGATAGTCCGGCAAATGATAGTTCGGCTGATGATGGTAGTCCGGCTATCCGGACACCCCCTAATCCAGGACTCCTCGGTAGCCCTAAACCAGGCTTCAATGGCGATAAGTCCGGTAGCGTATATTGCTTGGCATTGCAAAGCGGGTTCCTCCTCAAATGATAGAAGATTGGGAACACCGGGATAGTGTCGGCTCGCAAAATAAATTCCACATTCCATAGTAGAGAGAATAGTAATATATACACAAGTTCAATCTGTGGCGTTTTCCATGGCTTGATGTCACACCACTACCAAGCCATTACTCAATTGTTTTTAGTTTACCACCTCAAGCGCATTTAGCGAAGCGGTTTCCTTGCACGTCTTGTCGAGCGAGATCGTGTTTCCCCTTAATCCGGGATTCTCATCAATGCAGGCGTGGGTAACCCAACGCGCCGTTCGCCACGCCCACCTCTATCGGCGAGTTCCAAGCGGTCCGGAGGCGGCTCTTGGTATTCTCCCTCTTTATAACGGGACCAAGGCTCGTTTCTTTTTCTTTAATCCACCATCGAATCTTCTCCACGCTCCAAGTTCCAGCACCCAGAGCTCCAGATTCGAGCGCTTTCGGACCTTCAACAATGTCGGTTCCGACCTCAGGGCGGTGGATGCCCTCCTCCGTCCACGGAGGAGGGCGTGCTAAAGTTGCGGGATGCCAAGTACCTGTCTTACGAGATTTCGCACAGGTTGCCCGCCGAAGGGCAGGCCATCCCCACCCCTGAGCCCGGCGAGTATGTCGTCTTCATTTCCCACCTCCGTCGGGGTTTAGGCTTCCCGATGGATCCTTTTGTGAGAGGGCTCATGTTTTACTATGGGTTGGAATTCCACGACTTGGCTCCGGAGTCCATCCTCCATATATCCGCATTCATCGTCATCTGTGAAGCCTTCCTCCGCGTCACCCCACACTTCGGCATGTGGCTGAAGACTTTCAATGTGGCGCCGAAGATGATCGGGGGGCGTCAGCGGAGTGTGGCGGGCGGCCATAAGTAGGAGAAGCTGATGCCCGTGGCCCGCTGGCTCCTTCCAGGAGGAGCTCAGCCTGTGGCAGCATGAGTGGTTCTATATTACCGTTCGAGGGGCGCGGACAAAGCGCCGCCGCCCTATTCCACGGGACCTCCATGACGATTGATATCGTGGGTCACCAAGGGGCTCAAGCGGGGGCCGTCAAGGGCGTGCCCCTCTGCGAGGCGGTTCGAGATCTCCTAACGAGGAGATCGATATGGTGAGTGGTGATGCGAGGTTATGCTGATTAAGGCGTCTCCTGCCCGCAAGCGCCGTCCTCTCCGGCTATGGGAGTTCAATCCGGAGGGCCACGGATTCTTCAACACTTCATGGGTATGACACCCCGAAGATGTATAACTTATTCTTGGATTGCAAGAGGTGCGTCCGGAATTGACCGAGGATCTTTGGACTAAGCTGCAATCGCTTTGGATACTCAAGTAAGTAGTTCCAAGTCCGGACATACCGTTTGTTTGCCTTTCAATGATCCGCCTTATGACCGATCTCCTTCTACAGGAGTGGATAAGCGGAAGCAAAATTATCTGGTGTCCGGCCCCCCTCCGAGACGCGCCGGATCCGTGCTGGTCCGGATCTTTGAGGTTGCGCCTTGGAGGAAAGTGAAGGGAAAGTAGGAAAGCTACTGCCTCGCCCAAGGAGGCTTTTGAGCGAGGGGGATCGAGAATCCCTCCTACCAAGGGGAGAAGAGGACTGCCTCCAGGACCGGGGAAAAAGCCCCTAAGCGGGGAAGAAATCTTCGCCGGAGGGTCCTGCGTCAGGGAAGCCCAGCGCCTAATCTCCCTTAATGAGCCAGCCCTCAACGAGCCGTAAGTAGAAAGAAAGGAGTTTTATAATAAGGGACCTCCTATTTGTGCTTACGAGGATAACAAAGTTTTTACCTTGTAGTTCGGATCTCCGTCCTTCGCGAGATGAGCTCGTCTTGAGGGACCTTCGTCCGGAGATGATAGAGAGCGAGGCGCCCCGTCCGAGGGCGCCGTTGGATAGAGGCGAGCGAGCCTGAAGTGTTGTCACGGAGGAGCCCTGAGTGTGGCAAAGCCGGATAGTTCGGCGCCAAGCGGTGTGCAACGGTGAAGGATCTGCTTGAGAAGGCGTCTATCTCGGAAGATCGCACGCATTGATGGCGTGGTGATTGAAAGGATTTAAATCCGCCAAAGGCGGTTGCATGATGCCGTCGGGAGTTCTTGGCGGGGTTTGAGGTATGTAAAAATGACACACCTTTTAACAGTTTTGCATATAGAATCGCCTGTATAGATAGTAGCCCCTGAGACTCGGTGGGTTGTCGATATCGACGGCGTCCGAGGATCAAAATCGCAGAGTTTTAAATTCCGTCGTACCTATGCAGGTGGCGGGTCGTCCGAGGCCAGCGGACTTATGGAGTTGCTGAACTAAGCGGCAACTTGATGTGGCGGATGAAGACATCGCTGATCAGCAAAGCGACTTGATGAGTGCAAGGTAAGTGTTTTCTTGGCGGACACATGGTAAGGGCCAAGCCAACTCCTTACAAAATTTGCGTGAAATGCAGATAGTGCCGCTGCCGTGGAGAGTCTTGGGCGAACTTGCTCAAGCCAAGGAGCAGGCCAGAAGGAGTGATCTGGCAGCCTCGGCGTGCCGAGAGTTAGCGGCGAAAGGGCCGCACACTTCGGAGCAGGGAAGAGATAGCGAAATGGCTGTGAAGTTAAAAGAGGCTACCGACGCAATGAGGCTCTTGGGAAGGGGCGCCTAGCGGAGCAGAAAGACATGCGGAAGGCCACGCTGAAGCCAAGAATGCCCGCTCTGCAATGCGGGCCATGAAGGAAAGAGTTGCGCCCGGGCAGGGAGATTGTAGGTGGCAAGCCTTTTCGCTGCGCCGAAGGTTCACGGATTCAAAATATGCTCAGCTGGGCCAAGCTGTGGTATCCGGAGGACCCTTATATGGACTTAGCAGCGAAAAGCGGCGGATGCGTTGTGCATTTCGAAGCGGAAGGATCACCAGACGGAAGAGTTGTTTTGGTCTCAATTCCATAGTCGGGCGTTCACTTCCGTTGATCGATCGTTTGGCTGAGTGGGCTGAAACTAAATAGGTTGTCGGGCTTGCTATGGCGGATATAGTGACCTATATCCGGCGGATAGGCCCAACCGAAGAGTTACTTTGGCTTATTGCAGCAATTTCTTGGGCGATTGCCGCATATCAAAGCGATGAAGCGGTCGGCCTGCATAGAGGGTGCGGATGGCGCTCGCCGATGTGAAGACACATTGGGCGAAGATGGATGCCACGCTGTTGCGACCCGGGTTAGGATAATAACGGCTACCCGCCAAGCACTATTTTGGCGAAGTGCTGCACTGGTGCTCGTGTAATAAGTCGCGATGCTCGAAAAATGTTACGTTGAATGAGCGTTTATATGATGTAAAAGCGATTTTTATGATGTAAGCGCCTTTTATACTTGTGCGTTCAAGTAATAGAATATCTCCTTTGCGGCCGTCCATGTATACGTATGTATAACCTGAAAGATGGCGTCGTAAACTTCAGCCCCCCACGCACAAGGTGCGGGGTGTTCATAAAAAAAGCGCGTTTCACACTTAATCCGATGTCTCGGTCTGTAAAGGAGGTGGTAAGCGTAGCAAACGAGGCAACCGGACTATAATGCTTTATCACTTTCACTTAGCCATGGAGTTCGAGGGTGGGGCTACGACATAGCCCCACAGAACACCGTGCTCTCGAATTGAGTAGCGTATGTACTGGCGGAAAGCGGCCATTACGTCAGCGGAGGAATCCTAAACATTCCCAAAGGTCGATCGAGTGGTTGACCAGTCTCTCGCTGTATCATGACGATCAGTTTCGGCTTTCTCTCTTGAGGTGCTCGCCCGGCCCGAACTGGGGCTGTCGCGATAGTTCTCCACGGAGCAGCGTTAGCGATGATCTGAGCGTAAGGCAGCAAAACAGGGGCGGGCAAACCCAACATTTGACCAAAGACATGATTCGGAGCTGATGCATATAAGGCCCTAACTTCGAGGCGCCGAACACTCCGAAGGTGTTCGGTCTTTATAATAGCGGCAAAACAAAGCCCTAAGCCCCTTGTGTCAGTGCAGGCAGGTTCTCTTGGCGTGCCGATGCCACGCCAGATCTCCACTCTGGTTATACTGAAAAACCAGGGATTATAGCAACAAGAGACAGAAGAAAGGTTTACGAGGGTCTTAGTCGAAAAGAATCCTTGCAACGGGTCCTCTACTGCGTCTGCGCTGTGTCTCCGTTTCGCCAGTATCACGGGCCGGGTGTGCACGCTGTTCATCTGTAAAAAGAGAGGAACTTGGTTGGAAAAGAAATCATGCAAGAAAGTGCATAAAAATTGAAATATAGGTTAAGAAAGCTGAGCCTATGCTAGCTCATTGTGGCTTGTATGGGCAAACCCTTGTGAAGGGGTGTGCGGCTAGGTAGCCCCTAGCTTATTTATTCCGGACTCGTCTAGCCGTGTCCGGTGTCTCAAGCGACCCTTTGATGAAACGATGCCACATGGACCGGGCATTTGAAGCGTAAGAGACGCGGAATGTGGTATTGTGTGGAAGTGGGCGAGAGCTTCTCGTCCCATTGGTGCTTGATAGCTGGCTTAAGGGCCTGGCGCCACTCCTTTGAAGGAAGTGCGGCTATGCCGTATTGTAATAGGGTCTATCCCCACTTGCGGATTGTGTCCGGATATAGCAGGTTTAAGTCACTGCCGCCGTCCATCGACACCTGCGTTAATTGCAGTCCGTCTATTATGGGATCCGATATCGGGCAGTCTATCCTGCGCTCCGGATATACGGACTAATCCGGATGGTCGAAAGTGATTGGTTTTGACATCCAACCTTGGTCCTTGGGGTGGATCGTCCGACACTTGTCTTGGCGAGTGCCGTGTTGGCTTTCCGTGTTTATCACGTGAAGCAAGTTTACTGTTTTGACTTCTCGAGGAAAGTCCTTTGACTTCCGGTGCTCTGTTGGTGGGGCTCGTCATTGTCCTCGCTTGGCGTGTCGAGCCTTGTGTCCGCATTAAGTCTGCGGACTGTTTAAAACCCAACAATTTCGGTTGGTATGGTTGGCGAGGCCTTCCGGGAAGTCTTGTGGATTTGACATATCCGATCTAAAATTTTGTTCAAATTTGATAGCTTCGTCTCTGTTGTCCTTAAGAGGCCGTGTTTTATTGTATGCGGCGCGAGCTTTTGAATCCGGCATTGACCGCCGTGCCTGTGGGCTTTTTCTTTATTCAGTGGCTGATCTTTCCTGCAAGGCCGTGACTTTCCGTTCCATCTCGATATCGGATGTACTCGGGTCGCTGGTGCTGCATCTTGCTAGCAGTTGTCTTCTCTGCGCAAAAGCGCGTCATGAGGCTTGTTAGCGGCCATTGTTCTTGGCTTCTCTTGGCGAGGTGTCGGCGAGCCATTCGTCTCGGACGTTGTGTTTAAAAGCTGCTAAGGCTTGCGTCCAGACGATCGACTATTTGGTTCTTTTGGTAAGGAACCTGTTCGAAATTCTTGGCCGACTCTCCGGGCTGTTGGGTTATATGACTCAGTTAATTCGACATCCGGGAGGGCGGACATAAGTCCCTTGAAAATTTGCTCTAAAGCGTCCTCAAGCTCTTCCCAACTTCCAACAAGTGTTTTACGGGAGGCTTTTGAGCCAATGCCGAGCTGGCCCTTTGAGCTTGAGGGGTAGGTATTTTATGGTGTGGAGATCGACTCCTCTAGCCATGTGTATGTGTAGTATGTAGTCTTCTATCCAGACTCAAGGGTGCTGTTGTGCGTCGTATGCCTCTATGTTTATGGGTTTAAACCCTGCTGGAAATTCATGATCCAGCACCTCATCCAGTGAAACATAAGCGGGTGTCTGGCGCCCACATGATTTGGGTGTGCCGCTGTCTTGAACACTTGTCGTGGTATGTTACTTCTGGGTCCTCTTTTTTGGCCCGTAGATGGACCTAGTTGGGCCATCGTTTTACCGGATTATAATTGGCTTGTGTGCAGCCCGTTTGTCGTTTTGGGCACTGTAAATGCGGCGTCTATCCGTCGAGCGGCCTCTTTATTTTTTTTTGTGGAGGCTCGATGGCTTCCTCGTCAAATTCTGGCAGCAACTTAAGCCGGGTAGCTCTTGGTTTGATGGCCGTTGCCATATTTGTCGATGTCTTGAATACTTTGCTCCACTTCATTACGGCGTGTCTTCTGCTGTTTTGAGCTTCCGTTTCGCCTTCTTCAAACTTCTTGCAGTGGCGGCGAGTTTTCGCGTATGTTCTTATGCTCGGTGTTGTGGCGGACTGTTGATTGCCGTGAAGGGGTTGATTATCCGGCTCGTCCTGTTAAATGCGCTGGCTTGCCCTGCTCTATCGCTGGAGTCGTTAGGAAGGCTGCTTTGATCGGCGGGACTTAGGGCGGCGTCTCGTCGCCGTTTTGGTTCTTTATCGGCGAGATTATCCTCTGCCGCGTCCGTTGTTCCTCGTTATCGCTTCCGTCGGGTGTCCACCATGTATATGTCGTATGACGAGGTGGTCTTCCGTGTCTGTAAGGCTTGGTTCTTGGGAGTCTCCGGCATCGTCGTCCATACCGTCGATGTCTTTGGAGTAAATAATCGAGTATGTCGGTTAAATAAATCGGCGGTGGCTACGAAGTGGGTGGTGGTGGATCTGAATTTCTTCGTCATCGCGTCCCAACCGTCCTGGCTGTAGTTCGGCCAGGGCTCTCCGGATAGCGAGAGATGTCTTAATGAATTTATGATATCGCCGAAGGGCGAGTGCTGAAATATGTCCGCAGCGGTGAATTCCATGATCGGCACCCAATCGGATTCATTGGCGGTAGCGCAGGAGGTTAAAGTCCGGCGAGTCCGGCACCTCGGAGTCATGGGCTTTATGTGGGACAAGGTAAGTGTTCGGCTCCATCTCCGTAGAAATTGCGGCTCCCGAGGCGGTGTCCAGCCATCCTTCCTCGATTCGAGCGATCGGCTCCGGACTATGAGTCGGGGCGGATCCGGTGCGACCTCAAGGTGATGTCCGTGGCGAGTTAGGTCATGCCCATTGTGACGGTAGCGGCATGCTCGGCTGCGGCTCAGATCCATCGAGGATCAAGTCCCCACGGATATCGGCCGTGAAGTTTAGGCTTCCAAACCTGACCTGACGGCCAGGGGCGTAGCTTTCGATCTGCTCCAGATGGCCAAGGGAGTTAGCCTGCAGTGCGAAGCCGCCAAATACGAAGATCTGTCCGGGGAGAAAGGTCACACCCAGGACTGCGTCGTTGTTGATTGAAGAGGCCATCAAGCCTATCGGTGACGACACAGAGGAACTCTCAATGAAATCACCAATGTCGGTGTCAAAACCGGCGGATCTCGGTTAGGGGGTCCCGAACTGTGCGTCTAGGCGGATGGTAACAGGAGACAAGGGACATGATGTTTACCCAGGTTCGGGCCCTCTTGATGGAGGTAAACCCTACGTCTGCTTGATTGATTTTGATATTGTGGACGTTTACAAGAGTGGATCTACCACGAGATCAAGGAGGCTAAACCCTAGAAGCTAGCCTATGGTATGATTGTAAGGGTTGTTGTGATTGTTGTCCTACGGACTAAAGCCATCCGGTTTATATAGACACCGGAGAGGGCTAGGGTTACATAGAGTCGGTTACAATGGTAGGAGATCTACATATCCGTACCACCAAGCTTGCCTTCCACGCCAAGGAAAGTCCTATCCGGACACGAGGGGAAGTCTTCAATCTTGTATCTTCATAGTCTTGGAGTCCGGTCGATGATGATAGTCCGGCAAATGATAGTCCGGCTGATGATGGTAGTCCGGCTATCCGGACACCCCTTAATCCAGGACTCCCTCAGCAACCTCGACCACGCTTAGACGGAGGAGAAGAAGACTCGGCCTGACGGCTGAGGGAGTCCGTCGTGATACAACTACTCCGGCCGGGCCGAACACAGCAGACAACGCTCTCTCGAGCTACGTCGTGATATTGCTCAATCTGAGGCGCCGCACACCCACTATGCTTCACTACGAGTAATGGATCATCAAATCGAAGGGTTCAAACCCGTTAATATCGAATCCTACGATGGCACAGCAGACCCAGCAGTGCGGATTGAGATTATCTCCTCCATATACACATGGCCCCGGCGGCAATCTTCACGCCATCAAATATCTCCGGCTCAAGCTTAAAGGACCAGCTCGGCATTGGCTTAACAGCCTGCCCGCAGAGTCAATGGATCTTTGGGAAGACACGGAAGCCGCATTCCTCGACAACTTCGAGATAACGTAAATGCGACCACGGACCTTGAATGACCGAAAGCCACATAATCCAGCAGCGGAGACGGATCGGCGGGCAATTCGGACACGGTTCTTAACAAAGAAAAATCAAATCATCATTGTCCGGATGCGAGAGGCACTCGCTGCCTTCAAACATAACATCCGCGAAGAGTGGCTGGCCCGGCACCTAGGGCAGGAGAAGCTGAAATCTATGGCAGCCCTCACATCCCTCATGACCCGCTTACATGCGGGAGAGGATACTGGCTCGCTCGCAGTAACAACCTCGGCAAAAGCGCTGGCAGTCCGGATACTAAGGACCGCAATGGCAGGTTCGCGTCGAAACAAAAACAAAGCGCCGCGTGCTGGCGGCGGCAATGAGGATCTGGCAGTTAACGCCGGATTCGAGGCTCAAACCGGTCAGCGGAAGAAGCCATTCAAAAGAACCACTCCGGGCCCATCCAATTTGGACCGAATACTCGACCGCTCTTGTCAAATACATGGAACCCCGAAAAGCCAGCTAACCATACCAACAGAGATTGTTGGGTATTCAAGCAAGCGAGCAAAGTGTCGCCGAAAACAGTGACAAGGGCTACACAGCGATGGCGAGGAAGAGACCGGCCGCCGAACAACGAGAGGACAAAGGATTCCCCCTCAAGTTTGGACGGTAAACATGATATACATAGCGCATATTCCCAAGAGGGGCGGAAACATGCACTAAGGGGCGTATATGCGATGGAGCGGTCGCCCCAAAATTTAACCCATGGCCCTCTTGCCCGATCACTTTCGATCGAAGAGACCATCCGACCGATATCCGCCATGGCAGATTCGCGCATTGGTTTTAGACCCAATCGTTGATGGATTTCACCTCACGAGAGTCTGATGGACGGCGGCGGCTTGAACCTGCTTTATCGAGGATACGGTCATAAGATGGGCATAGACCCTTTAAAGATTAAACCTACAGCAGCGACCTTCAAAGGCGTCATACCAGTGTCGAGGCCAATTATGCGAGCTCGATTACACTGGAAGTGGTCTTCGGATCCCGGATAATTTCGAAGCAAGGAGTTAATCTTGACATAGTCCCGTTCATGGCGGCTATCACGCTCTGCTCGGATGAACCGCGTTTGCAAAGTTCAGCAGCGGTGCCGCATTATGCATACCTTAAGCTCAAGATGCCGGGCCCTCGTGGAGTCATCACGGTCAATGGAAACACGGGCGCTCCTCCGAGCGGAGGAACATCTACAATGCTCTCGCGGCGGAAGTCTGAGCAGCCTTTTAAGGCAATTCTCGAGTCCGGCCTTTAAGCGACCGGACACGACCAAGCAACGCCTTGGGAGAAAAATCAACCAAGACCACAGCGCGTTCCGTGCCGCAGCGTAACAATCGGCTAACCCCAGCCCTTGCAAAATTGCAAGACAAACCCTCAGCGTACATAATTACGCATACGGAATCTTGTAAGTGCATCTAGTGCCCCTTAGTGATTTTGGTGTATTGAAGACTTATAGGTTAAGTAACTAATGCATTTGTGAGTGTACAGGTCTATAAGTCTATGAGGAGTTTGATATTTACAGAGAAAGTCGACCCTAAAATGAAGTTCTTCAGCTGAAGACTTTGATATTACGAAGACTTTTCGAAGACTTTGAAAGTGAAGAAATTGGTGTGACCTTGAAGACTTGGTATTCATTTGAGGAACATGAAGCGTGAAGACTTTTGTTTTCGTAGTTTCATTTTCTCTTTCTTGAGTCATAGGAAACACCGTCTTTGTTAAAGGGGTCGAGGAAATACTAAGGAAAAATTTCCATTTGATGCTCAACTCAAAATCCTACACCTACCAATCCCTTGAGTGAAGCTTTTGGAAATCTCATACAGTTCAGTCAATTTCTTGATGTGAGAGGCGAAGCTCTTACAGTCACCTTGAGAATTTGTTCGGCCCGAGGAGTTAGGAATTCGCCGGTCTGGATTGCCTACGATGAGGAACATGATAGCCACGAGGAATTTGATATTCAAAATTCCGACCGTTCTTTGTCTTCTGCTGTGGCTGTCCCAAATATCTTATCCACCTAACGGTCATATCATTGAAGGGCATTTATGTCTTATCATGTCGGGCTGCTCCCTAGGCTATAAATAGCCGCCCCTACAACCACTAGTTGGTTGGCTGCTCGAAGAACTTGACACTTGTCATTTGAGAGCAACCCATCCTCACGAGGAATTTGGCGAAAATCATCAAGTGAGGAAAAACCCAAAACCAAACCCTACAAACCCAAAGTGATTGAGCATCCTTGAAGAAATTGATCCTGCGTGGATCCGGCGTTTTTACCTTTGAAGACTGTGCTTCTTCCAGACGGTTAGGCGTCAAGGTCTAGAACATCCAAGAGGAATTGTGGATCGCCGAGTGACCAAGTATGTGAAGGTTTGGAAGTCGCTGAAGACTTACCACGAGTGATTGGGCGAGGTCTGCGTGACCTTAGTTCAAGGAGAATCGGTGAGGACTTGGTGTCTGAGCTGCGTGCTCGGTGATTGGGTGTCGGGACTGTGTGTCCTCGAGTTTAAATACTCAGCCGCTCCAACCAGACGTACAAGCCGAGACAGCAGTTGGAACTGGTCTACCAAATCATTGTCTTCACCAACCTAACTGGTTCTATTTCCTCAACCCTTTCATTTCCTCATTCTTGTGTTGAGTGTTTGTTCATATCTGTGTTTGAAGACTTTGGTGAAGACTTTCTCAATTTCCTCAGTTCAATTTCTTGATCTGTTTGTCTTCATCTTGTGTTATCCTGTGATTACGCTTTACGTACTCGTGATTGTCTTCATTTCATCATGATGACTATGCTTGTAATCTGTTATGCTTACTTCGAGTACTTATTCGCTGCAAGTATTTCTTAGCTAAGGAATTTCCTCACCGCAAATTCCTCGTTGAAGAATTTCTAAAATCGCCTATTCACCCCCCTCTAGTCGATATAGCACTTTCAATTGGTATCGAGCAAGGTACTCCCTTGTTACGTGTGATTTAGTTTAACCACGGAGTTTTAGTTATGTCGACCGCAGGTATGATCAAGGTCTCAGCGGGGTGTCCTACCTTCGATGGGACGGACTACCCCTCTTGGAAGAACAAAATGCGAATGCATCTTGAAGCAATTGACAACGATCTACGGTATGTTGTGACAAAGGTGTTTCCTCGGTCACACCCTCTCGAATGATCTTGATGTGAAGAGATTCAAGCAACTCGATTCTCAAGCGAAGAATATCATATGTGGCCATCGAGCAAAGGTCAATATGGAAGAGTGAGTGCTTTGGAATCTGCCAAACTCATCCGGGACAGGTTGTCCAAAGTAAATGAAGGTGTCTCAACTCAGCGTGACTCTCGAGTTGATGTTCTTGGAATCTCTTCAACCGCTTCAAAAGACTCGACAACGAAAATGTTCAACAAACCTTGATCGCCTCTCGACATCTCAAATGAGCTTCAAGCCTTTGGGTGCCACCGACATCACCGACCATGAGGTGGTGAAGAAATTAGATCGCTTGATTCCTCATTTGATACTCGCTGCGATGATACAAGAACGAGCTGACTACAAGTCTCTTGATCCTGCCGATATCCTCGAAGGCTAAATACTCACGAGTTCCACTTGCTGAAAAAGAGATCTCTATGGTTCTAGCTATGGAAAAACACGTGCCACGAAGGCCAAGGCTGTATCTGAATCGAGAGTGAAGACTCGGTAGTAGCCTTGGAGATCTGAAGAATTTGGCGAGAGCTAAACTCGCTCGTGAAGAAATTCAGAAATTCACAAGGCGTGGTCGCTTTGGAAAATCCTCAAGAAGCGGTGATTCCTCATCTAGTGACTATAAGAGAAGACTTTGCCACAAATGCAAGAAACCTGGTCACTATATCCAAGATTGTCCTCGATGGGAAAAGGAATTAAAGAAGAAGAAGCACAAGGATTACAGATTACGATGACATGAAGAAGAAGAAGAAATCATCAAAATCTTCATCATCAAAATCCTCAAAACCTTCTTCTCACAAGAAGAGCAGCTCCAAAAAGGCTCGGGCATTCATTGGCAAGGAAATGGACTCTGAGCTGAATCTTGAGGAAAATGAGGAAGAGGAGGAGTCTGAAGAATCCGAATCTGGTGTGGCCAGTCTGGCTCTTGCTCTTGCTTATGTTAGCAAGTCCATCTTCAACATGAAGAAACCGACTCACCGACAAACGATGAGGAAAATGATGACTACGCCCCACCTATTGCTTCATGGCAAAAGGTGCCAAGGTACTCAATTTCACCTCCTCTGAATCTAGTGAAAATGAATCGATGAGGATCTCAAGCCCAGCTACTCTAAACTTGCTAAGATTGCTATAAAACAACAAAGGGCTTTTGAAAAGGTTCAAAACATGCTAGATAAGAGTGATGATATGTTAGGTGAAGAAATGGATCGCACTCAAGCCACGAGTGAAAATCTTCAGAGAGTTGAGTCTAGGCTTGACAGCCTTCAAGGTCATCATAACACTCTCTTATCGATCATGAGAAACTTTCTTATGAATTTCTTCAAAGAAAGCAAGATCTTGAGAAGCTAAGAGCGAGTTATGAAGATCTTGAGAAGGGCGCGATTCATTACTTGCTCAACAAATCAGCGCTTCTCAAGAAGAATTTGTTCCTCCATGCTTAAAGTGCATTGAGCGTGAATCTGCTAATTCTTCACTGAATGTTCAAATGCTTCAACTGTTACAAATTCTTCACCTGCCTCTGCTATCACTAATTCCTCATCGAGGACATTGCTAGTATCCTTGACGATGCAGGATTGAAGGAATTGTACATGACGAGCATGTACAAAAGCCTCAAAGGGCATCGAGACTCTTTGTGATGTGCTTAAAAGCAGATCCTCAACAGGAACCCTAGGAAAGAGGTATTGCCTTTGAGAGGAAACTCAATCTTGATGGAGCGTCTTTGGAAGCTTTGGCGGTATCCCAAAACCTCATGGGTTCTGCAAAGGGACCTCGATTGATCCATCTACCTTATCTGGCTTTACATGTGAATTTCCTCATTCTGCGATGAGTCATTTGACTCAAACTATAAACTGTTCAAAAATCAGAATGGTGAAGTATTTGCTAGATATGTTGGCACTAAGCTGCAGAGCGGTTCCCCTATGAAGAAAATCTGGGTTCCCAAGAAGTGCCTTGAAAGTCTTGGTGAATGTCCTCATGACACCACCCGTGAAGAATAGGAACTCCAGATCAAATTCTTCATATGGACCAAATTCTTCATATGGATCCAAGTCCTCATACGGACCAAATTCCTCACGTGGATCAAATTCCTCAAAAGGATCAAAGTCCTCATATGATTATCATCGTGCTAACAACTCTGTTTGCAGGTAGAGCTAAGGGCTATGAATATGTGCATTATTCTTCAAACCAATATGTTCATAAGTCCTCGAAGAATTTCTCTGCTTATTCATATGCTTACCCTAACCCTCTTATGTGAAGCGAAATGGTTTGGCTTCTATGCCACCATTCTCATATGGTGCTCATGAGAATGATGAACTCTTTGCCACCCCTTCAGATGTGGGTGGTGAAGAAAAGAACTAATCTCTTCTGCAGGGTCAGGTCTCCGGGCGTGCCTTAACGTCTGAAGAATTTCTTTGGGGGCACGACAAAATGCTCAAAGGACGGAGGCTAATCATGATGAAATGAACTTTCATTTCACACGTCCTCATCTTGCTTATCTGAATCTTGGTGATGAAATTCATCGATGAACTTGATATCATATTCTTCACCGATGAAGTATATGAGATCGTAAGTTGTACTAATTCATCTGCAGGATGATCAACCCAAAGCCACCGAGTGGGTTCTCGATAGTGGATGTACAAATCACATGTTGGTGACAAGAATCTATTGATGGATGCTCCTTATCACCGTCACATCTCAAGCATATCATCTTTCTTTGACAAAGGCAAAAGTCGTATTGGGACTTGGTAAGGTTGCTATCTCTAAGGACATGCACATGGACAAAGTCATGCTTGTTGAGTCTTTAGGATATAACCTCATGTCGGTCTCAATGCTTTGTGATCTTGATATGGTTGTTATCTTTGGCAAATATCGTTGTGTTGTGATTATGGAAGTGACAATTCCAAAGTCTTGAAGGCTTTAGGAGAGGAGACTTGTATATTGTTGACTTCTCTCAGGTCCACAACCAGCCGTGTGCCTACTTGCAAAAGCTTGAGAAGGCTGGCTATGGCATCGACGACTTGGTCACGCAGCATGAGGAATTTGCACACACTTGCGAAGAAGAAGCATGTCATTGGCATTGAGAATGTCAAATTCCTCAAGGATCACTTATGCGGAACTGTGAAGCTGGAAAAATGACCAAGGCCAAGCATCCAGTGAAGACTATCATGACCACTACTCGTCCCTTGAATTGCTTCACATGGACCTCTTTGGTCCCAATCATTACTCATTGTCGTTAATGAAGCATCACTATATGGCTTTGTTATTGTTGATGATTACTCTCGTTACACATGGGTACACATTGTTACTTACAAAAATCAAGTGCAGGAAATCTTCAAGCGATTTTCCTCGAGGGCTTCAACCAACTTTGGTGTGAAGATCAAGCACATCGGGAGTGACAATGGAACTGAGTTCAAGAATTCGGTCTTGATGATTATCTTGATGAACTTGGTATTACTCATGAGTTATCTGCTCCCTATACTCCTCGGCAAAATGGCGTCGTGGGCGCAAGAACAGAACTCTTGTTGAGATGGCTCGCACTATGCTTGATGAATACAAAACGCCTAGTCGTTTCTGGATTGAAGCAATTGACACTGCGTGCCACATCATCAATAGAGTATATCTTCACAAATTCTTCAAGAAGACTGCCTATGAACTCTCACTGACAAGAAACCCAATGTAAGTTATTTCAAAGTCTTCGGTGCTAAATGCTGGATTAGAGATCCTCACCACAACTCTAAATTTGCACCGAAAGCACATGAAGGTTTTATGCTTGGTTACGGAAAGGACTCACACACCTACAGAGTCTTCAACATCGCACTTCACAAGATTGTTGACACTGTAGATGTGCGGTTTGATGAAACTAATGGCTCGCAAAGAGAGCACCTACCTTACGTGTTAGGCGAACCAGCACCGAGGATTCTATCGGTTCAAGGCAAGCGAGGATGTCATTCCTCTTCAAGAAACTGCTGAAGAATTCATTTCAGACGCTGAAGAACGTCAAGTGATGCACTGAAGATAATGCCGAAGAAAATGGTGCCGAGGAAAATGATCAAATTCCTCGATGACAACCAGCTCATCCTCGCGTTGCAAAAGAAGTACAAGTGGACAAGATCATCGATGACATTGAAGCGCCAGGTCCTCTCACTCGCTCAAAAGCTTCACACTTATCTAACTTTTGTGGACACTATGCTTTTGTCTCTATCACAGAGCCCACTAAGGTAGATGAAGCATTTACGAGCGGAGTGGATTCAGGCCATGCAAGAAGAATTACATCGATTCGAGCTCAACAACGTCAGGAACTGGTCAAACGTCCAGATCCTCGCAAGCATAATATCATTGGCACAAAGTGGATCTACCGCAACAAGCAAGATGAAAATGGTCTTGTGGTGAGGAATAAGGCACGACTAGTAGCTCAAGGCTACACGCAGTTGAAGGAATTGATTTCGATGAAACTTTTGCACTGTTGCTAGACTTGAGTCTATTCGATATTACTCGCCTATGCTAACCATCACAATATCACTTTATATCAAATGGATGTGAAAAGTGCATTCCTCAATGGTAAGCTTGAGGAAGAAGTATATGTTGCTCAACCCCAGGTTTTGAAGATCCAAAGAATCGACAAAGTCTTCAGACTAAATAAGGCCCTCTATGGCCTCAAGCAAGCCCCTCGGCGTGGTATGATACATTGAAGGAATTCTTCGTGAAGAATGGCTTCACACCAGTTCACTCGACCCTACTCTCTTTACTAAATCTTATGATGGTGAACTGTTTGTGTGCCAAATATATGTTGATGATATTATCTTTGGCTGTCTTGACCAACGTTATAGTGATGAATTTGCCTATATGATGAGTGAAGAATATCAAATGTCTATGATGGGAGAGTTGAAATTCTTCTTAGGTCTTCAAATTAAATCAACAACACAATGGCATATTCATATCTCGGAGAAATACCTCAAAGATGTCCTGAAGAAATTGGCATGCAAGATTGCAAAGGCGTCAAAATTCCTATGCCCACAAATGGCCATCTATGCAATTGATGAAAATGGTATTGACTTGATCACAAGGTATACCGCTCCATGATTGGTTCTTTATTGTACTTATGTGCATCTAGGCCAGATATAATGCTTAGTGTTTGCATGTGTGCCCGATTTCAAGCTACACGAAGGAATCACACCATAAGGCTATGAAGCATATTCTTGATATCTAGCTCACACACCAACACTAGGATTATGGTACCCCAAGGGCTCTACTTTTGATCTCATTGGATATTACGACTCGACTATCTGGTGATCGTGTGGACCATAAGTCAACATCTGGTACTTGTCATTTCCTCGGACGATCTTTGGTCTGTTGGTCCTCGAAGAAAGCAGAACTGCGTATCACCGTCATCTGCGGAAGCTGAATACATTGCTGCTGGCTCGTGTTGTGCTCAATTACTATGGATGAAGCAAACCCTCAAGGACTACGGCATCAACGTGAAGAATGTGCCTCTCATCTGTGACAATGAGAGTGCCATCAAGATTGCTCACAACCCAGTTCAGCACTCGAAGACAAAGCACATTCAAATTCGTCATCATTTTCTTCGTGATCATGTGTTGAAGGCGACATCTCCATCGAGCACGTGAAGGCGAAGAACAGCTAGCTGATATCTTCACTAAGCCCTTGGATGAGAAGAGATTTAGCAAGTTGCGGTGTGAGCTAAATATCTTAGAATCTTGAATGTTCTTTGAAAAGGCACACATCCTAACACTTATGCAAAATTGATGACTTAGATGTGCAACACATGAAGAAGCGTTTTCTTCAATCAATGAAGAATAACACTCTAAGTGTGAAGAAATTAATGAAGAATTTGATTCTCGAACCCTCGACAATTGTGCGCGGTGTCTGAAATCATCATTCTTATCTGATGGGTCACGCCACCACCAAAGTTGAAAATCTTCAATTTGAGTTTTTCCTCAGTTTTGAAATTCTTCAGTTTTTCAAATTCTTCAACTTTGCAAAATCTTCATTGTTTCCGTCGTCTTTCTTCATTGGCTATATATATATATATATATATATATATATATATATGAGTTTATGTCCTCTACAGCATTCACTTATGGCTATTTCTTCAAGTCGCTTTTTCTGCTAAGTGAATGTGATCGGACCCTTCCCCCTCTATGCTATACTCAACCCAATCTATTCACAAATTCTTCATGTGCGTTCTACTTTGAAACTCGTTCAAAATCTTCACTATGTCCTTGACAGCTGAAGAAATTGCAACGGAACTTTTAAAACGAATCTTATTCAAACCTTCATTTTTACCGCTCAAACTGTTCCACATCCCACGATGCATTACTTTATTCACCCACGATGACACGATCTCCACTACACAAGACGTGGGTGACACATGTCGTGAGAAGGAAGCGGTCAGGCATGTTCGTCCTAAATCTTGGGCGATCCGTTTTCCACCGTGTCTATAAATACCCCTCTCTCCCTTCCTCACTCTTTTACTCTGCTCGACTCCTCTCTCCCGCTCGAGCTCCTCAAAACCCTAGCGCCGCCGCTACTCCATCATCGTCGGTGAGGAAAAGCTTCACTGCCTTGACCTCTTCGCCGACGTACTCGCGCCGACCGTGGAAAATCTTCACTCCGCCGTCGCCGTAGCTGATTTCCTCTGCCAAGTTAGGGCGTGGAAGATCTGAACGGACAAACTTCCCAACTGTTCATCTCAGTTCGTCGTGTTCTTCACTTCAGGTAAATTAAAAGTTACTTTTATTACTCGCTTTGATTCTCAAATCTTCTTCAAATTCTTCAAAGGTGTTTATTCTTCAAATCCTCACACATATGAACACCTCAAATCTCTTGATTCGTTTCTCTAAGCAATGATTTTCTTCAAGATTCCTCAATTGTGTGGATCCTCGATCTATACAACTCTGGAACCTAAGACAAAGAACGCTTAGTGAAATTCTTCAAGGCTCATCTGGTCAAAATCCTCAAAACTTGTTCTTTTGAAAAACCTTACGAGAACGATATGACCTCTCCAAATTCCTCGCACCTATACTCTGTTCACGGTACAAATGTCCGCTGCTGAATCCCTAGGTTCTCATCAACTTAACTCATTTGCAGCGTTCCTCGAAGAAAAACTGCACACTTCTTGAGAGAACTCAATTGTTCAATTTCCTCAATGAAGAAAATGGCGACGGGAAGAAGCCGCAGAAGGGAGGAAAGAAACACGAGGTTATGACAGCGTTTGAAATCCACGAGGAGATATATGCTGACTATTGCACTCGGATGAAGAAAGCAAAAATCAACGCAAGGTGCGATTCGGAAGATTGAGCGGAGATGGGCACGGAATGGAAGGAATACGGATATGTAACTCCTAAGTACATGAAGAAATTCGCTTTAAATCCTCCATGCCCAAGAGCTCCTTTGGCACTGGCCAAGTAGCTGATCCCACAAGCATCAAGCGAGGTGAGGACTTTCCGATGAATGGGCTAAGCGTCAAGCAAAATTGGCAAAGCAAGCAAAAGGCGGTGAAGAAATTCAATGAGGATTCTGCCACTCATCGCCATCGAGGTCTCGGTCAAACCGAGGAAATCAATGCAAAGAAGCCTGCTCATAAGCCAAGTGCTTCATCATCTGCGCCCTCATGGCCAAGTTCCTCGCCAGCGCCTTCCAAGCAATTTCCTCACCTGCTGCTGCGTTCCACCAAAGTCCTCAACAGCTCGTCCAAACCTTGAGTTCTGTGCACTGCTACTTGTCAAAGGACCACTGGTTTCTCAATTGCCTCGTGCATTTCGCAAGTTCCTCGGCTGCCCCATTTCTTCATCGGCCCGCTCGGTGAAGACCAAAGCAACAGGTGGACGAGGTCCACGGCCTAGTCCAAGGAAGAAACTGGTTGTATTCCATGTACCATCGATGATGAGGCATCGATGAAGAACTTGAAGAAATCATCGAGACCGTCAAGTGAAGGCCGCTAGAGCCAAAGGTACATCTGTGCCCATCGCTATTGGATCCGAAGAAGGTCCTCGACTTTATTGATCTCGGCACAATGATCCCAATACCCCTCGCTGATCTTCATCGACACTGGTCAAAGTCATGCGCTGACTCACTTCATCGCTGAAGAAAATGGAAGTTTGAGAAGGCGAGGGAAATCAAAAGGCTCAATACAGGAAGGAGAAGTTCTCGAAGAAAACGTTGTCAAGATGACACCGAGGAACTTCTCCAAATTCAAACTGAAATTCAAGACCTCGGCAAAAACTTGATTCCTTCTATGCTGATTGGCAAGGAGCCAAGACCAGATTAAATCAACCTCGACGAAGAAATTCACAAGTGTTGCTGCCCAAATGCAACATGAAATTCCTCAGTGGAGCCTCGGCTCAGCCCTCTTGAAGAAAATGCCAAGATCGCTGATGACATTCAGCCTGCTGAAGAAAATGCTGATTCAGGGCTGATGATCCCATCCCAACCGCTGAAGAAATCGCCAGGCACCCACTAGTGGTGCGCTGAAGAAATTGCTCAAGACAGGGAACTGCATCGTTGCTCTCAAGAAACTGCACCAAATTCCTCGGCTCCTCCCGCACCAACTCCAACTCCAATTCTTCCATCGCTTCGATGTGAAGAAACCAAGGCTGCTGAAGCGAGCTGCTGTGAAGAAAAGGAAAGCATCAGCTGCGTCAGATTCTTCGGCTGCGAAGAAAATGAAGCCAATGACCAGCTCATTTGAAAACCCAATTGATGCTGTTCCAATCACCTCCATACCATCAAAGGAAGTTGTTCCTTTTGGAGAAGACTATGAGATCCCAATCGGATCTGATGAAGAACATCAATCTGCTGCTTCGTCAGAGAAAATTGATGAAGAAATTGAAGTGGAAGCAATCCCTTCAACCCCAGTTATTTCCTCATCAGACCATGAAATTCCTCAAGCTGGTGCTGAGGAAATTGAAAATGAAGATGTGGATATTGGATGCACCACTCCAGTGATAAATGATGACTTTTGGGAAAGTCAGCATCCCAATACTCCTCTCTTCACCCCGCTCCAACAAGTTCCTCACTCTCCTGCACAAACAGTCCAAATGGACTCTGAAGAAAATCAACCCACTGGTTATGTGCATGAAGAAATTCCAGCCACTAGTCTTGATGAAACCGCTGCCGCTAATCCTCGGATCGCACTGTTGAGGAACAAGAAATTCCTCAGGCTGAAGAACCTGAACTTGTGATTCCTGAGGTGGTGATGCAACTCACTGACACCCCTCTGCCCAAGCAAAAGAATCCGTTCTCAACCAAGCAAAAGTTCAAGGCTGAAGATTTCTTTGTCGAGCACGTGTTCTTCACTAAATATAATCCTTATGATTCTGCCCGCATTAGGAAGAGGCGCTTCTGGACTGCCAGCCAAGCCAACTTCTATTCCTCAGTGCTTTTCAACAAGGACAAAATCTTCGATCATGCTCATATTCCTCATGTGGATATGGAGTCGCTGCCAGGCTTTGAGCCGTCCTCGGTGTTCTTCACGACGCAGGACTTCTAAACTTCTGACCGATATTTGTGATTGGAATGAAGAGCTAATTCTTGAGTTCTATGCAACTCTGCACATCACGGAGACGCCTGAAGACGTAAATTCATGGGTCTTAGATTGGATGACTGAAAACACTCACTACAAGGCACCAAACAAGTGAATTGCTTCGTGCCCTCCCACTCGATCCTCCGCTTGATGGTGCATGTCGTATCTATGAAGAAAAGAACTTTCAAATCACTATATGCAAGTCTTGATGAAGCCTTTGAAGCCAAGGCAGGCCCCAAGAACCAAATTCCTCGTCAAGGAATTATTATATGTGCCTCGAACAGTCTATCGGATTCTGACGAAGACTATGAGTCCTATCAAAGGTCACGACTCGAATGATGAAGAAGTCGTTGGCATCATGAAGAATATGCTTTTCAACATCATCCATGGCATTCCCGTCAATTTCCATGATTTCTTCATGAGGACTCTGGCTAACATTGCCATGTCACCTTTTGAGCTGAAACCTTATGCGCCTTGGATTATGAGATGCATCAGGTCAAGATCTTCACTAAATTATAAGGCTGATACTTTGAACCACTGCAGCTACTTGCCCCGATTGAAGTCCTCAAGCGGACAATTACCTCGGTGATGACAAGGGCAAGGCCTCTGCTGTGATAGATGAAGGCATTCGTCCATTGGATGGACAGTTCAGAAAGCGACATCTTACTCCACCAATGATGACTCGCCACACATGACTCAAAGAAGACAAATACCTCGGTCAAGCAAAGTCCTCAAGCTCGCACCTGTGGTGATGGTGATCGTGAATTACTCCTCGGTCTTCATCGGAAGGTTGATCGTAATCATAAGTGGGTCAAGCGTCGGTTTGGTACTCTTCTTTACAACATGACCTCAACACACAATGCGGTGAAGAAAAACCACTACTACCTTCATGAAACCTTCAAGCGCACTGGGCTGTTCTTTCACATGTCTACAATGAAGAAGAACGGCTTCAATGGGACTCAAGGAAGAATTTGACTGGTGCGCACCTCCTCGAAGAAATTCAAGAAGGTCAAAGTTCCTTCCTTGGTGGCCAGCTCCTATTCTTCATCTCGCGACACTGATGAAAATGAAGATTTGGAAGACACTGCTGCTGGTCCTACTTCAACAAACAACCCCAACAATGCTGGCGCTCCGTCTTCAACTTGAAATTCTTCAAGAGCGTTAGTCCTCAGTTTCGATCCTTTTGGTCATTTGATGACAAAGGGGGAGAAATTTGAGTTAGTCTTCAAGCGGGTCTAGTTTTTGTCTATATACAGTATTTTATTAAGTTACAACTCTCGTTCTTCTGAAACCTTTTATTGGATCGAGTTGTAATCTTAAACCCGATGGTGCTTTGATACTTTTGATGCATTATGCTTTTGCTTTATGCTCGATTACTGATAGTTTTGATATTTGTTATGCTCGATCCAATTTGGCCTTTGGGCTCTGATACTCTTGATGCGTTACATTGCATAACATCAAGCACCATATTTCATCATGCATTTCAAATTCTTCATACTATATGTTAAATGCGTGTATGAATTACAAGATATAGGGGGAGATCTCCATGATTCATTTCTTCAAATGTGCATTGCCTCAAAAGCAAATTCCTCACTATGCACATCTTCAGGGGGAGTTCTTCTATATCTTGCAATCAAATTCCTCATTATCAGTATTTACACTTCATATGTTTATCCCCGTTGAAAACTTAACCTATGTTGTCATCAATCACCAAAAAGGGGGAGATTGTAAGTGCATCTAGTGCCCCTTAGTGATTTTGGTGTATTGAAGACTTATAGGTTAAGTAACTAATGCGTTTGTGAGTGTACACAGGTCTATAAGTCTATGAGGAGTTTGATATTTACAGAGAAAGTCGACCCCTAAAAATGAAGTTCTTCAACTGAAGACTTTGATATTCTGAAGACTTTCTGAAGACTTTGAAAGTGAAGAAATTGGTGTGACCTTGAAGACTTGGTATTCATTTGAGGAACATGAAGCGTGAAGACTTTTGTTTTCGTAGTTTCATTTTCTCTTTCTTGAGTCATAGGAAACACCGCATTGTTAAAGGGGTCGAGGAAATACTAAGGAAAAATTTCCATTTGATGCTCAACTCAAAATCCTACACCTACCAATCCCTTGAGTGAAGCTTTTGGAAATCTCATACAGATTCAGTCAATTTCTTGATGTGATGAGACGGAGCTCTTACAGTCTTGAGGAATTTGTTCGACCGAGGAGTTAGGAATTCGCCATGTCTGCAGATTGCCTACAGTGAGGAACATGATATACGAGGAATTTGATATTCAAAATTCCGACCGTTGTTGTGCTACGCGCCGGCTGTCCCAAATATCTTATCCACCTAACGGTCATATCATTGAAGGGCATTTATGTCTTATCATGTCGGGGTGCTCCCTAGGCTATAAATAGCCGCCCCCTACAACCACTAGCTGGTTGGCTGCTCCGAGAGAACTTGACACTTGTCATTTGAGAGCAACCCATCCTCTGAGGAATTTGAGCGAAAATCATCAAGTGAGGAAAATCCCAAAACCGAACCCCTACAAACCCAAAGTGATTGAGCATCACTGAAGAAATTGATCCTGCGTGGATCCAACGCTTTTTACCTTTGAAGACTGTGCTTCTTCCAGACGGTTAGGCGTCAAGGTCTAGAGCATCCAAGAGGAATTGTGGATCGCCGAGTGACCAAGTATGTGAAGGTTTGGAAGTCGCCTGAAGACTCACCATGAGTGATTGGACGAGGTCTGCGTGACCTTAGTTCAAGGAGAATACGGTGAGGACTTGGTGTCCTGAGCTGCGTGCTCGGTGATCGGGTGTCCGGGACTGTGTGTCCTCGAGTTTAAATACTCAGCCGCTCCAACCAGACGCATAAGCCGAGACAGCAGTTGGAACTGGTCTACCAAATCATTGTCCTCACCAACCTAACTGGTTCTATTTCCTCAACCCTTTCATTTCCTCATTCTTGTGTTGAGTGTTTGTTCATATCTGTGTTTGAAGACTTTGATGAAGACTTTCTCAATTTCCTCAGTTCAATTTCTTCAGTCTGTTTGTCTTCATCTTGTGCTATCCTGTGATTACGCTTTCTGTACTCCGTGATTGTCTTCATTTCATCATGATGACAATGCTTGTAATCTGTTAGGCTTACTTCTGAGTACTTATTCCGCTGCAAGTATTTCTTCGCTAAGGAATTTCCTCACCGGCAAATTCCTTAGTGAAGAATTTCTAAAAATCGCCTATTCACCCCCCCTCTAGTCGATATAACGCACTTTCAGATACCATGGGCATAGGGGGAAGGGCACCACCACAACAGACCCAGAGTGCGGTTCGGCCACACCAGGGGCTCCCAAGTGTGTCGCTCTTTTTTGTTTTATTTTTCTCTTTTTTATACAGAACTCAGTCCGGCGGCGAACCGGCCGAACTCATGATGCAACAGCCAGGGAAGGACAAAGGCCGCGACGAACACTCAGGTGGTCTCCATAACGAGCATTAAATTTGTTAAAATACAACATTCCGCGGCCTACCCCTGGAGGGATACGCCTTTAATTCGTCCAATCCCTTGCTTTCCGCACTATTTGTATCATTCCGCACTGATAGCGTATCTTCTCGAATAAAATGCAGCACTTTTTCCCTTTAATTGCATTACTTTATATATATATATATATATGTTCATTTACGACATGTTGCACCCGTGCATCTTGGTACAGCCAAACACACCAGGGGCTTATGTCCTCCGCTTTATGGTGTGATAAAGTCCGCACACTTTCACAAGTGCGGCACCCCGAACTTATAGCATTATATGAATCGGCTCCGAATCATGTCTTGGGTCAATAGTTGGGTTTGCCCGGCTCCCATGTTTGGCACCTTACGTTTCCGTTCTATCGGCTAAGGTAGTACTGGGAGAACCACTGCGATTGCGCCCCAGTTGAGCCGGGTTAACACCTCAGTGGAGAAAGCTAAAACTGACCGGCATGATAAGGCGTGAGACTGGTCGCTGTTCGAGAGGTCCTTTCGGGTCCTTAAAGACCTACGCCGCTTCGAGCGAAGTTCCGGATTATGTCTGATGAAGGCGTGGATAGCACCCCAATTCGGTCTTCGAATACTAGGGGCTTCACGAAATTTAAAATTATAGAATTCTATGGCTAAGTGAGAGTGTTCAAGCACTATAAGTTCGGTTGCCTTGTTCGTTGTGTTGGCGCCTCCTAGATGGACCCAAAATGGGAACAAGAGTGCTCAAGTTTATCCCGAACACCCCAGCACTCTCGTGGCATGGGGGCTGAAGCCGACGACTTGCCATCTCCAGATTTAATAAGCGGCCGCATGAAGGTAATATTTTAAATTAAACAAGCGTTGCTTAGCGATATGAACAAAGTTTTCAGCGCGCAGGATAACACATTGCGAATTCACTCAATAATTACATCCTGGGGCACTCATCCGCAATCTTGCGGGCACCCTTCAGACAGCCTTATAGTAAAGTTCGTGCGTCACGATGCTCCTTGCCCGCTGGTGGCGCGTCGATGATTAGCTTCTCCGCATCCAGCTTGCCCCAATGCACCTTTGCGCGGGCAAGGGCCCGACGAGCACCTTCAATACAGGCGGGCGCTTGATAACCTCCACCCGTGGGCACGCATCCACCAGCCGTCGACGAGGCGAAGTAGCTCCTGTGCATGGCCTCTCCAGCCACGCCGGACTATGAGCCCCTTCATGGCCTGCTCGGCCACCTTGTGAAGTTCGACCAGCTGCTTCACTGGTCGCTAGGGGCACCGGATGGCCAGCCTCAAACATATTGAGACCGAAGACCTTCTCCGTTGAGCTCCCCTCCTCGGCTCGGTAGAATGCGGCGGCATCAGACACGCTGCGAGGCAGATCTGCAAACGCCCCTGGAGAGCTCCGAATTCGGTTAAGTATCACGTAATTTACATTCACATGCTTGCTTTGCATGAAAAATGCCTTACCCGCCGCTATCTTCTTCATCAATTCAACCTCCTGAAGGGACTTATGGGCCTCGGCTTTGGCGGTTTTGGCACTTTCGAGAGCCGAGGCAAGCTCGGACTCTCGAGTCTTTGAGTCACGCTCCAAACTCTCATGCTTTTCCATGAGAGCCTGGAGCTCTTGCTGAACCACCGCCACCCTCGCCTCTTGCTTTTCTCGCTCTGCCCGTTCCGTGGCCGCATTGCGTTCGGCTGCGGACACGGCCTCCTTCAGGGCCGCCACCTCGTTCGTGGCCCCTGCAGTACCCATGTTATCCTTGTTATTTTTTGTCGCAACCTAAATCCTTTTCTGTAAGGTACAAATTCAAAGTGGTGTTACTCACCTTCTTTGTCTTGGAGCTGCTTCCTGGCGCGGCCGAGCTCTTGCCCGGACCGCTCGAGCTCCTGCTTCAACGCACCGACCTCCGCAGTCAGTGCGACAGAGGTCAGCAGCGCAGCCTGCAACCCATATTGACATAATTTTTTAGCAACCCTGCGTATATCTTTTTTTTAGATCCTCAGTCCGGCTTTTCTTTCCGAACACCGAACCGAGCATCAGGGGCTACTGTCTATGCGGTATTACATTGCATATTTTTAACTTCTTACCTCAAAGCCTGATAGAAGGCTATTGCAGGCTTCGGTCAGCCCGCCTTTGGCGAGCTGCACCTTCTGAATCACCGCACTCATAATAGTGCGGTGTTCTTCCTCGATGGAAGCGCTCTGCAGCGCCTCCAACAAATTGCCCGGCGCCTCCGGTTGGACGGAAGCCGCCGGCGTCACGGTCTTGCCCTTCGATCGAAGGGGCCGCCTGCTGGACTCCGGAACCACTGCGGGTTCCGTTGTGGAGTCCGGCGTGAAGTCCGGGAGGGCGCCTTGTGGCACCTCCGGAGCCTCCCCCTGATGGGTCCCTTCTGGGGATCCCGCCTCGGCGTCTTCAGCGTCGCGAGGGGTGGAGGCGGTCGGGATGGAGTCTACATCCGACGAAGCCAACGACCCGCTCGATGAAGCGGGGAGATCATCACTGGCCGGACTACAGGCGGTATGCGGCATTAGAATGACACTATGTGACGCAGAAAAAGAAACTATAAATCATTCAGGAATCCGGATACTTACGATCTCGCCGGAGGCCTGGCCCTCGAAGGCCATTCTTCCTCGCCAGCGTTGATGTTGGCGAGCTGTCCGGGAATAGTCCTTCCCTCTTGGACCCTTCGGCCTCCCGGTTGGGGAAGCCTTCCTCTTCCTCTCTCCTCCTCCGAGAGAGTCCTCTTCCTCCTCCTCATTTTCGGGGAGGAGTCAGCCCCAGTCGTCGGACACCTGAAAACGGGCACTCTTTCGAGCACCCGTGGCCTCCTTCTTGGCCTTCTTCTCCGGCACCACGTGCGGTGCGGAACCAGCAACCTCGCTAGGCGGCGTCTCTGGATTTTCGGCATAGGGCCGGACAGGTAATCTGCTCCGCCTTCTTCGTCCAGTCCTATCAAAGGAAAAGGGGAAATTAAAACCCGCATAGAGTCAAGCTATGAAAAACAAGTGTCCCGTAAAGGGGTAGAATCACTTACCTCGTCAGCCTGGCGCTGCGAGCGAAATCCACGATCTTCCGTCGCGGATGCGGGGGCTTTGGCACCCTTGAACAGCACCTTCCAGGCGCCTTCGTACGTTGTGTCGAAGAGCTTGTTCAGCGCCTAGTGCTGTTCCGGATCGAACTCCCATAGATTGAATGCCCGCTCTTGGCATGGGAGAATCCGGCGGACGAGCATGACTTGGACCACGTTAACCAGCCTGAGCTTCTTCAGCAGCTTCTTGATACAGGTCTGGAGTCTCGTCAGCTCGTTCAAACTGCCCCACAGCAAGCCCTTCTCTTTCCAGGAGGTGAGCTGCGTGGGGATACCAGATCTAAACTCGGGGGCCGCCGCCCATTTAGGGTCGCGCGGCTCGGTGATGTAGAACCACCCCGATTGCCACCCCTTGACGGATTCCACGAAGGCCCCTTCGAACCAAAGGACGTTGGGCATCTTGCCCAACATGGTGCCTCCGCACTCCGCTTGAATGCCCTTCACTACCTTCGCTTGACATTGAAGGTCTTGAACCACAAGCGAAGTGGGGCTGGATGCGAGGAAGGCCGCGCACCTGACGATAAACGCCGAGATGTTGAGGATGAAGTTGGCGCGGATCATGGAAATCCAGGCCGTAGTAGAACATGAGCCCCGAACAAAGGGGTGAAGTGGAAAGCCCAGTCCAGCGGAGGAAGTGGGAAAGAAAGACAACCCTCTCATGGGCCCAGGGGTGGGGATGAGCTGCCCCTCGTCGGGCAGCCGGTCTGTGATATCGCCGAAAGGTATCGGCGCCGCAGAAGTTTGGCGATTGCTCCTCCTTAACGGTGGAGGCCAACCATTTACCTCCCGCTCCGGACATGGTCGGAGAAGGTTGAGATGAGATGCGCGAACTTGGGCGCTGGAGCTCGAGTGCGCGGAGATGGATAAGCAAAGGAGGAAGAAGGCATAGGTGAGAAGGTGAATCCTTATCCCTTATATGGGCGGGCGAAGTCTTACGCGTCCCCCACCGGCCTGGTAAAACTCGCTTATCTCCCAAGCGTCACCATCAATGACGCGGTTGGGTTACCCACGCCCGTATTGATGAGAATCCCGGATTAAGGGGAAACACGATCTTTGCTTCGACAAGACGTTCCAAGGAAACCGCTTCGCTAAATGCGCTGAGGTGGTAAAGTAAAAAACAATTCGAGTAATGGCTTGGTAGTGGTGTGACGTCATGCCACGGAAAACATCAGCAGATTGAACTTATGTATATATTATCATTCTCTCTACGGTGGAATGTGGAATTTATTTTGCAGAGCCGGACACTATCCTGGTGTTCACAATCTTCTATCATTTGGAGGAGGAACCCGCCTTGCAATGCCAAGCAATATACACGCCGGACTTATCGTCATTGAAGCCTGGTTCAGGGGCTCTTGAGGAGTCTGGATTAGGGGTGTCCGGATAGCGGACTACCATCATCAGCCGAACTATCATTTGCCGGACTATCATCATCGACCGGACTCCAAGACTATGAAGATACAAGATTGAAGACTTCCCCGTGTCCGGATGGGACTTTCCTTGGCGTGGAAGGCAAGCTTGGCGATCGGATATGTAGATCTCCTACCATTGTAACCGACTCTATGTAACCCTAGCACTCTCCGGTGTCTATATAAACCGGATGGCTTTAGTCCGTAGGACAACAATCACAACAACCCTTACAATCATACCATAGGCTAGCTTCTAGGGTTTAGCCTCCTTGATCTCGTGGTAGATCCACTCTTGTAAACATCCACAATATCAATATCAATCAAGCAGGACGTAGGGTTTTACCTCCATCAAGAGGGCCCGAACCTGGGTAAACATCGTGTCCCTTGTCTCCTGTTACCATCCGCCTAGACACACAGTTCGGGACCCCCTACCCGAGATCCGCCGGTTTTGACACCGACAACGGCCCTTCCCCTTCTCTGTGGCCGAGAACTTCCTTGGTGGAGCCATGGAGAAGAAGGAGAGACAAGAAAGGATTGACTGGAAGGGCGCGCGCCGTTCCGTACTTATAGCCGGCGAAGGCCAACCGTCGGCCTCCACGATCACCGGTAATCATGACCGACTCCGCATGCAGGGACTTGTCGAATCCGAGTGGTTACCGAGGCATCATGGGGAAGCAGTGCCGCCCACGTCAAACCAACCGCCATGCGGCGCCCAAAACGCAGGCTGTTAGAACCCGACGACGCTCAGACTTGCCCTTCGCCTCTCGCTCGGCCAAGTTCGGGCGCGCCATGGGCCGGGGGGCTCTGTCGCCGTTCGGGAGCGGGGTCCCCAGACTTGCTCGCTGCGGCCTGCGGCGTGGCTCGAAGGAGGCCCAGACGGCCCATCTTCATCAGCATAAGCTCAAGACCCTCGCGAGGGCCAAGCCTCGTGGGGCGGACGACAAGGAGCTTCCTCGTGCACGGCCTCGTCAGCTGGCTCATGAGGAGGCGGAGAGTTCAAGGCAGGGTACCTCGCGAGGTGCCCATGACGCAAGCCATGACGACCAAGGGCACCAGTCGGGCACCAGCCCGCGCAGTGTCCTCCTTTCCTCTTTGGTGCAAAGGGAGCAAGCGCAGGCGAGAGCATCAAGCAAAGGCATCCGTTTCGGTGCAACAAGACCAAGACCAGCCCAACGGCTGGAAGGGAGTCATCGTGGAGCCCAAGCAGGCGTCATCACCAGAGCCTTTGGCAAGCGAGGACCAACTTTAGTCAGGATAAGTGTACCCGCTGTTCCCCTTCAAAATGGCCAATTGTTGGCGTCCTTCCCGCTCAATATTTGGGAAGAGGGCCAGGGCCTCCGCCTATAAATAGGAGTAGCCACCCCCAAGGCGGAGGGATCCGAATCCTCGTCAAGAAACCAGTAGCTAGAGGGACTGAACACCACCTAGCAGTTCATCGCACCCGCCAAGAATAGACCCTCGCGAGGCTGTTCTTCCTTGTATTGTTCCTCATCAGCCTAAGAGCCAATCCACCACACCACACACTGGAGTAGGGTATTACACCACAATGGTGGCCCGAACCAGTATAAATCTCGTGTCTCTTGTGCTGTTCCGTTTAGTAGTTTAGGTCCCAGCGATTCAGCGAGGTGCGGGACGGTGGAGGGTTGGATCTCCGCGCGCACCCCAGTGTTCAAACCTCAAGGGTCTGCCGGAACCCGAAATCCGACAGTTAATATGAATCAATGCAACCGTTTTAAATAAATGATGAATTGAAGCTATTGTATTGCTATCTTTTCCCATTAAGTAGTGAAAAAAAATGGGACCAACCCAGACATGATGCTTGTTGCTTTGTTACAACAAATTCAGCATCACCCCCTTTATAAGCCAGTAATTGATGCCACTCTCATAATTAACTACCGAATCTTATTTAAAAACTGCAACACTTGTTAGGGATTGGCGGGATTACCATTTTTGTGGTCGCATGTTTCATCCTCCTTTATTAGCTAGTAATTGATTCCTTTTTTTCCTCTGTTTATACAGGGATATCTATTCAACTTGTTGGTATTGCGACATTTTGCTTCGCTACGCGAAACACTTTGCTTGATTTCAGTGCAACTGCACAAAACGAGATTGGATTTCCTATTTGTGTTGGCAGATTCGTAGGTGATCTTGTGTGCGTCCTGACAGGTTGGTACTTGCCTTCATCCACATGATCGTGCAGTGTGTTTTGAGATGCTGTCCTACTTGTATTGGTACTGTTTTAAATAAATGATGAATTGAAGCTATTGTATTGCTGTCTTTTCCCATTAAGTAGTGAACAAAAAATGGGACCAACCCAGACATGATGCTTGTTTCTTTGTTACAACAAACTCTGCATCACCCCCTTTATAAGTAGATGGAAGCACATACTGTTGTTGCGCCCACTCTCCCCTGGAACTGTTTATGCTTTTCGTTAATCTAATGCCGCTGGTAAATTTAAGCAATGCCACTCTCAGAATTAATTAACTACTGAATCTTAGTTCAAAACTGCAGCACTTGTTAGGGATTGGCGGGATTACCATTTTTGTGGCCGCATGTTTCATCCTCCTTTATTGGCCAATAATTGATTCCTTTTTTGCCTCTGTTAAAACAGGGATTCTATTCAACTTGTTGCTATTGCGACATTTTGCTTCGCTTAATTTTGGTGGAACTACACAAAATGAGACCGGATTTCCATATATGTGTTGAGATCTCTCTGAGATCTTCCTCATGAGTTGTTTCAAATATTGTTCTTGAATGGCCAGTACCGACCTTCCTCAGAATTTACTACTGGATCTTAGTTCCAAACTGCAAACACTTGTTAGGGATCGGCAGGAGTACCATTTCTGTTAGGGATCGGCTGGAGTACATGTTTAAGAAATGTATTGTTCAGATAATGTCTCTGTTATTATATATCAGTTACAGACTTACAGTGTTTTACAAATGGTACTATCCTACTTTGCAGTTCTTTCTACATGTTTAACCAAGGTATTGTTAAGATAATGTCTCTGTTAAAATGAATCAGTCGCATTGTTTTAGGAATGATACTTTTCTGCTTTTTCGTTCTTTATACATGTTGAAACAAGGCATTGTTAAGATAATGTCTTATTTAATATGAATGAATCACACTGATTGAGAATTGCTACTCTCTGCTTTGTTTCCCATTAATATAAGGTAGATCGGTAGATGTTTTTCTTACGGGAGTACAAGTCATCAACCGTTATTTCTCGATAATTGTTTCCTTATACCTTTTGTTGCTTACAGGATATCAAAATTAAAGCTCGGTTTTATTCCGACTTCGATTTTAGTTCAACTACACAAAAGGAGCCAATGTGTCCAAGGCAAACTGCTGCATTACTGGGTCCAGTTGGTCGTTCTACTTTGCGTAAAGAAGCGATCCTTTGCTTTGCGCTACATTACGAAGGAATGACCGAGAAGCTTTACAAAGTATTAGGCCTTCCACTATGTAGGCCAAAAGAGGTGCCAATTTCACCTTTTCTTAGTTTGGCACTTAATCCCTCCATTGCTACAGCCGGTGCCATAAATATTAGACACCGGTGACATGACTAGTCTGCAGAGACCATTTGCAATTTAACAACACGTGGAGTACCCTGGGCAAAAAGTGCCCAAACAAGTACAAGAAGCGACAGGACTCCATGATCATAGGCATTACATATTTTGAATGGGAAAAGCTTGTCAAAGTTTAATCATTAATGTTAGCAAGAAGCGACAGGACTCCACGATCATAGGCATTACATATTTTGAATGGGAAAAGCTTGTCAAAGTTTAATCATTGATGTTAGCAAGAAGACGTTAGTTTAATATATTGGAACTGGAAAACCTTGTCAAAATTTGCTCATTGTTGTTAGCCAGAAGACATGCATTTGATATTTTTGAGTGGGATGCCTTTGCTGTGAGCAGCGTCGAGTGTTTTTCCTATTCACGTGTTCGGTTTAGAAGTAAATAGTTACTCTGCTGAGATATGCCCGTGTTAAGAGTTTGTTCGAATATTGTCTATGTAATGCCAGGCCTTGTGTTTGATTGCAAAGTTGAGCTTGGAATGTTGTGGCATGCGGCATCACGAGCTGTTCACCGTGCTTGCATGTCGATGTAATGCCAGTGATTTGCTTGTTAAGAAAATCATCCTCTTCTGTTGTTTCCGCACTTAAGAAGTTCATCGTCTGATGTTTCATTCATAGCCTATACGACAAGTCGGGTAGGTTAGACGTGAAACCATATGATCTTCCGACCAACTCATGATATTAGCCGTGATTGGATCGTCGTTTTCCAACCAAAACCGCTTGTAAAACTGACGCTTGTAAATTAAAGCAGATGGTCTCGGGCGAAGGCGCTTGGTTGGTCGATTTCGACTAGTAAAATATCGGAAGTACTTGACACACGATAAAAACGTTGAACGACACTCGGACAATTGCTAATCCAGCCGTTAGCTGCTGTTTCAGCCTTGCCCATGGATTGCATGATACGCATGTCGTGCATGTATCGTCTGGTAATGTCGTCCATATAGCAGTGCTCGTAAAATATACACTGGTCTCTCAAATTACACGCGTAACCCGGCGGTTTTACTTACAGACCTCGGGCCCCCCGTTTCATTACGCCTGTATTTTACGCGTTGTTTTCGATGACGAGTAAATTACACTTGTATGTTAATACAGGTTTGAAATAAACCAGAGCTCCCAAGCGCGGCCTTACCGTTTCATGCCGTCTCAGTTTCTCGAAGGTGCTCATAGGTGTCCGATGATCCTGGCTTCCTGAATGAGTAGTGGGCGCTGTATCAGACCATCCGTAGGGCCCGCGAGGCCCTCTCCGTTGTCCTTCGAGTTGTTGCGCTCGCCGTGGCACCGAGCATTGTTAACATCACAAGCGAACATGAGGATTCAGGAGATGACTTTATTTTGTTGGATGACACTAGGGACCCACTAGGGCCATAGCCGTACGTACGCAAGTGCCTCCTTATTATGTACAACTATATATATTTTGCTTTCTCCTGGTTTCCTGACATCATGGTCCCACACCATTGTCAACCTATGTAGTCAGTATAGACGAGAGAATTGCACATGGTGTGGCCGACAGCTGGGACCAAGCAGCTCGAGCAGTATTTGTGTTTTTGAGGCGTGAGCACTGCAGAGTTTTTCTTGGCGATGATTTTGTTGTTGTTCAAAGGAGAGTAGGGTATTAATGGGCGGGCTGTGGTCCGTCTAGCCTGAGCCAGATATCCAGCCCGGATACTAATTTTTCAAGATGAAAATGGCTAGCCCAGCTATCGTCTTTTGAGAATACCGAGGCAAGGTCAACTTGTTATTCTCCGCCCATTGGCTGCAAATCTTTCCTAGGAGGGATGCATTAGGCTTAACAAGAAAATGGGCTTTAAAAAATAAATGGGATGTAATTATAAAAACTGGGCAGTAACTATAAAAAATGCACCAAACATGAAATTAGTTTATAAAACATTATTTATGGATTTTGAAAATCTTAAATTTTCATTGTTATGCTTGTATAGCGTTTAGTTGGATTTTACGTAATACAAATTTATATTTAATCGACTAGAAATTTGGGATAAAAATATTTTGAGCCCATCAAAATGTGGGAAATTTTATTGAATTCTGTCTTCAACGGTTGGTTGAAATTATTAATCATTGTCCTAGCTAGAAAATGGGTTGTACTTTTAACAAACTGTAAATGGGCTGTTGTAAATTCCATTAGAATTCCAAAATGGGCTGTACATTCTTACAAAATGCAAATGGGCTATAAGTTCTCTGCCACACACTTGTGGGCCTACTAAGTGTGCGTCCCTAAAAAAATAAGTTGACGCGTATGCAAGGCTTTGCCAACTTATTATAATCAACACACGGTTCTAGTAGAAGCGTGGCGTTGGATGTCTATCCAACGGATGTCGTGCTTCTTCTTCAATCTCGGATATTCTTAGCTTCGGCCGCCCAAAAAATGATTCCTCCCCCTGACATCTGGGGCACACCATTTCGGAGGCTGACCTGTGGGCCTACTAAGTTGGAGCGTACCAAGGGCTTTGTCAACTTAGTCAATAATAAACGTTTCTAGCTTTAGTGACCGTACAATGTCCAACCAACGGCCGTAGTGCTTCTTCAACCTCTGGTCTTCTTGGTCCAGCCGCCCAAAGCAGCGCCGGTCGTGCCGCCTGCTCCCGCCTCCGTGGCGGCTGGCCTTGCCGCTGAGGCCTCACCGCCCATACTACTCCCACCGCTGGCCAGGCCATCCCTCCACTCACCCACACCCCCTGTTATTCTACAGCGACGGCAGCCTCACACCGCAGCCGAACCAGTGAACCCTCGTACTCCTTTCCACGCGGGCTTCCACTGTTGCGTCTTCCCCGGCTCCGCGTCATCCCCTTCCTAGGCCTCGCCGTCGTCCAGACCACCGCCCTGGTGCTCTCGGCGTGGCGTGGTCAACATGGTCAACGACCGACTTCCGTCGGAAGAGTACTGTACGTGGAGAAGCTGACAGCTGGGTCCAGGCGGTGATAACCCACAAGTATAGGGGATCGCAATAGTTTTCGAGGGTAGAGTATTCAACCCAAATTTGTTGATTCGACACAAGGGGAGCCAAAGAATATTCTCAAGTATTAGCAGCTGAGTTGTCAATTCAACCACACCTGGAAACTTAGTATCTGCAGCAAAGTGTTTAGTAGCACAGTAATATGATAGTGGTGGTAACGGTAACAAAAGAGTAGTTCAAGCAATAGCAAATATTTTTGGTATTTTGTAGTGATTGTAACAGTAGCAGCGGGAAAGTAAATAAGCCAGAACCAATATATGGAAAACTCGTAGGCACCGACTCAGTGATGGATAATTATGCCGGATGCGGTTCATCATGTAACAGTCATAACATAGGGTGACACAGAACTAGCTCCAATTCATCAATGTAATGTAGGCATGTATTACGTATATAGTCATACGTGCTTATGGAAAAGAACTTGCATGACATCTTTTGTCCTACCCTCCCGTGGCAGCGGGGTCCTATTGGAAACTAAGGGATATTAAGGCCTCCTTTTAATAGAGAACCGGAACAAAGCACTAGCACATAGTGAATACATGAACTTCTCAAACTAAGGTCATCACCGGGAGTGGTCCCGATTATTGTCACTTCGGGGTTGCCGGATCATAACACATAGTAGGTGACTATAGACTTGCAAGATAGGATCAAGAACACACATATATTCATGAAAACATAATAGGTTCAGATCTGAAATCATGGCACTCGGGCCCTAGTGACAAGCATTAAGCATAGCAAAGTCATAGCAACATCAATCTCTGAACATAATGGATACTAGGGATCAAACCCTAACAAAACTAACTCGATTACATGATAAATCTCATCCAACCCATCACCATCCAGCAAGCCTACGATGGAATTACTCATGCACGGCGGTGAGCATCATGAAATTGGTGAGGGATGATGGTTGATGATGACGACGGCGACGAATCCCCCTCTTCGGAGCCCCGAATAGACTCCAGATCAGCCCTCCCGAGAGGTTTTAGGGCTTGGCGGCGGCTCCGTATTATAAAACGCGATGATTTCTTCTCTATGATTTTTCTCTCTCCGAAAGCAGATATATAGAGTTGGAGTTGGCGTCGGAGGGTTTCCAGGGGGCCCACGAGGTAGGGGGCGCGCCCTAGAGGGGGGGGGCGCCCGTGGACAGGGTGTGGGCCCCCTGGTCTTCATCTTTGGCGAGGATTTTTTTTTCTAAGATGTTCCGTGGAGTTTCAGGTGTAACACCCCGAGAATCATGCTACAGTAATCCCCTTTTAATGATGCCTTGTCATCATTATTCTTGTGCTAATCTCGACTTCATTCTAATCCAACCTGGATCTCAAAGTCAAATTAAAGTCAAAATTCAAACTGCTCAAATATGAAGACTAAAATGTTCAAGGTGTGGAAAATAATCCGTGAAATTTGTCATGTTGGAACCAACCTCTTTTGGATTTCGAAAGTGCCTCGAAATTATTTAGTGATCCGGCAACATTTAAAATTGGCCTCTTAAATTTCTAAAAATAGTTGGACAACTACTTTCGCCTTAAACTTTTGTGACTCTTAGAAATAATGTGCTTGATTTATGTGACAAGTCTCATATCTAATAAAACTCATTTAGTTTTGCGGTTTAATAGAAAACAGTAGCTAAATAAAATAAAACAGAAAAGAAACAAAAAGAAGGAAGAAAAGAGAGAGATCCCCCCACGGGCCTCGGCCCGGTGGCCTCTGAGCTAGCCAGCCGCCCACCCCAGCCTACTAACCCACCCCCTCCCGAAACCCTAGCGGAGCCACCCCACTACCCCTCGGCGACTCCCAGATCGGGAAGCGGCGCCGAACCCGCCGCCTCATCCATTCGCCCGTCGCGGACGGGCCTCGCCCGTCCCCTTGGCGCCTCTCCCTCCCCCAAATGCCTCGTCGCCGCGACGCCTCGGAGGCCGCCTCCCCGTTTCTGTCTCCGCCGCTCTTCCTCATTCCCCCCTCACCGGAAGCCATCGACGCTCGCCGGAGCCACTCACCGTCTTCGCCGGATCGGCCACCGCCCCGTCGCCCTCTCGCATCGCCGCCTCCTCCTTCGAGCTGCACCGCCGCCGGTCCCGCCCGCAGCTCGCCACTACCCGTCTGCGAACCCGCCGAGGTCGGACGCCCCTGCCCGACCGCTTCATCGCCGGCGCCCGCGCCTCGTCGGCCACCTCTCCGACCAGCCGCGACCTTCGAAGCTCGCGGACCTCCGCTACCGCTCGCTGTGAGCCCCCCTCCTCCGTTTTCCCCCTCTATTTTCCTCCCATCGCCAGAGGTTGCCCGCCGTCTCGTCCCGAGCTCCCGAGGGGCTCGTGGTCGCCGATGCCCTCGCTTGCGTCGCCGTCGCCCGGCGCTTGCTACTGCGGCCTCAAGACGCGACGTCCCGCCACCAGCCCGGCCTACCCTCTGCACTGCCTCGCCACCCGATCGCGAGCCCGCCAGGGCCTCTCCTGCCTGGGGCCGTGCCCTGTTTTTGTCCCCGGCGCGATCGGCTGGCGCCCGGCGCCTCGTGAGTAGTAGCAGCGTGTCGCCCAACCGTGGGGCCGGCATGCTTAATTTGGGGAGGGGGCTAATCCCCCTTTAGTGATTAATTACCCTCACTAATCGGTGGACCCCCCCCCTCTAAATAGCTAGTTGTTAAAAACTGAAGCACTAACATGCGGGCCCTGCCAATAATTTAAAATGCTAAATTAAATCAAACTACCTAAGACAATGACACATGGGCCCCACACCACAGGAATGTTTAAAAAAAGGATATAAAAAAAAGAATTAAAAAAATATATTAATTAATTAATTAACTAACTAAATTAATTAAGTTAATTAAATCTGATTAGTTGACTAGTTAAATTTACTTAACTCGCTAATTAAACTAAGTAATCATTAATTAGATATCGGTCAATGACAGAATGGACCCACGCGTCGGTTTGACCAAGTCAATCGATCGTTGATCGCTGACATCACCACGATGTCATCTTGACGTCATAATGACATTTCCTAATTAAATTAATTCTGTTAATTCAAAAAAGGATTTAAATCTTTAGAAAATCATATCTTTTAATCCGTAACTTTCGGATGAAAATACTTTCTACATGAAAGTTGCTCGAGCGGCGAGGCGAATCCGAATCGCAGTCCGCTCGTCCGCCACACACCCCTAACCTATCGAACCTGCAAACTTTCCTCTCCGGTTCATCATCGACAGACGTCCGGAACCGGAAAACTTTCCGGATGTTTCCCCCTTCGCGGTATCGCCTAGTGCTACGTTAGAACACGTCTAGCTCTGCTCGCTGTCTGTTATGCACTTGCTCGCTATGTATTCTTGTTTCTTCCCCTCTTCTCTCCGGTAGACCCCGAGACCGATCTTTGAAGTCCTCGTGATCGACTACGTCACCGGCGACCCCTCTCTCTTGCGAGCAACCAGGCAAGCCCCCCCCTTGATCACCGGATATCGCCTACTCTTCTCTATCTTGCTTGCATTAGAGTAGTGTAGCATATTCTTGTTTTGATACTCCTATCTTGCTGCATAGCTTTGTCCTTGTAACTTCGTTGTTACCTTACGCAATCCTATATGCTTAGTATAGGATGCTAGTACATTCACTTGTGGCCCTTCATACTTGTCCGTCTGCCGTGCTATACTATCGGGCCGTGATCACTCGGGAGGTGATCACGGGTATATACTATATAATTTACACTATTGCATTACTTGTGATACTGTTCGGAGATGGGGGCTGAAAGGACAGGTGGTTCCATCCCGGTAGAGGTGGGCCTAGGTTCCCGACGGCCCCCGACTGTTACTTTGTGGCGGAGCGGCAGGGCAGGTTGAGACCGCCTAGGAGAGAGGTGGGCCTGGCCCTGTTCGGCGTTCGCGGATACTTAACACGCTTAACGAGGTCTTGGTATTTGATCTGAGTTGGCTACGAGCTTATACGCACTAACCATCTACGCGGGAGTAGTTATGGGTATCTGGCGTCGTGGTATCGGCCGAAGCACTTCAGACGTCACGACGGAGCGGCGCTAGCCGGATTGGACTGGAACGCTGATGGGCTAGGTCGCTTCCGGTCACAGACGTCACATAGCGTGCAGGTGTGCTCAGGCGATGGGCCCGGACCCTGCGCTTAGGTTTAGACCGGCGTGTTGGCTCTCTGTTGTGCCTAGGTGGGGCTGCGACGTGTTGATCTTCCGCGGCGGGCATGACCGAGAAAGTGTGTCGGCCAAATGGGATCAAGCGTCTTTGGGTAAGATGGTGCACCCTGCAGGAAGTTAATCTATTCGGATAGCCGTGATCTTGATAACAGGGCGACTTGGAGTTGTACCTTGAGCTTATGACAACTAGAACCGGATACTTGATAAAACACACCCTTCCAAGTGCCAGATACAACCGGTGGTCGCTCTCGCTCAGGGATATGAGCAGGGGATTGCCGGGTAGGATTATTGCTATATGATGTTACTTGGAGGACTTCAGATTGTCCCCTCCTACCTGTTACAAGACAGGTGTCCAGGAGCGTAGTCTTCGTTAAGACTAGCTATCCCCCTCTTATTACGGCATTCTGCAGATTCAGTCCTCGATATGGCCCTTTACACATATATCCATGCATATGTAGTGTAGCTCCTTGCTTGCGAGTACTTTGGATGAGTACTCACGGTTGCCTTGTTCCCCTTTTCCCCCTATCTCTACTCGATTGCTGCAAACAGACGATGGAGCCAGAGGCGACGCCACCGCCTCGGCGACTACTACTCGGGAGGTGCCTACTACTACGTGCAGCCAGCGGCGGCGACCAGGAGTAGCTTAGGAGGATCTGTGCAGGCGGGAGGCATGCTCCTCTTCGATCTGTATCCCGGTTTGTGCTAGCCTTCTTAAGGCAAACTTGTTTAACTTATGTGCGTACTCAGATATTGTTGCTTCCGCTGACTCGTCTATGATCGAGCACTTGTATTTGAGCCCTCGAGGCCCCTGGCTTGTATTATGATGCTTGTATGACTTATTTTATTTGTAGAGTTGTGTTGTGATATCTTCCCGTGAGTCCTTGATCTTGATCGTACACATTTGCGTGCATGATTAGTGTACGATTGAATCGAGGGCGTAACAAGTTGGTATCGAGCCATTGCTGTAGGAATCCCCTTCCAACTCCTTGGCGAAGTCGAGTCTAGACATTGCAAAACTTTTACTAACATGGCTGTGTGTCTTATGGGCACGTCGCCATTGGGTGGTATTAGGATCTTTTACTCCTCGATCTTTACTCGGGATTCGAACTCTCTTCTATTCGGGTTAAATGAATTTGCTAAAACAAGACTAACTTTAGGTTCTCGCAAGTACTTTCTCCGGAGAGCCCTCACTTCGGATGATAAATGCGCTAATCGGAAGATTCGGAGATACTCTCTGATGTTCTCTCGAGACTTTGTGCCCATCACTTTTGCTATTCCTGACCACCGATAAATCCGTATGGATAACTACTTACACTTTCCATTCATACGATCATCCCCATTGATCTTGTTATTACAAGATACCCCGAAGTTTTCTCTATTGTTCCGAGAATACTTTGTGCCTACTGCCCAGCAGTTCTTGCCACATGAATACCCCTTCAAATAAATCCTCGCACTTGTCGAGTATCCGCTCAAGCCCAGTTGTTCATGTGTGTCACAAAAGTCTTCAAAATACTATTCGATCTTCCGAAAATTCTCTGGAGCCTTTGGCTCTTGAAATTCTTGCTTGTTTGCATTATGGTTAATCCCATAAGTCTCGTAGTCATATTGACATTCCTTGTCATTATCATTTTGAGTCTGTTGACTCAATATGTTTGCGAATACTCGCAATCATCATTGATCCCTATAAATTACCTTTCCGGCCGAGCTGCCATTCTTTTAACTGGAATTGGTTCTCGACCAATCCAAGTGTCGTTGATTGTACCCTAAGGCTATTCAACTTATCCATCCCTAATCAGAGCATTGCTCCTGACCCCTTGATTTGGGAATCATAATTCCTTTGCATTTGACAATTGAGTTAGTCAGTTGTTTCTATAGTTTGATCTCCTTGCATTCTTCTTCCTCTAGTTGAGTACTGATGCTCACGTCAGATCCCTTGTGGACCACCAGATCCTTTGTTGGATTTTATCTGACAACGCCCTTCATATTCAATAACCTTGTGAGCCTTTCCTCTGATACATAATGCCTTTGGTAAATTGTATCCTCTGCTTTCTCAACCATGCTCTGCCTTCGAGCTTGAGTTAATTATTTCTAAAGATTACGGTATATGATTCCAAGAAGCCCTATGGGTTGAACATATGCCTTCACTAAACCGTGTGGACCGAAAGTTTTCACGAATCATATTCTTCTGGTGCTTCGCCAGATAAAATTTTCAAAACTGCAACTTCATCGAACGTGAGAAGTGAATGAAAGGTTATGCATTGGAGAAGTGGGAGTCGGCCTTGAACTTGTGTTCATGCCCATGGACACGATGTACATCTTCTCATCGAAGCTTCTTTTAAAAATTAATTATTCCCTTGGTATAAGATCATCTTATATCTGGGATCTGGCCTTTTTGCAATCGTGGTTCCGACCATGTTCTCCTTTAAATACCATTTCTCGTGCAAGTTTAATCACTTGTTTTCTGCAGAGCAATGCACCAGTCCAACCTCTACTTCGACCTGTCGTCGAGTATTACCCCCCTGGTATCTCGAGATTATCATGGAACTGCATAACTTCTTATGAGTTCTTCATCAAGTGCTACCTTCCCACTGATTCCAATTTTTCACGGGCTCTGAGTTATTAAATACTCAAAGACACCGATATCTGAACCGAGTCCGCACTACGGTTCAACAAATCTTCAGTAAGCTCCTATAAGTACGAGTTTGTACCCGATCACGCCATTCCTAGCCTATTTGGCTATATCATTGTCGTGATGATTTTAACTGTGCTACCCGGTCCTTCTTCTCGGAGCACAATTTTCGACGATGAACTAACCTTACGTCGATCCCCATTGTCATTATCATTTTACCTTGAACAACAAGCTTGGTTCCGAGTTGTGTCTTACCCTTGGTTCTAATAACCTTTCACTTCATCATTACTTTGACTTGATGTCGTCGTCGATCGATTACATCTTCAGGAACTCTCGCGACAAAGGTGTCGTGAGCGTCAACATTCTGAGCTCATCCAGGATATCAATTGAATTCATGATGAGAAATACCATCCTTGCCCTCGATGAATTGTATTATCATCGACCACCTTATTGCCTTCCCACCAACACAAGCTTGTTCATGTTTGGTGTTATACCTTGAGTTCCTTGCTACCCAGCAATTATTCCTCTTTACCTTGGAGTATTACCATCCTTTATGTCAAGAATGTTCTGAGATTTGTTCCACCTCTTGAGAATTCTTGACATAGTAATACTTCTCACCATCACCATTCTTTCTTGGTCCCCGTGTTAATTCCAACAAGTGGACGGTGTTGTTTGGATTCTTTCCTTCTAGCAACCCTATTTTTTTTAAGTTAATGGTCGAAGGTTCATTCTTAGACTATCGATTATTGAATCACCATTCTGACATTGGTCGTGCAGCCCAACCCATCGGGCGCACCTTTCAACCAATGTTTACTTGTGTATGTTTTCCTCGAGCATACTTCCTTATATCATTTGATCCGACAAATGTTATCTCCTTGTTCAATTAAATGTGGGAGTCTATCTTTTGGGAATCTCGGTGAATTGCCGTTGAGTTCACCAGACACCTCCTTGTCCTCTCCTTGGGTTAATGATGGACTCTTGTTAACGGAAATCACTTCATAGTTCATTTCCCCGAGAATCTTACAATGTCATCTCGTCAAATTGCGTTGCACCTTTTCCTCTCGGACATCCTGAGTCTGAGGTATCTTTTCACCAATCGGATCTGAATCTCGGTCAGATAGGATGGTTGGGACAACTTTCCAAGAGTTATGATGTTGATCCTTTGATGACCCGGTAGCATGATGTCATGCCTAGCACCCCGGTGGAGGACCTATCATTATAGATTCCTTTTCAGCAGGGTTATCCATTCATCCATGAGGAATTGTATCTTGATTCTACAAGTTATTCAGATGGATCCTTCGTGACTCAAAGTCTGATCCTCACTGAAGGCCATGTCAATGCTATCTCGAAGCATGTCTGTGATACTCTGATTTTCATCAAGAACATTCTAAGCCCAATGCTAAATGTTTCTTGCTCAATTATCCGAACACCGTTGTATGGGTAATGTCATGAAATTTCTCTCCCCTTACCTAAAGGGTTTTCTACATTATCTCTGTCGTGGATATCTTGCTCGCTTGTCCTTGGGAAGGATATACCCTTGAAATATGTGTTTAACCATATTTCCCTTTCCATTGTTTCATTTAATCGATGATCATATTTTCCATCCATTGGTTTGTTTAAACCTTTTCTATGATCTATATGATTTAAGCAGTAATAATCCTTGCTTGTGCAAACACCTCGATGTACAACTCTGTCAAGAAGACCTTGTTACTATTGTGATGACATTCCGGTAGCCACCGATGGGCGAGAACCTTGCCTATTGGTCCGCCTCGTTCAACGAAAGGAAAGTGGTTCTCTTCGTCCCTCGCCCTTGGTACCAACGTTGATGCCGACATAAGCGACATGGTACTCTCGACTTGCCTTGCTATCATGGCCGTGAAAGATGTCTTGCTCCTAATTAAAAAACCCCACATGGTGGGCCCATAACCCACAGTTTCACAGGATCGAAAACTCGACCGTCCCTGTACACCCCTATTCCCAAAGTTATTCCTCGCACGTGGCCTCGTATGTAATCCACGGGCCACCGTCATAGTGATCTATTATGGTATCGGACGCAATACTTACTCTCGCTACTCAACCCCTTTCTCACTCTGGTTCAGCTTGAGCAACTATCTATCCGCTTGGAGCCTATTATGGTACCTTCGTACCATACTCGAGGTATTTCATCGTTCAACTCGAGAGATAATCTTATACTAATTCATGGGATAACCCAGATTGTTTTCCTCAAAAGCATTATGTCGTAGTGAGCTGCCCTTATCTTTTCGTAAATGCGATGGAGTTCCGAAGAAATGATGACAAGTTTATCATGATGCATCGGGATGAAGGATTGAAGGCATCAACGAAAGGGTTAACTTCTTCGAGAAGATCCGTTAGAATATCGTAAACAGAACTTTCCCTTACTCCCTCTTAAATCTCGGACGAGATTTCTTGTAGTGGAGGAGATTTGTAACACCCGAGAATCATGCTACAGTAATCCCTTTTAATGATGCCTTGTCATCATTGTTATTGCTAATCTCAGCTTCATTCTAATCCAACCCAGATCTCAAAGTCAAATTAAAGTCAAAATTCAAACTGCTCAAATATGAAGACTAAAATGTTCAAGGTGTGGAAAATAATCCCGTGAAATTTGTCATGTTGGAACCAACCTCTTTTGGATTTGAAAGTGCCCACGAAATTATTTAGTGATCCAGCAACATTTAAAATTGGCCTCTTAAATTTCTAAAATAGTTGGACAACTACTTTGCCTTAAACTTTTGTGACTCTTAGAAATAATGTGCTTGATTTATGTGACAAGTCTCATATCTAATAAAACTCATTTAGTTTTGCGGTTTAATAGAAAACAGTAGCTAAATAAAATAAAACAGAAAAGAAACAAAAAAGAAGGAAGAAAAGGAGAGAGACCCCCGGGCCTCGGCCCGGTTGCCTCTGGGCTAGCCAGGCCGGCCCACCCCAGCCTACTAACCCACCCCCTCCCGAAACCCTAGCGGAGCCACCCCACTACCCCCCGCGCGACTCCCTCGTTCCCCCGATCTGGATCGGGGGAAACGCGCTCAACCCGCCGCCTCATCCATTCGCCCGTCGCGGGACGGCTCGCCCGTCCCCACGGCGCCTCCTCGCCCTCCCCAAATGCCTCGTCGCATGACGCCGGAGGCCGCCTCCCCGGTTCTGTCTCCGCCGCTCTTCCTCATTCCCCCCTCACCGGAAGCCATCGACGCTCGCCGGAGCCACTCACCGTCTTCGCCGGATCGGCCACCGCCCGTCGCCCTCTCGATCACCGCCTCCTCCTCGAGCTGCACCGCGCGCCGTCCCGTCCGCAGCTCGCCATCGCTTGCCCGTCACTGAACCCGCCGAGGTCGGACGCCCTGCCCGACCGCTTATCGCCGGCGCCGCGCCTCGTCGGCCACCTCTCCGACCAGCCGCGACCCTTCGAAGCTCGCGGACCTCCGCTATCGCCATTGTGAGGCCCCCCTCCTCCGTTTTCCCCCCCTCTATTTTCCTCCCGTCGCCGTAGGTTGCCCCGCCGTCTCGTCCGAGCTCCCGAGGGGCTCGTGGTCGCCGTGCCCTCGCTTGCGTCGCCGTCGCCGCGCTTGCTACTGCCTGCGCCTCAAGACGCGACGCGTCCCGGCCACCAGCCTGGCCTACCCGGCCTTTGCCGCCGCCACCCGATCGCGAGCCCGCCAGGCCTCTCCCGCCTGGGTCGTGCCCTTTTGTCCCCGTGGCAGCGATGCACTGCCGCGCGCCTCAGTGAGTAGCAGCGTGCCCCAACCGTGGGGCCGACATGCTTAATTTGGGGAGGGGGCTAATCCCCCTTTAGTGATTAATTACCCTCACTAATCGGTGGACCCCCCCCCTCTAAATAGCTAGTTGTTAAAAATCAAGCACTAACATGCGGGCCCACGCCAATAATTTAAAATGCTAAATTAAATCAAACTACCTAAGACAATGACACATGGGCCCCACACCACGGGAATGTTTAAAAAAGGATATAAAAAAGAATTAAAAATATATATTAATTAATTAATTAAATAACTAAATTAATTAAGTTAATTAAATCTGATTAGTTGACTAGTTAAATTTACTTAACCTCGCTAATTAAACTAAGTAATCTGTTAATTAGATATCGATCAATGACGAGAATGGACCCACGCGTCGGTTTGACCAAGTCAATCGATCGTTGATCACGACATCACCCGATGTCATGCTGACGTCATAATGACATTTCCTAATTAAATTAATTCTGTTAATTCAAAAAAAAGGATTTAAATCTTTAGAAAATCATATCTTTTAATCCGTAACTCGGATGAAAATACTTTCTACATGAAAGTTGCTCGAACGACGAGGCGAATCCGAATACGCGATCCGTTCGTCGCCACACACCCCTAACCTATCGAACCTGCAAACTTTCCTCTCCGGTTCATCACATCGACAGACGTCCAAACCGGAAAACTTTCCGGATGTTTCCCCTTCACCGGTATCGCCTAGTGCTACGTTAGAACACGTCTAGCTCATCTGCTGTCTGTTATGCACTTGCTCGCTATGTATTTACTGTTTCTTCCCCTCTTCTCTCCGGTAGACCCCGAGACCGATCTTTGAAGTCCTGTGATCGACTACGCCACCGACGACCCCTCTCTCTTGCGAGCAACCAGGCAAGCCCCCCCCTTGATCACGAGATATCGCCTACTCTTCTCTATCCGCTTGCATTAGAGTAGTGTAGCATATTACTATTTTGAGATACTCCTATCGCTGCATAGCCTGTCCTTGTAACTTCATTGTTACCTTACCGCAATCCTATATGCTTAGTATAGGATGCTAGTACATTCATCTGTGGCCCTTCATACTTGTCCGTCTCGCGTGCTATACTATCGGGCCGTGATCACTCGGGAGGTGATCACGGTATATACTATATACTTTACACTATTGCATTACTCGTGATCTCGTGTTAGGAGATGGGGGCTGAAAGGACAGGTGGTTCCATCCCGGTAGAGGTGGGCCTAGGTTCCCGACGGCCCCCGACTGTTACTTTGTGGCGGAGCGGCAGGGCAGGTTGAGACCGCCTAGGAGAGAGGTGGGCCTGGCCCTGTTCGGCGTTCGCGGATACTTAACACGCTTAACGAGGTCTTGGTATTTGATCTGAGTTGGCTCTGAGCTTATACGCACTAACCATCTATGCGGGAGTAGTTATGGGTATCCGGCGTCGTGGTATCGGCCAAGCACTTCAGACGTCAATGACGGAGGCGGCGCGCCAGATTGGTGGAACACCGATGGGCTAGTCTGCTTCCGTCACAGTCACATAGAACGCGCAGTGTGTGCTCAGGCGATGGGCCCGCACCCTGCAAGGCTTAGGTTTAGACCGCGTGTTGGCCTCTCTGTTGTGCCTAGGTGGGGCTGCGGCGTGTTGATCTTCCGCGGCGGGCATGACCCAGAAAGTGTGTCCGCCAAATGGGATCAAGCGTCTTTGGGTAAGATGGTGCACCCTGCAGGAAGTTAATCTATTCGGATAGCCGTGATCTTGATAACAGGGCGACTTGGAGTTGTACCTTGAGCTTATGACAACTAGAACCGGATACTTGATAAAACACACCCTTCCAAGTGCGGATACAACCGGTGGTCGCTCTCGCTCGGGGATATGAGCAGGGATTGCCGGGTAGGATTATTGCTATATGATGTTACTTGGAGGACTTCAGATTGTCCCTCCTACCTGTTGCAAGACAGGTGTCCGAGCGTAGTCTTCGTTAAGACTAGCTATCCCCTCTTATTACGGCATTCGCAGTTCAGTCCTTGATATGGCCCTTTACACATATATCCATGCATATGTAGTGTAGCTCCTTGCTTGCAGTACTTTGGATGAGTACTCACGGTTGCCTTGTTCCCCTTTTCCCCTATCTCTACTCGATTGCTGCAACTGCAGACGATGGAGCCCAGAGCGACGCCACCGCCACGACGACTACTACTGGGAGGTGCCTACTACTACGTGCAGCCCGGCCGCGGCGACGACTGGAGTAGTTTAGGAGGATCCCAGGCAGGAGGCCTGCTCCTCTTTCGATCTGTATCCCAGTTTGTGCTAGCCTTCTTAAGGCAAACTTGTTTAACTTATGTCTGTACTCAGATATTGTTGCTTCCACTGACTCGTCTATGATCGAGCACTTGTATTCGAGCCCTCGAGGCCCCTGGCTTGTATTATGATGCTTGTATGACTTATTTTATTTGTAGAGTTGTGTTGTGATATCTTCCCGTGAGTCCTTGATCTTGATCGTACACATTTGCGTGCATGATTAGTGTACGATTGAATCGAGGGCGTAACATCAGGTCATTTCGAGAATATCTATTTTCTGCACATAAAACAACACCATGGCAATTCTGCTGAAAACAGCGTCAGTCCGGGTTAGTTCCATTCGAATCATACAAGTTAGAGTCCAAAACAAGGGCAAAAGTGTTTGGAAAAGTAGATACGACGGAGACATATAAACTCCCCCAAGCTTAAACCCTTGCTTGTCCTCAAGCAATTCAGTTGACAAACTGAAAGAAAGAAAGAAAAACTTTTACAAACTCTGTTTGCTCTTGTTGCTGTAACTATGTCAAGCCAGCATTCAAGCTTTCAGCATAGATCATAACTAACCACATTTGCAATAATTCTCAGGTCTCATAATTACTCATATCAATAGCATAATCAACTAGCGAGTCATAATAATAAATCTTGGATGACAACACTTTCTCAAAACAATCATAATATGATATAACAAGATGGTATCTCGCTAGCCCTTTCTGAGACCACAAAACATAAATGCAGAGCACCTTTAAAGATCAAGGACTGACTAGACATTGTAATTCATGGTAAAAGAGATCCAATCATAGTCATACCCAATATAAATTAACAATGATGAATGCAAATGACAGCTGTGCTCTCCAGCTAGTGCTTTTAATAAGAGGGTGATGACTCAACATAAAAGTAAATGGATAGGCCCTTCGCAGAGGGAAGCAGGGATTTGTAGAGGTGCCAAAGCTCGGTTTTTGAAATAGAGATAAATTAAATTTTGAGCGGTATACTTTGATTGTCAACATAGCAACTAACAGATGGCGATATCTTCCATGCTAAACACATTATAGGCGGTTCCCAAACAGAATGGTAAAGTTTATACTCCCCCTCCACCAACAAGCATCAATCCATGACTTGCTCGAAACAACGAGTGTCTCCAACATACATCAGGTCCCAGGGGGAGTTTTGTTTGCAATTAATTTTGATTTAGTTTGCATAAAGCATGGGACCGGGCATCCCGGTGACCAGCCATTTTCTCGTGAGTGAGGAGCGGAGTCCACCCCTCTTGAGAATAACCCGCCTAACACTGAAGATAAGGACAACCTTGGTTGATACATGAGCTATTCGAGCATACAAAACAGAATGTTTATTTGAAGGTTTAGAGTTTGGCACATACAAATTTACTTGGAACAGCAGATAGATACCGCATATAGGAAGCTATAGTGGACTCATCTGGAATAACTTTGGGGTTTAAGGAATTGGATGCACAAGCAGTATTCCCGCTTAGTACAGGTGAAGGCTAGCAATAGACTGGGAAGCGACCAACTAGAGAGCGACAACAGCCATGTACATGCATTAAAATTAATAAACATTGGATGCAAGCATGAGTAGGATATAATCCACCATGAACATAAATATCATGAAGGCTATGTTGATTTGTTTCAACTACATGCGTGAACATGTGCCAATTCAAGTCACTTAAATCATTCAAAGGAGGATACCACCCCATCATACCACATCACAATCATCTCAATAACATGTTGGCACACAAGGTGAATCATTATAACTCATAGCTAATCTAGCATGGCACAAGCAACTATGATCTCTAATTGTCATTGCAAACATGTTTATTCATAAAAAGCTGAATCAAGAATGACGGGCTCATCATATTTACAAAAACAAAAGAGGTCGAGTTCATACCAGCTTTTCTCATCTCAGTCAGTCCATCATATATGTCATCATAATTGCCTTTCACTTGCACGACCGAACGGTGTGAATAATAATAAGAGTGCACGTGCATTGGACTAAACTGGAATCTGCGAGCATTCAATAAACATGAGAAGACAGGCAATATGGGCTCTGGGTTAAATCAACAATAATGCATATAAGAGCCACTTCAACAATTTAATCATGGTCTTCTCCTATCGACCCCCAAAGAAAAGGAAAGAAAATAAAAACTATTTACACGGGAAAGCTCCCAACAAACAAAAGAAGAACAGGAAATATTTTTGGGTTTTCTTTTTAATTACTACTACTACAACAGAAAAGTAAACTACTACTAATTTTTTGGTTTTTTCTTAAGGTTTAACAAACACACAAGAAGAAAGCAGGAAAAATAAAATAAACTAGCATGTATATTACAGTGAAAGAGTATGAGCACCGACATATAGCAATGAGTGTGTGTGAACATAAATGTAATGTCGGTGAGAAATACGTACTCCCCCAAGCTTAGGCTTTTGGCCTAAGTTGGTCTATTGCCAGGGATAGCCTGGCGGATACCCGTAGGTGTAGCCGGGTCGATCTTGCTGACGAAGAATAGTTGGGATCATCTTGTGATGCAGCGATTATCGCTTTCTTGAGCTGCAGCGTGGAGTCGGGCTGCCTCCGCTCTCCTCTCGTACTCATCTGCCTCCTCCCTGGTAATAGTATATCTTCCTTTTGTATGTGAATCAAATAGGGCAGGAGCAAGGAGAGTAATACGGACAACATGCCGTTTGTTAAAAATTAAACGATATAGGAGAGGTGATTCGGGCCTCTCGACAAAATGATGTGAAGTCATAGAGTCATGATCTAAATATGCAGGGGGCAACTCCGTATCACCCTCACGGATGTATATCTCAAGAAAATTGGCTAAGCGGGTTGCATAAACTCCTCCAAAGAAATCCCCATTATGTCTATTATGATGCAACCTACGAGCTACAATGGCTCCCATATGATAAGATTGGTCTCCTAACACGGCATTCCTGAGAATGCTGAGATCAGGGACACACATGTGACATGCTTCATCCTTAGCATTTATGGATCTACCGATGAAGAGAGCAAAATAATGTATAGCAGGAAAGTGAATGCTCCCTATGGTAGCTTGCGTTATATCTCTAGATTCCCCTGCCGTTATACTAGCAAGAAAGCTTCTAAATTCAGATTTAGGGGGATCCCTAATACTGCCCCATGATGGAAGTTTGCATGCGAAAGTGAAATCCTCTAAGTCCATGGTATAAGATTTGTCATAAAGATCAAACATGACTGAAGGAGAATTATGCGAAGATGAATACTCAAACCTCCTCACAAATGTACTTGTGAGATCATGATACTGGGGGCATTTGTTAGCCTCAAAATACTCAAGACCGGCATTGCGCAAATACGCTTTAAATTCTTCTTTAATTCCCGCACGGTCCATAAAATTGTCCGACGGCCATTCACAAGGCCGTACCGGAGCGTCTCTTGGTGGATCCTCATCAGCATCGCGCATAGCAATCCTGGGTCCTTGCTTCTTAGAAGAACCACCTTGGAACATCTTCCTAAGCATATTGTTCTTCTCTGAAAAATTCTAAAATTTTTAGTAACTTCAAACAAAAGTGAACCAACTTCAATAAAACTGATAGCAACTACTCCTACAAGTGCCTAGAGCCTATATCAAGCATTAGAACTACTTGGAACCATATAAAATTGACATGCAAGCTCAAGAACATGGTCACCTATGCAGCACAAATTTGCAATGAATAAAGCACTAGAACAAAAACTAATTGGACCAATGGAGGAGTCACATACCAAGGAACAATCTCCCCAAGCAATTTTGCGAGAGGTGCTTTGAGCAAGGAGATCGAAAATCACAACAGAAGTGGCTGGGACTCGTTCTTGAGTTGGTTTTTCGGGTTTGTGTGAGACAGAGGAAGAAGATGGGTGATGGGATAAGTGGAGGAGGGCCACCGTGGACCCACGAGGCAGGAGGGCGCGCCCAGGGGGTAGGGCGCGCCCTCCACCCTCGTGGCCAGGTGGCAGGTCCCCCCGCGGTAATTTTTGCAAAGTAAATCCTCAAATATTCCTTAAAAAATCATATTAAATTGGCATGTCATTCTGAGGACTTTTATTTTCGGGATATTTTTATATTGCACGGTTAAGCCAGGAAACAGACAGAAAAATACTATTTTTACTTTATTTCTACTAAATAACAGAAAGTATAGAAGGGGTACAGAAGTTTGTGCTTCTAGTTTCATCCATCTCATGCTCATCAAAAAGAATCCACTAACAAGGTTGATCAAGTCTTGTTAACAAATTCATTCCGGTAATCATGGAACCGGAGAAATTTCGAATAACACAAGGTTACCTCAACGGGGATATGCACATCCCCAATAATATGTATATCATATTTCTTTTTGATCATGGGAAGAGGAAATTCAAAACCTCCAATTATAATCGATGGAATTTTTCCAATGGAGTTGATACTATGAACTTGGGGTTGTTTCCTCGGAAAGTGTACCATATGCTCATTACCATTAACATGAAAAGTGACATTGCCTTTGTTGCAATCAATAACAGCCCCTGCGGTATTAAGAAAAGGTCTTCCAAGAATAATAGACATACTATCATCCTCGGGAATATCAAGAATAACAAAGTCCGTTAAAATAGTAACGTTTGCAACCACAACAGGCACATCCTCACAAATACCGACAGGTATAGCAGTTGATTTATCAACCATTTGCAAAGATATTTCAGGAGGTGTCAACTTATTCAAGTCAAGTCTACGATATAAAGAGAGAGGCATAACACAAACACCAGCTCCAAGATCACATAAAGCAGTTTTAATATAATTTCTTTTAATGGAGCAAGGTATAGTAGGTACTCCGGGATCTCCAAGTTTCTTCGGTATTCCACCCTTAAAAGTATAATTAGCAAGCATGGTGGAAATCTCAGCTTCCGGTATCTTTCTTTTATTTGTAATGATATCCTTCATATATTTAGCATAAGGATTTGTTTTGAGCACATCAGTCAATCGCATACGCAAAAAGATAGGTCTAATCATTTCAGCGAAGCGCTCAAAATCCAAATCATCCTTTTTCTTGGATGGTTTGGGTGGAAAGGGCATGGGTTTCTGAACCCATGGTTCTCTTTCTTTACCATGTTTCCTAGCAACAAAGTCTCTTTTATCATAACGTTGATTCCTTGATTGTGGGTTATCAAGATGAACAGCAGGCTCAACTTCTACATCATTATCACTACTAGGTTGAGCATCATCATGAACATCATCATTAATATTTTCACTAGGTTCATGTTCATCACCAGATTGTGTTTCAGCATCAGACATAGATATATCATTTGGATTATCAGGTGGTTCAGCAATAGGTTCACTAGAAGTTTGCACAGTTCTATCATTTTTCTTTTTCTTCTTCTTAGAAGAACTAGGTGCATCAATATTATTTCTCTGAGAAACTTGCTCGATTCTCTTAGGGTGGCCTTCAGGATACAAAGGTTCCTGAGTCATTCTACCAGTTCTAGTAGCCACTCTAACAGCATAATCATTTTTCTTACTATTCAGTTCATCAAGCACTTCTTTTTGAGCTTTAAGTACTTGTTCTACCTGTGTGGTAACCATAGAAGCATGTCTGCTGACAAGTTTAAGTTCACCTCTAATATTAGCCATATAATCACCCAAGCATCTAATAATATAAGCATTTTCTTTTAATTGTCTACCAAAATAAGCATTGAAGTCGTCTTGCTTAAACATAAATTTATCAAACTCATCCAAGCACTGACTAGCAATTTTAGTAGGGGGGACTTCAGCTTTATCATATCTATAGAGAGAATTTACCTTTACTACCTGTGTCGGGATATCGGGAGGTTCTTAAATAAATAAAGGATTAAGATCATATACTTCTTCAACAGGCGGTAAATTAAGACCATATATTTCTTCAATAGGAGGTAAATTCTTAACATCTTCAGCTTTAATACCTTTTTATTTCATAGATTTCTTTGCCTCTTGCATATCTTCAGGACTCAGAAATAGAACACCTCTCTTCTTCGGAGTTGGTTTAGGAATAGGCTCATTAATTGGAGTAGGAGCTCGCTCAGGGGCTGGTTCAAGAGGTGCCCAATTATTTTCATTTTTCAACATATTGTTCAATAGAATTTCAGCTTCATCCGGTGTTCTTTCCCTGAAAAGAGAACCAGCACAACTATCCAGGTAATCTCTGGAAGCATCGGTTAGTCCATTATAAAAGATATCAAGTATTTCAGGTTTCTTAAGAGGATGATCAGGCAAAGCATTAAGTAGCTTGAGAAGCCTCCCGCAAGCTTGTGGGAGACTCTCTTCTTTAATTTGCACAAAGTTGTAAATTTCCCTCAAAGCAGCTTGCTCCTTATGAGCAGGGAAATATTTAGCAGAGAAGTAATAAATCATATCCTGGGGACTACGCACACAACCAGGATCAAGAGAATTAAACTAGATCTTAGCATCACCCTTTAATGAGAACGGAAATATTTTAAGTATATAAAAGTAGCGAGATCTCTCATCATGTGTGAACATGGCTTTAATTTAGTAAGATGTGCCACGACAGTTTTAGATTCATAGCCATAAAAAGGATCAGATTCGACCAAAGTAATTATATCAGAATCAACAGAGAATTCATAATCCTTATCAGGAACACAGATAGGTGAAGTAGAAAAAGCAGGGTCAGGTTTCATTTTATCTCTAAGTGATTCTTTGTTCCATTTAACTAATAACCTCTTGAGCTCATATCTATCTTTGCAAGCTAAAATAGCGGCAGAAGATTCCATATCAAAAAGATAACCCTCAGGAATAACATGCATATTTTCATCATCACTTTCATCATCATATTCAGATTCAATAATTTCTTTTTCTCTAGCCCTAGCAATTTGTTCATCAAGAAATTCACTAAGGGGCAGAGTAGTATCATGCATAGAAGCAGTTTCATCATAAGTATCATGCATAGCAGAAGTGGCATCATCAATAACATGCGACATATCGGAACGAATAGCAGAAGCCGGATTAGGTGTCGCAAGCTTACTCATAACAGAAGGTGAATCAAGTGCAGAGCTAGATGGCAGTTCCTTACCTCCCCTCGTAGTTGAGGGATAAATTTTTGTTTTATCGTCTTTCAAGTTCTTCATAGTGTCCAGCAGATATAAATCCCAAGTGACTCAAAGAATAGAGCTATGCTCTCGACAACGGCGCTTGAGAAAAAGGTCTTGATAACCCACAAGTATAGGGGATCATAACAGTTTTCGAGGGTAGAGTATTCAACCCAAATTTGTTGATTCGACACAAGGGGAGCCAAAGAATATTCTCAAGTATTAGCAGCTGAGTTGTCAATTCAACCACACACGGAAACTTAGTATCTGCAGCAAAGTGTTTAGTAGCACAATAATATGATAGTGGTGGTAACGGTAACAAAAGTAGTGCAAGCAATAGTAAATATTTTTGGTATTTTGTAGTGATTATAACAAATAGTAAGGAAAGTAAATAAGCGAGAACCAGTATATGGAAATCTCAGAGGCACGGATCGATGATGGATAATTATGCGGATGCGGTTCATCATGTAATGATCATAACATAGGGTGACACAGAACTAGCTCCAATTCATCAATGTAATGTAGGCATGTATTTCGTATATAATCATACGTGCTTATGGAAAAGAACTTGCATGACATCTTTTGTACTACCCTCCCGTGGCAGCGGGGTCCTATTGGAAACTAAGGGATATTAAGGCCTCCTTTTAATAGAGAACCGGAACAAAGCATTGGCACATAGTGAATACATGAACTCTTCAAACTAAGGTCATCACCGGGAGTGGTCCCGATTATTGTCACTTCGGGGTTGACGGATCATAACACATAGTAGGTGACTATAGACTTGCAAGATAGGATCAAGAACGCACATATATTCATGAAAACATAATAGGTTCAGATCTGAAATCATGGCACTCGGGCCCTAGTGACAAGCATTAAGCATAGCAAAGTCATAGCAACATCAATCTCAGAACATAATGGATACTAGGGATCAAACCCTAACAAAACTAACTCGATTACATGATAAATCTCATCCAACCCATCACTGTCCAGCAAGCCTATGATGGAATTACTCACACACGGCGGTGAGCATCATGAAATTGGTGAGGGAGGATGGTTGATGATGACGACGACGACGAATCACCCTCTTCGGAGCCCCGAACGGACTCCAGACCAGCCCTCCCGAGAGGTTTTAGGGCTTGGCGGCGGCTCCGTATTGTAAAACGCGATGATTTCTTCTCTCTGATTTTTTTCTCTCCGAAAGCAGATATATAGAGTTGGAGTTGGCGTCGGAGGGTTTCCAGGGGGCCCACGAGATAGGGGGCGCGCCCTAGAGGGGGGGCCACCCTCGTGGATAGGGTGTGGGCCCCCTGGTCTTCATGTTTGGCGAGGATTTTTTATTATTTTTTCTAAGATGTTTTGTGGAGTTTCAGGTCATTCCTAGAATATTTGTTTTCTGCACATAAAACAACACCATGGCAATTCTGCTGAAAACAGCGTCAGTCCGGGTTAGTTCCATTCAAATCATACAAGTTAGAGTCCAAAACAAGGGCAAAAGTGTTTGGAAAAGTAGATACGACGGAGACGTATCAGGCGGCCGCAAGGAAGTGCCTCCTTATTACGTGCAAAATAATTATTCCTCCACCTTACAGCAAGGACCCACCGGATGGGCCACCTTATTTCACGAAAAAACCTTTCCCCCCTGACTGCTCGGACCCACCGGACAGGCCAGCGTATTTCGCGAAAAAACGTTCCCCCCGCTGTCAGCTCGGACCTACCGGAAGTGCCTCCTTATTACGCACAAAAAAAATGAATATTCCCCCTGCTAGCTGGGACCCACCATGGTGGGAGGCTGACTTGTGGGCCTACTAAGTTGACTGGGACAGGGGCTTTTGTCAACTTAGTCAATATGAACGATTCTAGCTCCAGTGACCTTACGATGTCCATCCAACGGCCGTAGTGCTTCTTCAACCTCTGGTCTTCTTGCTCCAGCCGCCCAAAGCAGCGCCGGTCGTGCCGCATGCTCCTGCCTCCCATGGCGGCTGTCTTTGCATGGAGGCCTCACCGCCCCTACTATTCCCACCGCTGGCGAGCCCTGCGGCGGCGGCAACCACACCGCAGCCGAACGGTGAACCCTCGTACTCCTCTTCGCGGGCTTCCTTTGCGCGTCTTCCCCGGCTCCCCGTCGTCCCCTTCCTAGGCCTCGCCGTCGTCCACCGCCCTGGTGCTCTCGGTGCGGCGTGGTCAAGGAACGACTTCCATCGGATGTGGACTGTACGTGGAGAGGCAGACAGATGGGTCCACGGCCGCAGCAAGGAAGTGCCGCCTTATTACGTGCAAAATATTTATTCCTCCACCTGACAGCAGGGACCCACCGGATGGGCCACCGTATTTCACGAAAAAAACGTTTCCCCCTGACTGCTGGGACCCACCAGCTACACCTTCGCATGCAAGGAAGTGCGTCCGGGCAAAAAAAAAGAAAACTATTCGCCCCCCTGACTGCTGGGACCCACCAACTACATCTTCGCACGCAAGGAAGTGCCTGACAGTCGGGACCCACCTGGTCGAAGCGTATGTAGCGTTGTCATTCTGGTCGCGAACGTGTACATACATATATACTGGTCGATGTAGAGGCGCGCACGTGTCGTAGTAGAGGCGCGCACGTAGCATGTACACGTACGTACATCGGTCATGGTGCAAGAAAGAAAATACGGCCACGTATGTGTACATACGGGCGGGGTCTCGAACGCCTACTCGCGCATACGTACGGCGAGGGCTCGTGTACATGGCTGGGTCGGAACGGAGAAACATCGTCGTCGTCGTGTTCATGGGGAGGCAACGGAATGCCTCGTGTTCATCGGGAGGGCTTGGACGGAACAGGCGATGGAAACGAGGCTGGCGTATCGCGAAACGGAGAAGCGGCCTTGTGTTCGACCGCCACGTTCAAGCAGGATCCTGTTCATCGGGAGGGTCGGCATACCGCAAAAGCGGAGGAAGCGGACCTCCCTACGGTCAAACGGGGTCTGTTGATCGGGAGGGTGTGGCGACCGCAAAAGCGGAGAAAGCGGACTTGTGTTGGGCGCCACGGTCGAAGCAGGGGTCCTGTTCATCGGGAGGGTGTGGCGCGCCGCAAAGCAGGACTCCACGGATCTGTTCATCTCCACCGTCGACCCCTCCGGCCTCCACGAGCTCTGTTCATCCACCGTCGACCTCCTCCGGCCTCCACTGCATTGTTCATCCACGGGCTCCTGTTCATCCAGCCTCCATCGCGCTACTCCACCGCTCTGTTCAACCACCCCTCCACCGTCTTACATTCATCCAACCCTCCACACCACGGGTCTGTTCAACCACCCCTCCACCGCTCTCTGTTCATCCAGCCCTCCATACCACGGGTCTGTTCATCCACCCCTCCACCGCTCTCTGTTCATCCAGCCCTCCACCACACCACGGGTCCTGTTCATCCAGAGGCAACGCCACCGTTCACCGTTCATCCAAAGCCCCATAGCGCTCCTTTGTTCATCCCATCGATCGGCTTGATTAGCAGCGATGGCGAAGAATCGCTCGTCGGGTTCGATTAACACCATCGATCGATCGCTCGGGTTCGATAGCGTGTAGCCTGCGGTGCAATCGCCGGGTTGATTAGAGCCCAACGCCTCGCTTCGGGTTGATTAGAGCCAACGCCTACACACACGCAGCGTCGTGTCACGAGAAAGCGATGCATCGCTTCGGCCCCGACCTCCCACCGTTACCGGGAACTCCCTGAAATCCCCCCCTCGCTTCTACCACGGTTTTTTTCATCATGGACGGCCCAAAGAATGTCATGCAGCTGCTTCTCCGGCCCGCCCAGGACGAAAAGCCCATTTTCTGTCATGATTTTTTGTCATAGAAGTAAGAGCCCACCACATCTATGATGATACCGGGTTTTGTCACAATTATCGTCATAGAAGTGTCATATGTATGACAGAAAAAAATTTCGTTCGGCCCAAAATGTCACGGATGTGTCTTTTTTTGTAGTGTAGGTCGGTGGCAAGAAATAGTCTGTAGAGTTTAATTAGTGCAACTTTGCTTGTCTGTAGTAAGTGCTATTGTTCAGTACTTGATTTGTGTTTGTGAACCCTGTATTGTTTATTAGTACTGCCGCTTTTGGTGTGTGGTCAGTCCTGATAACGGTCTATGTTAATGTCTGTCCACTCAATTCAGTCTGTATATTTTGAATTATCTAGATCATCATTTTTGTGAGGACGGTTTATCAATTATGGTTACACTCCAATATCTGTATGCACTACAGGGTTTATCGCACCCACCATGATTTCCAGTCCCATGGATGTTCAGTCCATACGATTTGTCACGACCTTTGGACGGTCCTGCTTGTGGGAGTAGGCGGGGCCCCTGCATGCAACCCGTAGTTGGACGATCAATCTTCTGTTTAGTACTTAAACATAGTGATTTCCTGGTAAGGATTCACTCGTGTCACATCAAGTAAATCTTATTGATTTACTGTCTAAATCTTATTGATTTAATGTCATGTTTTCTTTCTTTTCCTGCAATTTTACGATGCAGGTTTGCCATGTGACATTCATCACATAATAAACCGTTTGGTTTGCTCTACGATGGTTATTTTTGCAGGTTTCACTTCTTATGTCTTGTCGATGTGAAGGCCTTGTCCATCACTTATATTCTTGGAAAAATTGGATCGATCGTTGTGCGAGTACAAGCTGAATCCCTATGATGAATTGCAGTTTGGTTTAACAAAAATGCCACAATTAGTCCTTCTCGCGTTTAAAATAAATGAAGAAAAAAACTGGATCATGGTCACGAAGCCTAGTCAAGTTAGAAAGCTGATCATAGCAGACCAGACACGATCGCCGCTGTCTCGCACATCGGTACCACCTTCAGCAACGGATCGAGCACAGGCAGTTGCTCTAGCATAGAAGTGGCAGCAGCTCAGTTTGATCTAGCTGAGGATTGGGCACCGACCGCATCAGCGGATCAGGCTGATCTACCGGAGGATCGGGCATCGACACCGGCACCTGCTCCGACACCGGCACCAGCTCTACAAGGGGCACCATCTCCGGCAGCAGCGACGGCTTTGGCACCTGCACCAACACTTGCATCTACTCCGGCCCATGCAGCGGCAACCGAATGAGCAGTTTCATCGGCAACAGACTGGGCTGTAGTTTGCGCTTCATATACGAAAGTGCTTACAAAAACTGACATGTGCACCTTCTTGGTAAGCATTGGTCGCCCAAGTGTTTCGTTCTTTTTTATTTCCATGTTGTTTCGCATGATTCACTGTGTTGATCTAACTGTTTGGGTATGTCTTCTTGTTTGCAAATAGAGAATTCCTAGAGCAACGAGGGAGTCGTTCAACAATCCGGGAGACAACGGCCAAGTTTCTCTTACCATGCGCAACCTTGGTGTGAATGAACCTTCTCAATATACCGTAAGTACAAAGGATGGTCGCATGATGATTGATGCTAAAGTATGGTCAAGGTTCAAATCTAAATCATATCTTGCGGTAGGGGATGATGTCAAAATTGAACTTTCTCGGCAAGGAGAGCTGGTCCAAATCAACTTTGAAATTCTTCAGTACTGCTGAACTGATCTATCCGCCGAGAGATTTTGATGTAATACTCTGGCATGGTGAAACAAGTGTCCTGTGTGTATAAGTAGTACGACATTATCATTGATATAATTGCAACTCTGATTGCTGGTTAGGAACTGTCGTTTGATTTCATTCCAACATCTGTTGTGCTTTATTCAATTTTGTGTATTCGCCTTGCTACAGAAACCAGCACCGTACCGACCGCTTGCAATATGAAAAGCACTGAGGTAGAACACATGGGCCCCCAAACATGCAGGCCCACCGGCCTATGGCCCAAAGTCCAGAACCGTGAGCCTGTTTGAGTATTTCTCAGCTGAACCCCCATAATGCCCGTGCGTTGCACGTAACATCAAGATGCATTTGTATGAGTATTTCATCTTGTGAGAGAAAAGGATGAACGAGGGAAGGCCTTATTTGCAAATGTGGAGAGGTGTGTGGGTACCTTTTTGCAAAATTGCCATAGTTTCCTTCCTATCCATCAGATATAAATCGGACGGCCTATATTGCAGGATGACAGGCACACCATTGATACGTCTCCAACGTATCTATAATTTTTGATTGCTCCATGCTATATTATCTACTATTTTGGGCAATATTGGGCTTTATTTTCCACTTTTATATTACTTTTGGGACTAACCTATTAACCGGAGGCCCAACCCAGAATTGCTGTTTTTTGCCTATTTCAGTGTTTCGAAGAAAAGGAATATCAAATGGAGTCGAAACGGAATGAAACCAACTGGAGAAGTTATTTTTGGAAGGAAAGCTACCGGAAAAGCTTGGAGTGCATGTCAGGAAAGAAGGGAGGTGGCCACGAGGGTGGGGGGCGCGCCCCCCCTAGGGCGCGCCCCCCTGCCTCGTGGGCCCCCTGAAGCTCCACCGTTGTACTTCTTTCACCCATATATACCCACGTATCCTAAAACTTCCGAAGAACAGAATAGATCGGGAGTTCCGCCGACGCAAGCCCCTGCAGCCACCAAAAGTCAATCGGGACCTGTTAGGCACCTGGGGAGGAACCCTCACCGTGGCCATCTTCATCATCCCGGTGCTCTCCATGACGAGGAGGGAGTAGTTCACCCTCGGGGCTAAGGGTATGTACCAGTAGCTATGTGTTTGATGTCTCTCTCTCTCTCTCTCTCTCTCTCGTGTTCTTGATTTGGCACGATCTTGATGTATCACAAGCTTTTCTATTATAGTTGGATCTTATGTTTCTTCTCCCCCTCTACTCTCTTGTAATGGATTGAGTTTTCCCTGTGAAGTAATCTTATCGGACTGAGTCTTTAAAGATTTGAGAACACTTGATGTATGTCTTGCCGTGCGTATCTGTGGTGACAATGGGATATCACGTGACTCACTTGATGTATGTTTTGGTGATCAACTTACGGGTTTCGCCCATGAACCTATGCATAGGGGTTGGCACACGTTTTCGTCGTGATTCTCCGTTAGAAACTTTGGGGCACTCTTTGAGGTTCTATGTGTTGGTTGAATAGATGAATCTGAGATTGTGTGATGCATATCGTATAATCATACCCACGGATACTTGAGGTGACATTGGAGTATCTAGGTGACATTAGGGTTTTGGTTGATTTGTGTCTTAAGGTGTTATTCTAGTACGAACTCTAGGGCTGTTTGTGACACTTATAGGAATAGCCCAACGGATTGATTGGAAATAATAACTTTGAGGTGGTTTCGTACCCTACCATAATCTCTTCGTTTGTTCTCTGCTATTAGTGACTTTGGAGTGACTCTTTGTTGCATGTTGAGGGATAGTTATAGGATCCAATTATGTTATTATTGTTGAGAGAACTTGCACTAGTGAAAGTATGAACCCTAGGCCTTGTTTCCTAGCATTGCAATACCGTTTACGCTCACTTTTATCGCTTGTTACCTTGTTGTTTTTATATTTTCAGTTTACAAAAACCTATATCTACCATCCATATTGCACTTGGATCACCATCTGTTCGCCGAACTAGTGCACCTATACAATTTACCATTGTATTGGGTGTGTTGGGGACACAAGAGACTCTTTGTTATTTGGTTGCAGGGTTGTTTGAGAGAGACCATCTTCATCCTACGCCTCCCACGGATAGATAAACCTTAGGTCATCCACTTGAGGGAAATTTTCTAATGTCCTACAAACCTCTGCACTTGGAGGCCCAACAACATTTACAAGAAGAAGGTTGCATAGTAGACATCAAGCTCTTTTCTGGCGCCGTTGCCGGGAAGGCTAGGTAAGCGGCACTCACACCCCGTCAACTAAGCTCTTTTCTGGCGCCGTTGCCGGGGAGGTGAGTGCTTGAAGTTATATCTTTAGATATTGCAATCGAATCTTTTTGTTTCTTGTTTTAGCACTAGTTTAGTTTATAAAAGAAAAGTACCAAAAAATGGAATTGAGTTTGTCTCATACGCTTCACCTTTTTAATATTTTTCGTGAGTATGATGGAAAGGAAAATTGTGCCAAAGTGTTAGAAGAAGAATGCATTAAAATGTTTGGCACTAAATCTTTGAATGATGAGCATGATTGCAATGTTGTTAGTATGAACTCCTTGAATATCCATGGTACTAATGATGATTGCACTAGTTATAATGAAAATGTCTCCTATAAACATGTCAATTTTGTGGAGTGCATTGGGTTTGCAAGTACACACCAAATATGGAAGATAGATATTGCAAGAGGCATAAGTACTTAGAAACTAAATTGTTGCAAGAAAGTCTTGATGATTGCGCTGAAAGATTAAATATTTTTCGTGCCCCTTGTGTACTTTGCAATGAACATGGTCATTTAAAGCTCCAATGATCAAGTCGTGTCCAAATATTGTGATAATTTGATTACCCTTGAGCATCATAAAGAGCTTAGCCTTCTTTCGGGGTATGAAGAAATGAAACATATAACTGAGGGTATTCCAAATTTAATCTTGATAGATTTCTTGATTTTGATCTAGAGAAGATTTATATTTATTGTGCGGTGAATTGTATTGAAAATCCTTATATTGTCAATTACATAAAGTAAAGAAAACAAATAGAAGATGAAGAGAATACTAATGAAAGGGAAGAGACTTCCCAATATCCTCCTATTATTTCTTATGACGAAGCAGGTAATGAGGAGGAGCCTTCTATTCAACCAATCTCATTAAGAAGGAGCTCCAAAAAGAGGATTGAACGCACACATGAGGTGAAGAAGAAGAAAAGAAAAAGGAATAGAGGTAAAAAGGTATCCCTCCCAAATAATGTTGCTCCTATTATTATTGTGCCTCATGAAAATGAATCAAAAATAATTGTGGAAGATGATGTACTTGATGATGATCTAGTTATGCCTATTGCCTATTGTGATGATTATGATTGGGAAGATAATGATACTTTTTATGATCTTGAAAATCTTTTTGGCACTTGCTTGGAAGAATATGATAATTGCTATACTATTGGTGTTATCCATACTATTAATGATGAGAGTGATTATGCTTATGATATGAAAAAGCCCAAGCTTGGGGAAGCTATGTTTAATGAGGATGACAAATTTGAGAATATATTTGCTGCAATTAATGTTTGTCCAAAGCTTGGGGATGCTATGTTTAATCAACATGATATTTTTAGCCTCCCAAGTTTTGATATGCAAAGTTGTTATAATGTTAGCATGCCTTCTACCTATGATGATTATATTGATGAAAGTGGGTTTGGAAGAGTGTCAACTTTAGGAAGTAGTGATCCCACAATATTGGAGGATGTTGAATCTTATAATATTTATGAAAGTGGATTTGGAGAGGTCATGACTTTATTTAGTGACGAGTCCACTATCTTGGAAGAGGTTTCAATCAATTATGACAAGAACAAAGTTGCTACTTACACTACAAAAAAAATACACTTCCGTGATGATACGTGTTTGTCACAGTAGGTCGCTTTTTTTGTCATGCATGTACATCCATGACAAATTTATGACAGAATCAAGATAGTGATACCTGTGCCGTCGCAGAAGTGTTCCATGACATTACCAAAATTATCATCACGGAAGTGTCCACTTCCATGACGATAAATCGCGCGTCACAGAAGTGCTTTCGTCAAGGGTGACCGACACATGGCATCCACCGTAACGGAATGCTGTTAAGCTATCGGGTCGGGTTTTGGATCCGACAACCCGTTAACAGCCCCGACCAATGGGATATTTCCACGTGTAAAATTCTTATTGGCTGGACGAAACACGTGTCAGCTCGTCAGTGGGTCAGATAGGCGCCTATGATACGTCGACACGTGGCACGGCCCAACAGAGGCCCATTCATGTGAAAAGGCCGGCCTGTTTGACTTGGTCAAAAGCTGGCGGGCCGGCCCATGGAAAGCCTATTAACGGCCTGTTCGAATATAGCCCATTTACAGCCCGCTAACACAAGGCCCGTAACGTCCTATTCGAATTAGGCCCAGTAGTGTCATCTGGGCCATCCAATATGATTCCAGCCCGTTTTCACTTTTGGCCCATGTATGGCCCATGACGTCTTTCGGCCCATATGAGGCTCTATGTAACTCTTGGCCTACTAATGGCCCGTGGTGAAACTGGCCCGTAATGAACAGTGTATCACTTTACACCCATTAACGGCCCGTGGTGAAACTGGCCCGTAATGAACAGTGTATCACTTTATACCCATTAACGGCCCGTTATTCCGTTGGGCCGTTTCTAGCCCATGTTATCTTTCGGACTTCTCAGAGCCCATTTATTCTTGGGCTCATTTCCAGCATTCGTTTACTTACGGCCCGTTACTGTCATTTTCTGCTTATGGGCCAAATTCAGCCCGTGGTTACAGTCGGCCCGTTTGTAGTCCATTAATACGTTGGGCCGATTTCATAGCGTCATCAAATACGACCTATTAACGATGGCCCGTTATGGTCGGCCCATGAACGGACGATTCCAACTCTAGCCCGTTTACGGCCATAATGCGGTCTGTTTGGCCAATCGATTATACGGCCCGTATAAGGCCCATTGATAATACGGCCCGCAAAAGGCCCATTGTTTCTACGGCCCGTAGAAGGCCCATTGTTTCTACGGCCCGTATTAGGCCCACTTGTTTCTCTGACGATAGGAGGCCCGATGTCACTACAAGTAAATATTAGCCCATGGTTATTGTGGCCTAGTTTTAAAAATAGGTTATTGCAGCCACTAGCTAATCGCGGAAAAAGAAGCGCAATGACTACAAGCAAACAAATAAACAAGACAAGAAGGAAATAAATAAGCAAGCAACTAACGCTAGGCTATCACGGCTATTATACATATTACATCCCTTTGGGCATCAAAGTTCACCACCGGTGCAAATATAGGGAACAAAGCAGCATATCATATACTTTGGTTGTCAAAGTTGGCGACCAGCGCAAATAAGCGCCACGACAAAAAAATCCAGAACTGAAACCACTTGGAAGATCTCAAGAAACAATATCCTGGGTACCCATAATGCGGCAAGATGCTTAGCAAGCTTATTAACTTTCTCTTGTTTGGCGCTTAAATCCTCCGGTAACTATTGTTGTTGCACGGAAAATATGCATCTGAATTCTGCAGGGATTTCCTCAGTCCTTCAGCTTCCTGTCGCAGCACATCTGATCGATGTCTTTCAACTTGAAGTTGAGACTCAAGAAGACGAACTGATTCAGGCAGCGAGTTGGAAGAGCTTGTGCGACCAGTAGTGGCCAGTAACTCGAACACTACATCAAGACAGGACTTTTGGGTTCCCTCACAGTCGTCAAGATAGTTTTTATCAGCTTTCTTGGAGACCAATAGGGATGTCTCACTATCTTGAACCTTATATGCATTACTTCCTTTACCATTGGATAACGCGGTACTGTTCTCCAATATTTTGTCCGCATTCTAAAAGAGAAACAAGCAGACACATCACATGTTTACCATGTTGTATATGAAACTCATTTTGGTAAATGAGTTCAGTAGTAAAGTGGACAGGATAACAGCATGAAACAAACATATATCTATGGACCATGGTCACTTTATGGTCTATATCATTCTAGTTTTTGTTGCCAAATCAAGATAGAGACACAGTTCAAATAATATTTGTTCAGGACAAAGCAGAATAGACAGAATATAAGTGTGGGTAACTATAGAGCAATAACAACACTTGTAATGTGCATGACATGAGAACATAACTGTTTATTCAATTGAAAGTGAAATCAACATAGAGCAGGTTACAACACAAACCAGTTAAAAAACAGGTTTAAAACATACATTGCGCCATTGGAGTTTCAATTCCATCCTTCAAATTTGAAAATAGTTGGTATGAGTAAATACAGTCATGCAAGAGCAAAGGAGTATGAACCATAGATCTGAGAACTGACACGAGAACAAATCTTCTTCTCCTTTAAGCGTTGAGTTGGGATTCGAGTGGTGGTCCTCGTGCTTTGGGCACTACAGTTGCCTTACTAACTGCTCGTGTTTGGGTGCTCTGTGGTGGAGGCGGTCTTGTGTCAAGCTGGGCTGGGTTACTATCTGCCGGGTTGGGGTTAGAAGGGGTGTAGCTGGTTCTCTGTCCAACTGGGTAGGGGTACAATCTGCGAGAGTCTGGGTTATGTGCGGTGGATCTGGTCCTTGGGCAAGTACAACCGTGGTTCTATCTGCATCAACTGTTAGCACTATCTTTTCTGAAGACCGTGTTGTTACTCCCTTAGATACTGCCATCAAGCTCTCCAATTCAAATGGCTGATAAACAAGAAAATTAATTGAAAGTATAGACATTGTATGATAGACAGGTGCAATGGATAGTGGGGAGTAAAAGAGGGCATGAAATAATTCATATTTATGTTGTCTAACCAAACAGGATAGCATGACACAATTTCACATATATGATGGCTAACTAAACAGGATAGCATGACACAATTTCACATTATGATGGCTAACTAAAAAAGATGGAAAGACATAGTTCAAAATATGAGACTATGTAAACAGGATGACATGACATAACTATATAATGTATTTATTAAATAGGTTGGCATGCCATAATTCACATACATTCACGGATAGAATGCCATAATTCAAAATATGATGACTGTAAACACTAAACAGGATGAGATGATATAACTATATGATGTCTTTATTAAATGGGTTGCCATGCCATAATTCAGATAGATGATGTGTATGTACTATGTAAACATGATGGCATGATATAATTCAAATATATGATTTATAGAGTAAGCAAGTAAGCAGATGGCAATCCATATTTTATGTAAAAACTAAGCAATGCAAGACAACATGCATGACATGGGTAATATAACCCTGCCAAGTTTGAGCATAGACCTCAGGGGGGAAATAGGACTGATCATCAGTCTCTGAATCCTCCTATGAGGAGCTCTCTGTAACCAGCAAGATGTCTGCTTCAGCAGGTAGCATTGTCTGCTCTGAATACCTTGTTTTCACTCCAGATACTTCCATCACCGCTTCAAATGGCTGATGCACAGGAAGAGTAGTTGAATATACAAACGTTGTCGACAAATGGAACACGTAATACAAAAAAATGACAGCATGATATAATTCACATACATGATAATTGGCTAAACAGCATGGCCTTGCATAATTCACATATATAATGCCTTTGCAACAAGATAGCATTGTATAATTCACATATATATTGTCTTGCAACAAGATGGCAATGCATAATTCACATATATGGTAATTAGACACTGAACAGGTGGCACTCACACAAAGCATGTCTAAACTAATCAAATGACATAGCAACGCGAGACACCATACGCACGATATGAGCAACATAACCCTGCCAAGTTAGATCATACACCTCGGGGGGGGGGGGGTATAGGACTAGTCATCTGTCTCTGAATCCTCCTCTGAGGAGCTATCCGTAACCAGCGAGATATGCGCTTCGTCAGATAGCATAGTCTTCTCTGAAGACCTTGTTTTCACTCCAGAATTTGCCATCACCGTGTCAAATGGCTGATGCACACGAAGAGCAGTTGAATGTAATAACATTTTTGACAAATGTAATATGTAACAAAAAAAGGACGGCTTGATATAATTTACATATAAGATGACTGGCTAAGCAGGATGGCATTGCAAAATTCACATATATGATGCCTGGCTAAACAAGATGGCGTAGCATAATTCACATAAACGATGAATAAACTAAACAGATGGCATTCGCACAAAGGATGTCTAAACTAAGCAGATGACATATTTGATGTATAAATTAAGCAATGCAAGACACCATATGCATGATATAACCAACATCAGCATGCCAAGGTAGAGCGAAGACCTTAGGGGGTAAATAGGAGTTGTCTTCTCCTTCTGAATCCCCCTCAGAACAGATATCTTCCTCTCGATTACAATCCGAAATGCGTGGAGGGGGGCTGCCTTTGCGCCTACCATGGAGCGACGTCTGCATGAAATTTTATTGCCATGCAAAGCTCGTCTCTTTTGCTCTACATGTTCAGTTCCATTGTTTACAATAACTGTCATGCATAGGAATAAAACATAGTGAGATTATGTAAGGAGTGCATGCAGAAATCCAGAGTGATGGTAGCAACCTATGGATAGACCCAAAACCAATAATAGCAGGAAGATAATGGCTTGGTTAAAAATACAGATAATGGCTTCTTTACTGTTTGTTTCCCACCCAACATGAAACTCATAGTAGACACCGGAGATTAACCAGATAGTAGATAGATACTATTGATAGCGGCCCCGATATATACCCCACAACCATTTAAAAAATCAAGTTTGACCATTAGTTTGGAGCTGACTCAGAGTATAATCAGTGAACATGACGATAAAGTAGCATGTAATATTAAGTGATGCATAACGTAAGCAGACACGAAAGAGTGAGACCTCTCTTGCGGACCCGTGTAGTCCTCGAGGTCATCTGCTCGGTTGATGATGGTAGTGCAGTTTTCATGGCTGCTAGCGGCGGGGAAGAAGATCTGAGGCGGCGAAAGACAGTCTAGAGGCCGGATCCCTGCTGTGCTGGACCCTTCTGTCGTTGGAGCAGCTGAGCTAGGGTGGACGACGGCGCAGCAGGAGCGGGACAAACCACGCAAGGTTTTCTTTGACAACTATCTGTAAGAGAAGTAATTCTGTAAGGCTCGTTTGAATTGGAGGATTCCAACAATGCAGGGATACGAAATAGATAGGAATAGGATAGGAATGCACATGCAAAACAGAGAATTTAAAAACACATGATTTCTGCCAATTTGGGTGTTTGTTTCACAACAATTGGAAGATCACAGGATGCAAATAAGCATGGTGACATTAAGTCAAACCACAAGAAAATGTATGGTTATAATGCTATTATGCTACTATCTCTTAGTCTTGTGCTTCATGAATAGGAATTTGAAAAGGAGGACAAGTGAAAATTAAAATTCCTACATTTTTTCTTTCAAGGAGACACTAAAGGAACAAATCCGTGTGCTCAGTGGACAATATATATAACATGTAGAGTAAAAAAGAGATGCAACAAGTGTAGAACCTCTTTGGCGAAGCCATGTCGATCTCAGCGTGATTGGGTTGGCCGGTGAGGATGCTCCAGCAGACTTGGCTGTCGGAGGAGGGGAAGAAGATCTTAGGCGTCGGAGATGGAGCCGAGTCTGCTCGCTGTGATGGAGGGTTTCCTCGTTGGAGCAGCTCCGGTGAGTTGTACGACGCCGAGGCTGAAGCAGGACAAGAGAGACAACGAACTACTTTACTTGAGTGGAATTCTAATAGCATCTCCAATACATGATGTAAAATACATAACCATAAAGTGCTAGATGTAAAATACATCAGCAGCTCATCTCTGAACTTAAGCGTCAAACTGAACTTAAGCGCCGAAACTGAATTTTCTTTGTCGAAACTGAATTTTTCTGTCGAAACTGAACGCACTAGCAAGGTGAGGCTACGTCGGTCGTCGACTTTTTCATCTCTGGTCGGTCGATTTTGCAGCCGTTGGATACGAAATCAAGGGCTGCGGTTCATCTTCAACCTCCACCCCTCGAGCCGCCAAACAGCAGCCCGCCGCCGCCCATGCGGCGGTCGCCGCCCGCCCGCCCGAAAACACTCCCCACCGCCGGTCCGTCGCCGCCCCGGCCATCCCTCTAGGCCCGCCCGTGCCGAGCTTTTTCTCCGGCGATCCCCACGCCACCACCCCACCAACGCCCTGCCACCACCGGTGACCACCGCCCCCATCCTGAACCCTAAGATAGATAGTGGGGTACCTCTCCGGCGAGCCCCCCTCCCCGCTGCGGCTGGTTCTTCCTTCACCCCGGCGAGCCCCCCCACCACCTGAAAATTGACTGACCCAAAAGTCAATTCAGTCGACTGAAGTGTAGCTAAATCGGAGCAGCATCGCAAGCAAGAGCAAGAGCGAGAGCAGCAGCGCGAGCAAGAGCAATAGCAAGAGTAGACCAGGCAGGGGACCGAGAACAAGAGCAGAGCAGCAGCGTGAGTGAGAGCTAAAGCAGCAGCAGGTCCTACTGATGTGGTCGTCTCCGCCGAGGGAGCGACACCGTGGAGGAAGTGGCCGTCGATGCCGCCATGGATGGAGCCGCGCCGTGTCGGCTCGGGACCGAGCGCCGGCAGCACCGTGAGATTGAATCAAGAAGAAAATGCGGCGATTAGTGTACAACCTCTTTGGTGGCGCCGATTAGGCCGCAACTTCATCCGAGAAGCGATGATGATGATGCTCTTCGGTGGTGCGGTGAAGGCGGCGGTGTGGGAATGGAGGTGGCGCGAAAACGAGGGGAACGTCGGGGCAGCTCCTTGGAGGTGGAGGGCGGGGTGGCTGAACCGGCGGGACGATGAGATCAACGAGCGGATCCTCATCCGCACGGTGGATGAGGGGCGTCGAGGTGTTCTTGTGGACGGCGTCGTCGGGGAAGAGGCTCGCTGGGTGGCGGACGGAGCAGGGTGTGGGGTTTCGTCGCGGGTTTTCGCGGCCTCGGTGTATGAATGGGTGGGCGGATGGGATGGCGGTGGGGAACCATGGCTTAGAGACGCGCTTGTCCGAAATGTGGGGTAAGTTCGAAAGTACCGCCACCGATTTGAGGCGGTTCTTTCGGTTCAGGGTACCACGGGCATTTCGGCGTGTCGGGATTTCACAGGAGGTGGGAGTTTTCGCGCGCGTTTTAATTTCGAATAGCAAAGCGCGAGTTGAGATGGAGGGAGTTGCCGAACTGTGAGACAAAGATATGTCTTAAATATTTCGGGCTAACAAAGGCGAGGTTGAAATTTCCGGACAAGCCTAACGTGTACTGTCCCAAATCAATGCGCCCTACAAATGTCATTCAAAACTTTGAATTCATGTTATGTTCAATTAAAATATTTCTCTACGTGTATAATGCATGCAACCTACTACTCAAATGAACGTTTTAGTGCATTCCAAACGTATATACTACCGCTTCAATATGAACCAAATTTGAATTCGTTTCTCTATTTGAATAAGATCTACAGTAATGATTGTTGTGAAGTCAAAGCATTTGAATTTGTTTCTTTGTTTTAATAAGATCTACAATTATCATTATTGTCAAGTTAAACCATCGTTTGTGTATTATCTTCACAGCACACCACATGATTAGTCTCGAGTTACATATGAACTATGTGTACTCCTATATGAACTCGAACTAGATTTTTTGAATCCACTTTATTTTGATTTCAAATCACATTACATTTATAGATCTAGCTAGATCTTCATAATCTAAACCATGTCTCATATGTATAATGTGTTTATCACATTATGTATGGTGCCCCGCCCCCTACGCCTACAAGTATTTAGATGTGAGTTGCAAACACCACACATTACCAAAAATTCAAATAAAATGTGAGAATGTTCGATATATAGTATTGTTTAGATTGTTTGATATTTAGTTGTAAGCTGCGAACGCCACACATTATCACAAATTCAAATAAAATGTGAGATTGTTTGATGTCTAGTATGGTTTAGAATGTTCGGCATTTAGCTATGAGTTGCAAACGTCATGCATTATCACATTATGGTATAACATGTGCACATCACGTGTATCACCGCTATATTCATGCATGCAATGTTTAAAACACTATGATCTCTTATTCAAATATATGAATCCGCTTTCATATCAAATTATGATCTTTGTTACTCTCTTACACCCACACAATCCTCTAGCCTTTGTAGCTACCACTAACTTTCTCTCGTGCATGCACACGCCCTCCTCGCCCTCCCCTCCCTCGGCATTCTATCCACGTGGCACATTCATTTTTTTCTTTAGGTCGTTCTCCCAGAGTCTCCACAACTCCTTTCCGACACACACCGATCGATAAACCTCTCCAGCGATGCCTGCCTACAACATACAAACACACCTTCAATCTCCTCCTTTATGTGTCCTTGCCTCGTGTCTCTCATACGGTCAGACACACGTGTAAACTCTCGCCCGTCTTTTCATCGCTCTCACAACCGCACACTCCTCCCCCTATCTAGCTAGTAGTTGGGCCTCTCGCACCACCTCCTGGATCCATTCTCTCTGTCTATCCGTCTCGCTGGGCCTTATTTGCCTCTAACAAATGGACGTACACCGACCGATCTCTCGCTATACATATAGCTAGCTAGGCCTTATAACTCGTTTTTACCCACACGTCAATCGATCTACCTCATTAGTTGTGTCTCTCCCTTCCTCCGACAAACAACAATTGATCTACCGATCTAGTTAGGTTTGATTACCAAACACATGGTTCCCCTTCATCATCCATGGATGCGTCCCCACAGATCTATCATGCACAGGCACACACAGAAATACATCCCCACTCTTATTGATAACATTGCAGTTCCACCCTCAGTTTGTCTAGTAGGCCTCTCCCACCATCTCCGAGAAGCAACTCCATCACCCATCCAGCACTCTACCCCTCTCCCTCCCTCTCCCTCCCTCTCTCCCTCCTCTCTCTCTCTCTCTTCCCATCATATTTCCCGTCCTTCAGTTATGTATGGATGTCGACCGATCTCCCTCAAGACATAGCTGGGTCTCTCCTTCTCAACACATATACGAGTCGTTCTACCTCTATAGTTAGGCCTCTGCCTACCCCTCCCACCACCCCCTCCCCCCCCCCACACACACACCGATACATCAAGCGCTCTAGTCATGTCTCCCTGCCACACACAAACTTGATGTGTGCCCTCTAACGTTCCGGTAGGCTAGTCACCCTATATCTTTGACTTGTATACACAAACAATTTCGATGGCTCTCATCATCGATCTTGCACCCACCCACTTGATCCTCTCTTTGACTATCGATAGCTATGACCCCTCCCTCTCTTCTCGTGGATTGCCCGACCCTCTATGTATGATATGGATAGGCCTCCATTTCACACACATTGCATGCAAAATTTTGTTTGAGATGTCATCGACACATATTCCCACAAATAATTCACGAAATCAACCCCACCCCACCCCCACCCCAAAAGAAAAAACACTCACGAACGCGGTTTGTATCTCTCACACACACCCCACGTAGGTGGGGGACGTGCACGAAGAGAAGAGGTGCATGCACGGCGCACGTACTCCCGTCTCTTTCCCAACCACACCCGCGCGAGTACACGGTGGAGCTCATTTCTATACGAAAAAGGCAGCCCACGTGGTAATTTGGCACGTGTACTGGTTGTCCACTTGGTGGAGGGAGGATCGTCTTCCACGGGTGAACAAAAAAATTGCGACTTGACGTGTTATGTTAGAAAAAGAGGCAAACCATGTGGGGCCTACCTTAGAGGCAAGGCTCTATACACTGGAGTACTTTTGATGTGTCCCGTCAACTCATGAGAACAAGGAGAAGCTTGCTTAGTATGCCGTCTCCCCGCCCCAGGCGCGGTGGCTCGCAGGATGAGGTGAAGCTTGCTTACTCGCCTTCGCCCGCTCCCTCGCCCATCTTGCTGCGGTGGCTCGCAGGACGAGGAGAAAAATTTACTACTCCTCCGTTTACTCCTCGTCCCTACTACCTTGGTTATAGAGATTATACTATCATATTGTTTGGAATATATATGTCCTTTAGTAGATTTCAATATGAACTACTAGTACATACTCCAAACACTGATGTATATAGACGTATTTTAGAGTGTATATTCACTCATTTTGCTCCGTATGTAGCACTCTGCCTCGCCCCTCGACCCTCGCCCACGTGGTGGACGTGAAGCAATTCATTCGGTCTCATATAGCCATAACGATATATACTGCACTACCATTATTGCTCGACTTCAAGAGGCGAAGAGCCAATCGCAAGGTTAATATTTTGGAGATGCCAAGCGCAAGGTTATAGGAGAGCAGTAGTAGGTGCGCGTCATTTATAAATAAAGTTTTTTTTCTTGATGGCACGTCACGCAATATGATAGGTTCATATGGAGAAAAGAAACGCTCCACTATATACATAGTCGGGATGGGCCAGCCTACACGGTTGCTTTTCGGGGTTGCTCTCTTCACACTCTCTTGCACAAAGCGATTGTGGCCACATCTCTAACATCCGGCGGATCACGTCCGCTTGGGGAAGGGTGGATGCTTAGTGTAGATCACGGTGGCCGTCCGACAGTGAAAACCCTTTGTCGGCACGCCCCGATCAGGATCCCCACCATTCTCTCTCACAAAGGCGGTGAGGTTGCCTTCGTCCCTTGCTCCTTTGCCCGCGACGTGGGCAGCTGCCGCCTCCGCCGCCCTCCTCAAGGTTGAGCTCGTCCCTCGGTACAACTCCCTTTACAGCCGGCTTGCACTGCTTGCTCCAGCTGCTCACATCACTCCTGTGGATATTTATCTACTTCTTTGCCCCTTTTATACTTCTCTTGGCTTCTACGTCTTGTATTTGTGATGAGTTTATGTCTCATCAACTAGTCCCAGTAATCTTATTCTAATCATGCTTGTTCAATTTGTTTGCCACAGGGATGCTCATCTCGATTTTGGTGAAACTGCACAAAATGATCCGATGGTCAAAAGGTTGCAAACTTCATTTATTAGGAAGCTCGAGCGTTCCCGACAAATTGAAGCCTGGTGGGGTTCACGGTTCAAGGGCTAGGGACTGCATGGATCGTTTTTTCTTTAGCTGCCTCTGTTCCAAAATAAGTGTCAACTTTAGTACTAGTACAACTTTGTACCAAAGTTTGCACAAAGTTGAGAAACTTATTTTGGAGCGGAGGATATATATTGCTATGATCATCAATCATTGAGATGCAATAGCATGCATGTTAGTCTCCTTTGTATTTGATGAAATGTTGCAACGAGCAACCTTGGACGTAAGATACATGTAACAGAAGCTGCAAGCTTCATAGCATCGTACAAATTTATCTCGCTGATAAATTACAGTACGTACTATACTAGTACTTCCTCTGTTCCTAAATATAAGGGGGTGTTTGTTTCCAGGGAATTTTTTGTGTAGGGACTAGAAAAAGTCCCTCTTAGAGACTTTTTTACCAAACGGGAGGGACTTTTTAGGGACTAAACTAGGCATTTGGGACTAAATGAAGAAGACTCTCAAGGAGAGTCTTTTTGGGACTTTTTGGGGCTTTTCCAATAATGCCCCTCCATACACCCATTGGCCCGCCACCCCATGGTGTTGTTGGATTGTTATTTTTTTATATACTAGGGGCAACATGGTCATTTAATAACCTCTAGGAAGGGACTAGGGACTTTTTAGTCTCTGGAAACAAACAGGAAGGGACTTTTTAGGGACTAGAGACTTTTTAGTTAGGACTAGAAAAAGTCCTAGGACTTATGAACCAAACAGGGCCTAAGTCTTTGTACAGATTTCACCATGAACAACATGCGGATCACTAAGCCTGTGTGTTTTCACTGCTCTTGCACGCCTCCGCTGTAAGAATGGAGAAAATTGTAATCTAGTAGGTATACCTCCTTTCGCCGAAAGCATGGGACATCCATCAGTCCTACGACCTCAGTAATAAAGACCAATGAGCCATCAAATCACATAGACCCAACAGTAAGTTGGACGGACGAAGCAACCATCACTCTTGCGCCAGTGAGAGGTCGCGTCCGCTCTGCCCGAGCATGAATGCGGCACCGATTCTTTGGAGCGGGGTTGACCGTTTCGGGCGGGAAGCGCGCGCGGGCGATGGAGGGGCTTTGGGTGGGCCAGGCTGGTCAGGAGCGGGCGTGGCAGCTGTCCGCATGTCCCTACCGGACACGCCCAAAAACGAGAGGATGCACCAACTCTCGCGGCTAAAATCGTACACTACACAACATCTCTCTGTAGGAGTAGGTCGATCTGTCGCTCTCTCTAACACACACAACGTGTTAAACACACACACACACACACACACACACACACACACACACACACAAACGCGCGCGCGCACACGCACGCACCTTGGTCCCGTTGCACCTTCTAACGTGACTTATTACACCTAGATGGAGGGAGTAGTAAGTATACGAGATACGGTGGCACACCGACTTAAGTCGAATACAACTGCCCAAAATTTGTGTGCATGTCATAATAAGGATTCAGGAATGTATAAAAGGTTATTTCCCTCTCGTTGAACATAACGGGAGGGTTGTGTAGCTGGTTAGCCTGTTCGCTCATCAAACTTGAGGTCTCGGGTTCGATAACTACACTTGAGCATAATTTGTGCCAGGAGGATTCTTTGACTGGTCAAAATGTTTTCTAGGGTTTGCAAGCTTCACACTCTCTCTCCAGTATATATATATACACGCTGGAGCCTCAGCGCTTGTAGTTGCTCTCTTCACACTCTCTCGCCCTGTCCCGCTGGAGCCTCAGCACTTGTAGTTGCTCTCTTCACACTCTCTCGCCCTCTCCAGATCTAAACAAGACTTCATTGGCCTCTCTCTCCCCTCACTGCTGTTCAAAGAGCCGGCAGGATCCGTCCGCCGGGAAGGGAAGGAGGCTTAACGCTGTCTCCGTCGGCGAGGGACTACCGGCACAGCTGTTCACTTTTGACCCAGCGACGGTGCGGGAGGGCCTCTGATCCCTTCTTCTTCGCCGCCGTCCCGTCGCCCGTCGAACCACGCCCCAAGAACCTTAAGGTATAATTTACTTACTCCACATGCATTGCTCTAGCTGCATGTATACCATGAATCTAGGACGTGGTTCAAAGAGGAAAGGAGTGGGAAAAGTTGTATATAGCATGAATCTAGGACGTGGTTCAAAGAGTAAATGAAGGGGGAAAGTTGTATAGCATGAATCTAGGACGTGGTTCAAAGAGGAAAGGAATGGGGGAAAGTTGTGGGGAAAGTTGTATTGCATAAATCTAGGACGTGGTTCAAAAAGGAAAGGAAGGGGCAAAAGTACTAGTTCAAAAAGGAAAGGAAGGGACAAGGCTGTAGAGTTTGAGCAGGACTAGATTTGCTGCGCTCACATAGGGAAAGGCGTCTGATAACAAAACTGGGGCCAACACGGACTAACACAAATTTTTTTTAGTCCCTACACCAAAATGTCCCTGTAAACAAACACCCTCTAATAATGCCGCTGCAAAATTGATGCAATGCCACAGTTAAAAGAAAATTACATGTTTAACGAAATTTATTGTTAATATAATCTCTATGTTAATATTAATCAATGCCACCGTTTGAGAAATGCTACTGTCTTGCTTTCTTTCCAATTTAGATAAGGTAGATGCTTCTTTTTGTTGGCTTCTGTGTCATCCACCGTTATTGACCACTAATTGTTTCCTTTGCACCTCTGTGTAAACAGGGTTATCTGCTTCACCTCGTTGCCATTGTGACCTTTTGTTGCACTGCACAAAACACTTTTGTTTTAAGAGTGTTTTGTGCAGTTCAACCAAAATGTCACACCGACAACGTTGCTTGATTGCTTGATCTTAGTGGAACTGCACAAGAGGAGATCTTACTTCCTATCCGTTAAGGCGAATTTGGTTCAGATCTTCTTCTTGTGAGTTGTTTGAATTCCGCATCATGAGAGGTCAGTACTAGCCTTCTTTCACATGATTCTGCAGTGTGCATTCATATGTTGTGCTACTTGTACGATAATGTTGCTTCATTTTAGTGAACTGCACAAATGGAGACAAGACTTCCAATCTGTATGTGCACCGTAATATCCCATTGAGGTAAGATAAGGATATTTCACAACTGCTGGCATGTATTTTGCCACTTTCATCAGAAAATTAAGTTTATACTATACTTGTGCTCCCTAATTAACATGCCAAATCTTACATTGAAGGCGAAGCTTGTTTGTTATTCAACCAAGTGATGAAGGGGAAGAACAAGGGGAAGAAAAACAAAAATCAACTCCGGTCTTTGTAATGAAACCTTTGGGCTGTGAAAACACAAGTAATGATATAGTTTTGCATCTTAATTTATTGCTATGGCTGGAACGAGCAATTGTTTTGCCACTAATTTGATGCCACTCTTAATGTAATATGTAATTGTCTCTACTTGTGCAAATAGGGATCTTCTTTGAAGATACCATATATTTTAGTGGAACTGCACAAGAAGATGTTGGAAACATTAAACTAATAGAGGAGTATATAGTAAGCTTGGCCACCACCATAGATAGCAACAGATGGTTCCGGAGAAATGCTTCATCTGTATGCTCTACACAATAAGCCTCCTGACAAAGGTTGGCACTCGCCCACTGATTTCATCCATATGATTGAGCTTTGTCATCTCTATTGGTGTTGTGCTACTATTTAGATACTGTCATGAAAAAGTGGTATTGTCCTTGAGAAGTGCTTCATCTGTGCTGTTTTAAAGTTTTCCTTTCCTTTTTTTCGAGCAAACAGTGATGCTAGCATTTAGTAGTCCTCTTGTCTTTGCACAACAGGATCATCTTCCTATGTAGAAGAATATGGAGTATGTGAAGTGACTAGTTCCGATTATGCCAGGATGAAGAAGCCATGTCTATCTTATCATCAGAAGGAGCAGTTGAAGGATGGTTACATTACTCCCCACAAGACCAAACTAACTTCAGCTCGGAAGGGTGACAAAATCTCAATTTTTTGCTGTGATCTTGTGAGTACAATGTTGTTCTAGGATTCTTTACGGTGAGTTCCATTTTTCTAAAAGTGTGCTCTACATGGACCATGTATGTGCTGTTGAAGCTGTCAATTCATAGTACAGTTTGCTCTATACTAATCACTTTTTGTATTTGTGCAAACAGGGTGCTCAACTTGATTTCAATGGGAACTGCACAAAATGTTCATGAATACATCGAATCATTCATTTCCACCACAAGAAAGGAGATGCCGATAAGTTCAAGGCGTTGCAACATATAAGGCGAAATCATACAAGCTACTGGCGAATTTGGTTGATTTTGGTGGAACTGCACAAAAGAACAACTGGTTTATTTAGCACGAGGTGCCATGTCAATGTCGAACTGATGGCAAACCCTCCCCATTCCACAATCGCAGGCATTTGATATTTTGGAATGGGACAACCTTGTCAAATTTTGCTCATTGATTTTAGCAAGACATGCGTTTGATATTTTGAATGGGGCGCCCTTTCTTTGTCAAACAACGTCGATCAATTTTTCTTTATTCTTTAGTTGTGAAGTAAATATTGCCTCTGACATGTGAGTCGCTGAGATGCATAATCATCGATTGTTTGGAATGTTCTTTATGGATTGCCAGGCCCGTGTGTTTGATTGCAATGTATAGAAACGCTAAAATGCTGCTCAAACTCTTTGTACTCATACATTCCTTTTACTTTCGCACATTGTGAAAGTGCATACTTTTTGTATAAGATTGGTCAAAGTAGAGATACTTTGATTGCAGAACAAAACTTGTATGCAGACTAGAAAGGACGGAGGGAGTACATGTGAAACTCGCTGCAAACGAGGTGATCACCACAGGAATAATGCTAGTACGTGTTGTTTTGCATGTTCATCCAATGCCAGTGATACAGGAATTCGAACTAATCGAAATAAATTCATTCATACACGGTCGGATTTCATATAAACATGCCGAATTTCATTACATTTCAACTAAAAAGGGGTGCGATGGAGGTATAATTAATTAACCAGCCTAGCTTGTCATAGCGATTAGGGAAACTAGGAGCCCAATGATCAGGATCACCACATGAAAAACACCTTTCTTCTTGTCATTCTTCTTCTTGAAGTTCGTGTGTTGCATAGCCTTGTTCTTACCATCAAACTTTGCTTTACCATCAAACTTTCCCTTGTTCTTGAACTTGTGGGGCTGGAAGTTCTTCTGTACCATATTGGCACTAGATCCTCCCTCAATTCCTCAAGCATGTGTGTCCTTTGCTCTTGCCTTTTCTTCCACATCAAGAGTGCCAATGAGATCCACGAAGGAGGAAGCTTGGTGACGAAGGAGGTATAATTAATTAACGAAGCTACCCACTGTGTCCCAGCCGAGCGAATGAAGCTTCGGTGACTAAGCTGCAGTGCGATCGCGAATCTGACATGTGGCCTGTTGGGCCCACGTGTCGATCGAACCGCACCGATGAGTTAAGTAGAAGCAGCGTTGTTCTCAGCGAGAACTCCCGACTCCGTCGCCGCCAAGAAGCTAACCGGCCGTCAATGGTCAACCCGCCTAGCTTGGCTTCAACAGAGGGTAGCAGCGGTGGCCTTACTTGGACCAGCGGCGGCGACCTACCGTGTTCTACTCTTCCTCATTTTACGTGTGGCGGCGGCCTCGTTGGCAGCGGGCGGGGCCTCGGCGGGCCGCGATGTCCTCTGTCTCGTTGCCGGCGGGCGGCGCCTCGCGAAGGTGGAAATCCTCCCAGCGTTGCCGGCAGGTGGGGCCTCGGCTGAGCCGTCGTTGTCCTCTGCCTCGTTGTTGGCGGGCGGGGCCTCGGCGAGCAGCGGTGTCCTCTGCCTCGTTGTTGGCGCTCACGGGGCCTCGGCGAGCAGGGCCTCATCGGCGCCGGTGAGCGAGGACTCGTCGGAGCCGGCATTGTCTCTGCCTCGTCCTCGGTCTCGCCAAACAGCGCCTCGCCCGCTTCGCCGCCCTCTTTGCTAGCCTCTTTGTAGGCGGCGCAGCCTCCGCCACCGCATGCGGTACCGCCCGGCCTTCGGCGGCCCTTGCAGCGGAGGCGATGCTGGTCGAGCAGCGCCTCCTGCTCCGCCCGCTCCGCGGTGATCTGCTCCTCCGCCTGCAGGTGCTCCTGGAGGAGATGGTGGTTGTAGGTGGCGTCGGCCTGCGCCTCCCGGAACTGCTCTTGACGCATCTGCCTCACACTGTCCATATATTGGGCACGGGCCTCGCCGATGGTCATGGTGCAATGCACCGGCGAGGATGGCGTGGAGGAGGGGGTTGGCGCTGGATCGTTGACTACCATGTTCTCCATTGGGACGTCATCGTCCTCCGGCTGCCAGCCGGCCAGCCGGTCGGCAGCAATGGCTGCCATCTCCTTGTGGTCCGTCGTCCGCCCGTCCGAAAAAGCACTGGGCGCGAGAAGCCATGGTGGGCGTAGTGGTGTGGGCAGGAGAAAGGAGCGGATGCGGATGGCTGCGGCTATGGCGGTGTAGCAGTTTATATAGCAATGGTGGCGGGCGAAGGGCGGACGTGTGGCGCCAGAGTAGCCGCCTCGGCAACCGCATATCATTAATGTGGGCGGCAGATGGACGGACGGACGGCACTCGTGTCGTTTGAAAGCGAACAATCGCTTGCTGGAAGGAAGCGGGCGGCGGCTGGCTATTTGAGGCAGAAAGTGTCTTGTGAGCGAGAGATGACTTTACTTGGAGAGGATGACAATGGGGACCCACCAGGTCCATAGCCTCACGTCACATAAGTGCCTCCTATATATATATATATATATATATATATATATATATATATATATATATATATATATATATATATATATATATATATATATATATATATGTATGTATGTATGTATGTATAAAACTATACTCCCTCCGTCTAGGTGAATAAGTCGTATTAGAAGGTGCATCACGACCTAGGTGCAAGCAGATTGGTGGAAAAGAAGAATATTTCTCTCTTCTAAACACAACATTTAATCACAGCAGTTAAGAGGATGCCTTATTAGCTACCCATGCAGGCTATCGTAATTCATAGCACGCAAAGCGCTTTTGTTTCTTGCCTAATAACCGCATGGACGTGCTGCATGCATTGGTCCTTGCCCGAGCAAAAAAAACGGAGGAAAGGGGTTCCACGGGAGACAACGAGGCAGAGGTGGAAGCGCTGGCTGGACTAATTTATTTTGCTTCCCCCTGGTTTCCTGACATCACGGTCCCACACCATTGTCAACCTATGTAGTAGTCAATAAACGAGAGAATTGCACAAGAAGCGGCCGACAGCTGGGACCAAGCATCTCGAGCAGTATTTGTGTTTTTGAGGTGTGAGCATTGCAGAGTTTTTCGATGTTTAACCCATATATTAATTTTCTCCTCTAAACAACAACGAAAACATCGCTGCAGGTATTAGCTGGCGGGCTGTGGCCCGTCTAGCCCGAGCAGATATCCAGCCGGATATTAATTTTTTCAACTGAAAATGGCTAGCCCAGCTAAACTTCTTTTTAGGAATACCCGGCAAGGTCAAGTTGTTATTCTCGCTTGTTGGCTGCAAATCTTTCCTAGGAGGGATGCATTAGGCTTAACAAGAAAATGAGCTTTAAGAAATAATAAATGGGATGTAATTATAAAAACTGGGCAGTAACTATAAAAAATGCACCAAACACGTGATTACTTTATAAAATATTATTTTGGATATTGAAAATTTTAATTTCATTAATTGTTGCGGCGCAATGTTTAGTTGGATTTTTACGTAATATAAATTTATTTAATCGACTAGAAATTTCGGGATAAAATATTTGGATCCCATCAAAATATGAGAAATTTTATTGAATTCTGTTTTGAGCGGTTGGTTGAAATGGGTTGTACTTTTAACAAACGTAAAAGGGCTGTAGTAAATTCCATTAGAATTCAAAAATGGGCTACACATTCTTACAAATCTCAAATGGACTATAAGTTCTCGCCACACACTTACGGCCTTACTAAGTTGTGCGTCCCTAAAAAACAGAGTTGACGCGTATGCAAAGCTTTGTCAACTTATAGTCAACACACAGTTCTAGCAGCGGTGGCGTTGGATGTCCATCCAACGGATGCCGTCTTCTTCTTCAATCTCGGATATTCTAGCTTCACCCGCCCAAAAATGATTCCTCCCCGACATCTAGGGCGCACCGTTTTGGAAGCTGACTGTGGGCCTACTAACCCAGCGTACCAAGGGCTTTGTCAACTTAGTCAATATAAACGATTCTAGCTGCAGTGACCGTACGATGTCCATCCAACGGCCGTAGTGCTTCTTAAACCTCTGGTCTTCTTGCTCCAGCCGCCCAATGCAGCGCCGGTCGTGCCGCTTTGCTCCTGCCTCCGTGGCGGCTATCTTTGCCGGAGGCCTCACCGCCCCCTACTATTCCCACCGCTGGTCAGGCCCTGCAGCGACGGAAGCCTCACACCGCAGCCGAACGAGTGAACCCTCATACTCCTCTCCGAGTGGGCATCCACTACCGCGTCTTCACCGGCTCCGCGTCGTCCCCTTCCTGGGCCTCGCTGTCATCCACCGCCCTGGTGCTCTCGGCGCGGCCTGGTCAATGTGGTCAAGGAACGACTTCCATCGGACGTGGACTATACGTGGAGAGGCTGACAGCTGGGTCCACGGCGGCAGCAAGGAAGTGCCTCCTTATTACGCGGAAAATAATGATTCCTCCACCTGACAGCAGGGACCCACCAGACGGGCCACCGTATTTTGCGAAAAAAACGTTTCCCCCCTGACTGCTGGGACCCACCTGCTACACCTTCGCATGCAAGGAAGTGCGTCCGGGCAAAAAAAAGATTCGCCCCCTGACTGCTGGGACCCACCAGCTACATCTTCGCATGCAAGGAAGTGCGTTTGGGCAAAAAAAAGAACCAAAATGATTCGCCCCCCTGACTACTGGGACCCACCGGCCCCCCGACTGCTGGGACTCACCAGCTACATCTTCGCACGCAAGGAAGTGCGTCCGGGCAAAAAAACAACGATTCGCCCCACATTGCTGGGACCGACCAGCTACACCTTCGCGAGGAAGGAAGTGCACGGCGGTCGGGACCCACCGGTGAAGCTTACGAGAGTTGTCATTCTGGTCGCGACGATATGCGTACATCTTGGTCGATGTAAGGCGCGCCGTGTCGTAGTAGAGGCGCGCATGTAGCATGTACACGCGTCGTCTGGTGGCGTGGTGTGCAAAAAGAAAATCTGACCATGTATGTGTACATCTGGGCGGGTCTCGAACACCTACTCACGCATACGTCTGGCGAGGCTCGTGTACATGGCTGGGTCAGAACGGAGAAACAGCGTCGTCGTCGTGTTCATGGGGAGGCAACGAAATGCGTCGTGTTCATCGGGAGGCAACGTGGCTGGGTCGGAACGAAATGCGTGGTCATGTTCATCGGGAGGGCTTGGACCGAAGAGGCGATGGAAACGAGGCCTGGTGTACCGCACAACGGAGGAAACGGACCTCCTCCGGTGGAAACGGGGGTCCTGTTGATCGGGAAGGGTGTGGCGTGCCGCAAAGCGGAGAAGCAGACCTCCTACGGTCGAAGCGGGGTCTGTTGATCGGGAGGGTGTGGCGTACCGCAAAGCAGATGAAACGGACCTCCTACGGTCGAAACGGAGTCTGTTGATCGGGAGGGTGTGGCGTGCCGCAAAAGCGGAGAAGCGGACTTGTGTTGGAGCGTCACGGTCAAGCAGGGGTCTGTTCGCCGGGAGGGTGTGGCGTACCTCAAGCAGGACTCCACGGATACTGTTCATCTCCACCGTCGACCCCCTCCAACCTCCACGGGCTACTGTTCATCCACCGTTGACCTCCTCCAGCCTCCACGGGCTCCTGTTCATCCAGCCTCCACCGCACGCTACTCCACCGGCCACTGTTCAACCACCCCTCCACCGTCTACTGTTCATCCAGCCCTCCACACCACGGGGTCCTGTTCAACCACCCCTCCACGGGCACCCCTCCACCATCTACTATTCATCCTGCCCTCCACGGGGTGCTCCTGTTCATCCAACCCTCCACGGGGTCCTGTTCATCCAGCCCCAACCGGCTCGATCGATCGGGGTCCTGTTCATCCAGAGGCAACACCACGGGGTGCTGTTCATCCACCCCCACCGGGAACTGTTCATCAACCCCCCATAGCGCTCCTTTGTTCATCCAGAGGCAGCATCGATCGGCTTCAATTTAGCGGTCACGAAGGAATCGCTCGATCGGGTTCGATTAACAGCCATCGATCGATCGCTTGGGTTCGATGAAGCGTAGCCTACGGTGAAATCGCTCGGGTTGATTAGAGCCCAATGCCTCGCTCGGGTTCGATTAGAGCTAACGCCGCACACACGCAGCAGCGTGCGTGTGTACGAGAAAGCGTGCATCACTTGGCCCCGACCTCCCCATCAGAAGGGAACTCCCCAAAATTTTCCTCGCCCTCGCTTCTACCACGGTTTTTTCCGTCATGGACAGCCCAAAGAATGTCATGCAGCTGCGTCTCCGGCCCGCCCAGGACGAAAAGCCCATTTTCTGTCATGATTTTTTTTCATAGAAGTAGGAGCCCACCACATCTATGATGATACCGGGTTTTGTCACAATTATTGTCATAGAAGTGTCATATGTATGACAGAATTTTTTTCGTTCGGCCCAAAATGTCACGGATGTGTCTTTTTTTGTAGTGTTATGATGATTATTGTGATGAAACTTATGCTATAAAAAGTAGTGATGATTATATTTATAAAACTTGTCATGATTATGATTACCCTTTTTCTGAACATTACTCTTTTAATGTGGAAACAATTTATAGTATTCAAGTCTCTTATGATACTCCCGCTATTCCGAATGAGAAGAATTTTGCTTATGTGGAGAGTAGTAAAAATTCTATGCTTGTAGATCATGAAAAGAATGCTTTAGGTGATGGTTATATTGTTGAATTCATTCATGATGCTACTGAAAATTATTATGAGGAAGGAATGTATGCTTGTAGGAATTGCAATAATATCAAGTTTCCTCTCTATGTGCTTAAAGTTTTGAAGTTATGCTTGTTTTGCCTTCCTATGCTAGTAGATTATTGTTACCATAAGTTTTTTGCTCACAAAATCCCAATGCATAGGAAGTGGGTTAGACTTAAATGTGCTAGTCATATTCTTCATGATGCTCTCTTTATGTTTCAATTCTTATGTCTTATGTGAGCATCATTGAAATCATCATGCCTAGCTAGGGGTGTTAAACGTTAGCGCTTGTTGGGAGGCAACCCAATTTTATTTCAGTTTCTTGATTTTTGGTTCTGTTTAGTAATAAATAATCCTTCTAGATTCTGTTTAGATGTGGTTTGGTGTTTTAATTAGTGTTTGTGCCAAGTAGAACCTTTGGTAAGATTTGGGTGAAGTCTTTATGATCATGCTGTAAAAAAACAGAAACTTTAGCGCTCACGAGATTAGCTTCAACTTTTTACTGGAGAGTTCTATTTAGTTGATTCTTTTTGCAGATGATTACTAGACAAATTACTCAGGTCCACCAATTTATTTTATAATTTTTGGAGTTCCAGAAGTTTGCGTTAGTTACAGATTACTACAGACTGTTCTGGTTTTGACAGATTCTGTTTTTGTGTGTTGTTTGCTTATTTTGATGAATCTATGGCTAGTAAAATAGTTTATAAACCATAGAGAAGTCAGAATACATTAGGTTTAAAACCAATATAAATAAAGAATGAGTTCATTACAGTACCTTGAAGTTGTGTTTTGTTTTCTTTCGCTAACGGAGCTTACGAGTTTTCTATTGAGTTCTGTGTTGTGAAGTTTTCAAGTTTTGGGTAAAGATTCGATGGACTATGGAATAAGGAGTGGAAAGAGCCTAAGCTTGGGGATGCCCAAGGCACCCCAAGGTAATATTCAAGGACAACCAAGAGCCTATGCTTGGGGATGCCCCGGATAGCATTCCCTCTTTCGTCTACTTCCATCGGTAACTTTACTTGGAGCTATATTTTTATTCACCACATGATATGTGTTTTGCTTGGAGCGTCATTTTATTTTATTTAGTTTTGCTTGCTGTTTGAATAAAATACCAATATCTGAAATTATGAAATGGGAGAGTCTTCACATAGTTTCATAATTATTCGACTACTCATTGATCTTCACTTATATCTTTCGGAGTAGTTTGTTGTTTGCTCTAGTGCTTCACTTATGTCTTTTAGAGCACGGCGGTGGATTTATTTTGAAGAAATAGATGAACTCCCATGCTTCACTTATATTATTTTGAGAGTCTTAAATAGCATGGTAATGTGCTTAATCCTAATATGCTAGGTATTCAAGATTTGTAAAACTTTCTTTTGAGTGTGTTGAATACTAAGAAACGTTCGATGCTTGATAATTGTTTTGAGATATGAAGATGGTGATATTAGAGTCATGCTAGTTGAGTAGTTGTGAATTTCAGAAAAACTTGTGTTAAAGTTTGTGATTCCCGTAGCATGCACATATGGTGAACCGTTATGTGATGAAGTCGGAGCATGTATTGACTGTCTTCCTTATGAGTGCGGTTGGGGACGAGCGATGGTCTTTTCCTACCAATCTATCCCCCTAGGAGCATGCACGTAATACTTTGCTTTGATAACTTCTAGATTTTTGCAATAAGTATATGAGTTCTTTATGACTAATGTTGAGTACATGGATTATACGCACCTTTTCTTCCTTCCACCATAGCTAGCCTCTCTCATACCGTGCACCTTTCGCCGGTATCATACACCCACCATATACCTTCCTCAAAATAGCCACCATACCTACCTATCATGGCATTTCCATAGCCATTCCGAGATATATTGCCATGCAACTTTCCACCGTTCCATTTATTATGGCACGCTCCATTATTGTCATATTGCTTTGCATGATCATGTAGTTGACATTGTATTTGTGGCAAGGCCACCGTGCATAATTCTTTCATACATGTCACTCATGAGTCATAGCACATCCCGGTACACCGCCGGAGGCATTCATATAGAGTCATATTTTGTTCTGAGTATCGAGTTGTAATTGTTGAGTTGTAAGAAAAATAAAAGTGTGATGGTCATCATTTTTAGAGAATTGTCCCAAGTGAGGAAAGGATGATGGAGACTATGATTCCCCCACAAGTCGGGATGAGACTCCGGACGGAAAAAAAGAGGCCATAAAAAAAAGAGAAAATGCCCAAATTAAAAATGAGAGAAAAAGAGAGAAGGGACAATGTTACTATACTTTTACCACACTTGTGCTTCAAAGTAGCACCATGATCTTCATGATAGAAAGTCTCTCATTTTGTCACTTTCATATACTAGTGGGAATTTTTCATTATAGAACTTGGCTTGTATATTCCAATGATGGGCTTCCTCAAAATGCCCTAGGTCTTCGTGAGCAAGCGAGTTGGATGCACACCCACTTAGTTTCTTTTGTTGAGCTTTCATATACTTATAGCTCTAGTGCATCCGTTGCATGGCAATCCCTACTCACTCACATTGTGTCGGTGTACTAGAGTAGGGGTACCCTAGTATCCCGAACTCGTGCACGCAGACGATGCAACACCAGCGGCGAGGCTGGCACTGGTGACCGCCAAGGTCCTCAGCGGCTCCTTTGGAGTCGTTCAAGAACAAAATAATCAAGGCCTCGGCAAGAGGAGCTTGTCTGGAAGGCCACTCAAGGCACAAAGGAAACAAAGCCCCGGCAAGAGGAGCTTGCCGGGAAGGCTTGGGCGATAAGCTCCGGCGCGACAAGGACCTTGCTGCTGCAAGGCGCTTGCCGCTGCAGGTAACCTCTCTCCATCTCGCTCCAGCTCATCCGCCAGCGTGTCGCCATGGGGTTTTCCCAAGCAGCGTGTCAATGGGCTGTGCAGCCAGCGAGGGGAGCGGCGATAAGCGGCGACAAGCTACCATCGTGGCAAGCGGAGGCGCACTTGCGGTCCCTGTTACATTGTTCAGCGACGAGGACGGACATTTATGGCTCTTGTCCCTTGCCGTTAGAGTTAGGTATGGATCCTTTGACCTTTGTATAAAGCGGTGTACCAACCTCTGTTTTTACATTTGTACCCTCATATGCGTTGCCACCTGTGGTGACCCCTTGTGCCTATAAAAGGAGGCCCAAGTGCAACGTAGAAAGGGTTCAGCTCCGGTCTAGTTCATTTACCACATACGAGACCAGAGACACTCAGGCTAGGTTTTGTAGCTCCCATTGCTCCCTAGCAAGAACACAATATAATCCACCAAGCAGCAGTAGGAGTGTTATCTCTCCGGAGAGCTCCGAAGCTGGGTAAATCTGCTCGTGTGCATTGCTTCGATCCGCTCTTTGTGCAATCTCCGCCCCCCTCTGAACCACAAGGGACCCGGTCCCATAGGTGTTCGTGGGCCACGACACACACATTGGTATCTATTGATGGGCATCTCCATAGCCCGTTGATACGCCTAGTTGATGTGAGACTATCTTCGCCTCTTTTTGTCTTCTCCACAACCACCATTCTACTCCACATATAGTGTTATATCCATGCCTGACGCTCATGTATTGCGTGAATATTGAAAAAGTTTTGATAATGTCAAAAGTATGAAACAATTGCTTGGCTTGTCATCGGGGTTGTGCATGATTTAAATATTTTTTGTGGTGAAGATAGAGCATAGCCAGACTATATGATTTTGTAGGGATAACTTTCTTTGGCCATGTTACTTTGAGAAGACATAATTGCTTTGTTAGTATGCTTGAAGTATTATTATTTTTATGTCAATATGAACTTTTGTCTTGAATCTTTCGGATCTGAATATTCATACCACAAGTAAGAAGAATTACATTGAAATTATGCCAAGTAGCATTCCTCATCAAAAATTATCTTTTTTATCATTTACCTACTCGAGGACGAGCAGGAATTAAGCTTGGGGATGCCTGATACGTCTCCAACGTATCTATAACTTTTGATTGCTCCATGATATATCATCTACTGTTTTGGGCAATATTGGGCTTTATTTTCCACTTTTATATTACTTTTGGGACTAACCTATTAACCGGAGGCCCAGCCCAGAATTGCTATTTTTTTTGCCTATTTTAGTGTTTCGAAGAAAAAGAAATATTAAACGGAGTCGAAACAGAATGAAACCAACTGGAGAAGTTACTTTTGGAAGGAAAGCTACCGAAAAATCTTGGAGTGCATGTTAGGAAAGAAGCAAGGTGGCCACGAGGGTGGGGCGCGCCCCCCTAGGGCGCGCCCCCTGCCTCGTGGGCCTCCCGAAGCTCCACCGACGTACTTCTTTCACCCATATATACCCACGTATCCTAAAACTTCCGAGGAACAGAATAGATCAGGAGTTCCGCCGCCGCAAGCCCCTGTAGCCACCAAAAGTCAATCGGGACCCTTTTCCGGCACCCTGCCGGAGGGGGGAACCCTCACTGGTGGCCATCTTCATCATCCCGGCGCTCTCCATGACGAGGAGGGAGTAGTTCACCCTCGGGGCTGAGGGTATGTACCAATAGCTATGTGTTTGATCTCTCTCTCTCTCTCTCTCTCTCTCTCTCTCTCTCTCATGTTCTTGATTTGTCACGATCTTGATGTATCGCGAGCTTTGCTATTATAGTTGGATCTTATGTTTCTTCTCCCCCTCTACTCTCTTGTAATGGATTGAGTTTTCCCTTTGAAGTAATCTTATCGGATTGAGTCTTTAAAGATTTGAGAACACTTGATGTACTCTTGCCATGCGTATCTATGGTGACAATGGGATATCACGTGACTCACTTGATGTATGTTTTGGTGATCAACTTGCGGGTTTCGCCCATGAACCTATGCATAGGGATTGGCACACGTTTTCGTCGTGATTCTCCGATAGAAACTTTGGGGCACTCTTTGAGGTTCTATGTGTTGGTTGAATAGATTAATCTGAGATTGTGTGATGCATATCGTATAATCATACCCACGGATACTTGAGGTGACATTGGAGTATCTAGGTGACATTAGGGTTTTGGTTGATTTGTGTCTTAAGGTGTTATTCTAGTACGAACTCTAGGGCTGTTTGTGACACTTATAGGAATAGCCCAACGGATTGATTGGAAAGAATAACTTTGAGGTGGTTTCATACCCTACCATAATCTCTTCGTTTGTTCTCCGCTATTAGTGACTTTGGAGTGACTCTTTGTTGCATGTTGAGGGATAGTTATATGATCCAATTATGTTATTATTGTTGAGAGAACTTGCACTAGTGAAAGTATGAACCCTAGGCCTTGTTTCCTAGCATTTGAATACCGTTTACGCTCACTTTTATCGCTTGTTACCTTGCTGTTTTTATATTTTCAGATTACAAAAACCTATATCTACCATCCGTATTGCACTTGGATCACCATCTCTTCGCCGAACTAGTGCACCTATACAATTTACCATTGTATTGGGTCTGTTGGGGACACAAGAGACTCTTTGTTATTTGGTTGCAGGGTTGTTTGAGAGAGACCATCTTCATCCTACGCCTCCCATGGATTGATAAACCTTAGGTCATCCACTTGAGGGAAATTTGCTACTGTCCTACAAACCTCTGCACTTGGAGGCCCAACAACGTCTACCAGAAGAAGGTTGCGTAGTAGACATCAGCCATCATCACCAACTCGTCTATACCGTGTTAAAAAAACTTTGTTTTTTATAATTATATATGTTATATATATTCCCTTTGATTTTTATTATGTATAAAGTTGTGATATAAAAGATCTTTATATTTCTTTACAGAGGGAATATCTCTCTGTCAAAAATATATTTATTTGTAATAACTAGTTACTCCTGTCTTTCTACTTCCTTGCGCTGATATGTGGGGCATCCGGCAACGGGGTCCACATGCCATATGCACCAAATTAGAGTGCACAACTGCACGGTAGACATACCCCGGTCGCAGCGCCGCATTACTGCCCAATGAGCCGTCAAGTCACGAAAACCCCCACCTTTCCAGCTTTAGCAGTAAGCTGGACGGACGAAGCGGCAATATTTCACTCGGCCTGAATCCCTTCTCCCTTGTCTACTTGTTCAGAGAAAACCCCCGCTCGGCGATTCCATAGGGTTTTCTCATGGAGAACCTGGTACGAATTCTTCATCCATCCCCGATAAATCCAAGTCCCTTGGTCGCGGGTACTCCTAGGATGGCAACCGCCGCCGTTGATGCATTTTTCTTCCTACTGAATCTAGTGTGTTTCATTTGCAGTGCCCAAAGTGCGAGGACCCTACAGGTTTCTGCACCCTCGGCGAGACGCCACACTTGTTCCTTCTCATCCTAACACAGGATTTTAAAACGCGCACGGTATGTTCCTAGAAACCTCTTTTCTATTCGGGAGGGTGGGTTTTTTTGAACATGATGTCGACTAATTTGGAAAGATTAATATATTTGGATAAAAGGTACTAGTACCATGGTTAACACTGACGTGAAGGAGGAAAGTATTTCTAGATTTGGATATAGGGAATACATTGTGTTCTCATATTATTTTTCCTGCAGTGCATTCCTTGCTCTGCCAGAACACATGTACTCAAGATGCTCGGCCTTGCCATAACTGAATACACCAGTTTAATGGTAACAGTGAAGACAAGCCATGGATATAAGTTTCAAGTTGGGTTCATGAACCAAGAAGATCGCTGCTTTTTTTATGGCCGAACTTGGATAAACTTTCTCAAGTGTTACGGACTGAAAGTTGGCGCACGAATGTTGATGGAAATAGTAGAACCTGGTCTCATCTTCACTGCAATCTTCCACCCCGACGTCGTTCCAATTGTTCATCCATGTTAGTTTTGTATCTGATTCTTGCTTGTTGCCTCGATTACTTCTTAATCCACCTATTTTGTCTAACAGATCACAATTTAACTTTAGAAGTAGCAATGAATCTCTCACGAAGATGCTACTTCTAACTAATATTTTCTTATAATTGGTGGCACGTGTAGGTTTTTTCAGAGTTAAGAAGGCTGCTCGTTTGTTATTCTGTAACAACTCGGCTGTTATTCTTGATGGCTTGAAGTTGATAGGATGACATCCACAAGTTCCTACACTTTATTGATCGTCTTGAGGTCCTTGTGGGGCGTTTCAATGGTGGAAGGCCACGTGGGATATGTGTGCCACTGCTGCACTTGTTGAACAGGTCCAATTGTGTCGAGAAACTTATGGTACGAGCTATTTTCTGCTATATATGTTGTTCATAAACTATTGCTTATACACAGATTTACAGCTGTGATCTTCTTGAAACAGAAACTGCCCAGTTCTATTGTTCCTATACAGATGCCTGACCATGGTCGGGTCAGACTTGCGCTTGGTCACAACATGATGTTTATGTCAACCTACTACATTCCCCTTGGAGGTGAAAAGATACTTATTCATGGGTGGTCTCAAATAATGAAGGCCCGTCCATCTTGGAGAATAGGACAGAAGATTATGTTCCTGATTTTCCATGGATCTAAAGCGAATATCCTGTTTATTGACCACATTGCGAGATGAAGCCGCTTTCAGAAGGTTGTGGATGCGAGGTGGCGCTGGGCCTTATCTTTGGGGCTTCGCGGCCTCACCCTTAGTTAAGCTTGAGGCAAAGTAGCTTTGTTCGAGGCGTGCTTTATGCGGTTGAACTTGTATAAGTACTCATCTGCTTTCAGCTATGGTTGTTAAGTGCCCTGCTGGTTTGATTAAGGTTGTTAAGTACTCCTGCTACTTTTACGATCTGTCATGTTTCTTGATCTGTCTTCCTCCACCACCAATACCAAACCAGCGCCCGGCAGGCCGCTTCGCTTCCGCCTCCCATGGCTGGCTGCGCCTCAGCGCATGCATCGCCGCCCCACTGTCTCCTAAATCATTAACGCCGACGTCCGACGCCTCGCCGTCGTCCTCCACGCGCTTTGGTGCGCTCGCCGCGGCGCCACCCTCTCGCATTGTCAACATGGTCAACAAACAACAGGAATCGACAGAAGTACGTGGAGAGGATGACATTAGGGCCCACCATGTCAGCGTATGTAAAAATAAAATACTTCCCCCTAGTGTTTTCCTGACATCTGGGACCCACGACATTGTGAGCATATATAGTCAATAGACAAGAGAACAACACAAGATCGGCTGACACCTGGGACGTAGCAGCTCGACCAGTATTTTTTTTGTTATTGTTGAGACGGGGCAGGGTTTGAACTGGGTTGTGGCCTGTCTAGCCCAGGTTTATATTTTATGTTCAGCATGTGACCAGCCCAACTATTTTTTCTTTGTGAAAATGAGCCTAGTTTATTTTTTTCCAAAGAATACCCAATCCAGGACTACTTATTTTTCTACGCCCTGATGGGCTGCAACTCTTTCAGGACACCCGCAAATCTTGAAAGTAATATGAAATGGGTTGTAAATATAAAAACAGATGACAAATTGGCAATTACTTTATAATTTCTGAATTTTTTCACATTTTCAGATTCCTATTTCACTGGGCATTAACCTAATTTAAATATATCTTCAAAGTACTTTAAATCTGGCTCGACATTTCGGTATTAAAATAGTTTGGAACCCACGAAATATGCGAAATTGGCCCTGGCCAACCAAAAAAACGGACTGCAATAAATTGCATAAGAAGTCGCAATGAGCTATATATAAATTATTAAAAAAAGAGGGAATGGTCTGACTTATGGGCCTATTAAGTTGACGCCTATGCAAGATTTTTTAGTTATTATATACGTCAACAAACGATTCTAGCAGACGTAACCGTTGGATGTCAATCCAACGGCCGTCGTGTTTCTTCAATCTCCGATCTTCTTGCTCCAGCCGCCAAATCCAGCGGCGGCGAGACCGCCAGATCCTACCTCCCGTGCAGGCCTCACCGCCCCCTACTACTCCCACAGCTGGCCAGGGCATCCCTCTACTCACCCACACCCCCTGTTATTCTGCGGCGACGGCAGCCTCACACCGCAGCCGAACCAGTGAACCCTCGTACTCCTCTCCGCGTGGGCATCCACTGCCGCGTCTTCCCTGGCTCCACGTCGTCCCATTCCTAGGCCTCGCTGTCGTCCACCGCCCTGGTGCTCTCGGCGCGGCGTTGTCAACGTGGTCAAGGAACAACTTCCATCAGAAGAGTACTGTCGTGGAGAGGCTGATAGCTGGGTCCACGGCAGCTGGAAGGAAGTGCCTCCTTATTATGCGGAAAATAATTATTCCTCCACCTGACAGCAGGGACCCACCAGACGGGCCAACGTATTTGGCGAAAAAACATTTCCCCCTGACTGCTGGGACCCACCGGACGGGCCACCGTATTTTGTGAAAAAAATGTTCCCCCCGCTGTCAGCTCAGACCCACCGGAAGTGCCTCGTTACTACACAAAAAGAATGAATACCCCCCTGCTAGTTGGGACCCACCTTGGTGGGAGGCTGACTTGTGGGCCTACTAAGTTGACGGGGACGGAGTGCTTTGTCAACTTAGTCAATATCAATGATTCTAGCTCTAGTGACCGTACGATGTCAATCCAACGGCCGTAGTGCTTCTTCAACCTCTGGTCTTCTTGCTCCAGCCGACACAAGCAGCGCTGGTCGTGCCGCATGGTCCTGCCTCCCGTGGCCGGCTGTGCTACCGCGGAAGCCTAACCGCCCCTTACTGTTCCCACCGATGGCCAGGCCCTACGGCGACAGCAGCCTCACACCGCAGCCGAACCAGTGAACCCTCGTACTCCTCTTCGCGCGGGCTTCCACTGCCGCGTCTTCCCCGGCTCCACATCATCCCCTTCCTAGGCCTCACCGTCATCCACTGCCCTGGTGCTCTCGGCACGACGTGGTCAACGTGGTCAAGGAACGACTTCCATCGGAAGAGTATTGTACGTGGAGAGGCTGACAGCTGGGTCGACGGCCGCAGCAAGGAAGTGCCTCCTTATTACGCGCAAAATAATTATTCCTCCACCTGACAGCGGGGACCCACCGGACGGGCCACCGTATTTCACGAAAAAACGTTTCCCCCTGACTGCTGGGACCCACCAGCTACATCTTCGCACGCAAGGAAGTGCGTCCGGCAAAAAAGACTCGCCGACATTGCTGGGACCCACCGGCTACATCTTCGCGAGCAAGGAAGTGCTCGGCGGTCGGGACCCACCTGGTCGAAGCGTACATATAGCGTTGTCATTCTGGTCGCAAACGTGTACGTACATACTGGTCGATGTAGAGGCGCGCACGTGTCGTAGCAGAGGCACACACGTAGCATGCACACGTACGTACAACGGCCTGGGTGCAATAAAGTAAATACGGCCACGTGCGTACATACGGGCGGGGTCTCGAACGCCTACGCGCGCGTACGTACGGCCAGGGCTCGTGTACATGGCTGGGTCGGAATGGGGACACAGTGTTATCGTCGTTTTCATGGGAAGGCAACGGAATGCGTCGTGTTCAACGGGAGGCAACGAAACATGTGGGAGCCAACCGGCTTGGACGGAACATCCGATGGAAACGAGGCCTAGCGTATGCTACGTCTCGAGATTGCGTTGGATTTCCCCGAAGAGGAGAGAATGATGCAGCACAGTAGCGTAAGTATTTCCCTCAGTTTTTGAGAACCAAGGTATCAATCCAGTAGGAGACTACGCGCAAGTCCCTCGTACCTGCACAAAACGATAGCTACTCGCAACCAACGCTTAGGGGTTGTCAATCCCTTCACGGTCACTTACTACAGTGAGATCTGATAGAGATAATATTTTTGGTATTTTTGGTATAAAGATGCAAAGTAAAAAAGTAAAAGCAAAGCAAGTAAATAAAGTGATGGAGATTGATATGATGAGAATAGACCCGGGGGCCATAGGTTTCACTAGTGGCTTCTCTCAAGTGCATTAGTATTCTACGGTGGGTGAACAAATTACTGTTGAGAAATTGACAGAATTGAGCATAGTTATGAGGTTATCCAGGCAATGATCATGTATATAGGCATCACGTCCGTGACAAGTAGACCGAAACGATTCTGCATCTACTACTATTACTCCACTCATCGACCGCTATCCAGCATGCATCTAGAGTATTAAGTTAAAAACAGAGTAACGCCTTAAGCAAGATGACATGATGTAGAGGAATAAATTCATGCAATATGATAAATACCCCATCTTGTTATCCTCGATGGTAACAACATAATACGTGCCTTGCAACCCCTTCTGTCACTGGGTAAGGTCACCGCAAGATTGAACCCAAAGCTAAGCACTTCTCCCATTGCAAGAACTACCAATCTAGTTGGCCAAACCAAACGGATAATTCGAAGAGACTTGTAGAGATAACTTAATCATACATAAAAGAATTCAGAGAAGAATCAAATATTTTCCATAGATAAGCTGGATCATAAACCCACAATTCATCGGTCTCAACAAACACACCGCAAAAAGAACATTACATCGAATAGATCTCCATGAGAGAGGGGGAGAACATTGTATTGAGATCCAAAAAGAGAGAAGAAACCATCTAGCTACTAACTATGGACCCGAAGGTCTGAAGTAAACTACTCACACTTCATCGGAGGGGCTATGGTGTTGATGTAGAAGCCCTCCGTGGTGGATGCCCACTCCGGCAGAGCTCCGGAACAGGCCCCAAGATGGGATCTCGTGGATACAGGAAGTTACGGCGGTGGAATTAGGTTTTTGGCTCCTCTCACAGTCTGTTGGGGGTATGTAGGTATATATAGGAGGAAGGAGTACGTCGGTGGAGCGTCAGGGGGCCCACGAGGCAGTGGGCGCGCCCAGGGGGGAGGGGCGCGCCCCCCACCCTCGTGACCGCCTCTGGCACTCCTTGGAGTAGGGTCCAAGTCTCCTGGATCACGTTCGGCGAGAAAATCACGTTCCCGAAGGTTTCATTCCGTTTGGACTCCGTTTGATATTCCGTTTCTTCAAAACACTGAAATAGGCAAAAAACAGCAATTCTGGGCTGGGCCTCCGGTTAATAGGTTAGTCCCAAAAATAATATAAAAGTGGAAAATAAAGCCCATTATAGTCCAAAACAATAGATAAAGTAGCATGGAGCAATAAAAAATTATAGATACGTTGGAGAGGTATCAGGCATCCCCAAGCTTAATTCTTGCTCGTCCTCGAGTAGGTAAATTGTAATAAGAGAAGTTTTGATGCGGAGTGATACTTTGGCATAATTTCAATGTAAATCTTCTTAATTGTGATATGAATATTCGGATCCGAAAGATTCAAGACAAAAGTTCATATTGACATAAAAATGATAATACTTCAAGCATACTAATCAAAATAATTATGTCATCTCAAAATAACATGGCCAAAGAAAGTTCATCCCTACAAAATCATATAGTTAGGCTATGCTTCATTTTCGTCACACAAAGATGTTCCCAACTTCTATACCCCCGATGACAAGCCAAGCAATTGTTTCATACTTAAATAATCTCAAACTTTTTCAACCTTCACGCAATACATGAGCGTGATCCATGGATATAGCACTATGGGTGGAATAGAATATGATGATGGGGATTGTGTGGAGAAGACAAAAAAGGAGAAAGTCTCACATTGACGAGGATAATCAACGGGCTATGGAGATGCCCGTCAATTGATGTCAACATGAGGAGTAGGGATTGCCATGCAACGGATGCACTAGAGCTATGAATGCTCAACAAAAGAAAACTAGTGGGTGTGCATCCAAATTGCTTGCTCATGAAGACCTAGGGAATTTGAGGAAGCACATCGTAGGAATATACAAGCCAAGTTCTATAATGAAAAATTCCCACTAGTATGAAAAAGACAACTTATGAGACTCACTATATGAAAAACATGGTGCTACTTTGAAGCACAATATATGAGACTCACTACATGAAGAACGAGGTGCTACTTTGAAGCACAAAATATGAGACTCATTACATGAAGAACATGGTGCTATTTTGAAGCACAAGTGTGGAAAAAGAGATAGTAGCATTGCCCTTTTTTTGGGCCTTTCCCTTTTTTTGGCCTTTCTCTTTTTTTTGGACAATGCTCTAATAATGATGATCATCACACTTCTATTGATTACAACATGAGGATTACAACTCGAAACAAGAACAAGGTATGACTCTATATGAATGCCTCTGGCGGTGTACCGGGATGGTGCGATGAATCAAGAGTGACATGTATGAAAGTAATGCATGGTGGCTTTGCCACAAATACGATGTCAACTACATGATCATGCAATGGCAATATGACAAAAGTAATGTATGTCATGATGATGATGGTGGAAGTTGCATGGCAATATATCTCGGAATGGCTATGGAAATGCCATAATAGGTAGGTATGGTGGTTGTTTTGAGGAAGATATAAGGAGGTTTATGTGTGATAGAGCGTATCGTATCACGGGGTTTGGATGCACCGGCGAAGTTTGCGCCAACTCTCAATGTGAGAAAGGGCAATGCACGGTACCAAAGAGGCTAGCAATGGCGGAAAGGTAAGAGTGCGTATAATCCATGGACTCAACATTAGTCAAAATAACTCATATACTTATTGCAAAAATTTAGAAGTCATCAAAAATAAAGTACTACGCGCATGCTCCTAGGGGGATAGATTGGTAGGAAAAGACCATCGCTCGTCCCCGACCGCCACTCATAAGGATGCACAAGCCAGGTACACTTCATGTTTCAAATTTGTTACACAACTTTAACCATACGTGCATGCTACGGGATTTACTAACTACAACACAAGCATTTCTCAAATTCACAACTACTCAACTAGCATGACTTTGATATTATTACCTCCATATCTCAAAACAATTATCAAGCATCAAACTTATTTTAGTATTCAACGCACTCAAAAGAAAGTTTCACATATCTTGAACACCAAGTATATTAACATTAAGCAAATTACCATGCTATTAACGACTCTCAAAATAATCTAAGTGAAGCATGAGAGATCAAGTTTCTTTAAACAGATCCACAACCGTGCTCTAAAAGATCTAAGTGAAGCACTAGAGCAAAAATTATCACGCTCAAAAAGATATAAATGAAGCACTATGAGCAAACTATCAAGCTCAAAAGATATAAGTGAAGCACATAGAGTATTCTATCAAATTTCAATTCATATATGGCTCTCTCAAAAGGTGTGTACAGCAAGGATTATTGTGGTAAACTAACAAGCAAAGACTCAAATAATACAAGACGCTCCAAGCAAAACACATATCATATTGGTGAATAAAAATATAGCTCCAAGTAAATTACCGATGGAAGTGGACGAAAAAGAGGGGATGCCTTCCGGGGCATCCCCAAGCTTTGACCTTTTGGTGTCCTTGGATTATCTTAGGGGTGCCATGGGAATCCCCAAGATTAGGCTCTTGCCACTCCTTGTTCCATAATCCATCTAAAGAATTCACCCAAAACTTGAAAACTTCACAACACAAAACTCAATAGAAATCTCGTGAGCTCCGTTAGAGAAAGAAAACAAAAGACTACTTTAAAGTACTGTAATTAACTCATTCTTTATTTATATTGGTGTTAAACCTACTGTATTCCAACTTCTCTATGGTTCATAAACTATTTTACTAGCCATAGATCCATCAAAATAAGAAAACAACACACGCAAAACAGAATCTGTCAAAAACAGAACAGTCTGTAGTAATCTTTAACTAACGCAAACTTCTGGAACCCAAAAAATTCTACCAAAATTAGACGAGCTGGAAAATTTGTTTATTGATCAGCAGCAATTGGAATACTATTTTATCACGTTCTGGTGATTTTTAACAATTCGGGCACTGAGCGCAAAGATTCTGGAAATTACAGCAAGATCAAATAACTATCACCCAAGAAGATCCAATAGGTCCAACTTGGCACAAACACTAATTAAAAGATAAAATCACATCTAAAAAGAGTCTAGATGGATTATATTATTCCTAAACAGAACCAAAAACAAAAAACACAAAATAAAATTGGGTTGCCTCCCAACAAGCGCTATCATTTAACGCCCCTAGCTAGGCATAAAAGCAAAGATAGATCTAGGTATTGCCATATTTAGTTTTCAGTTTTTTAGCGGAGTCATGCTCGAATCCGGGGGGTTCTTTACACTTCCCTTCATACTCGGAAATTATTATATCTAAAGAATCCAACCTGTTATTACAAAGAGTAATCAACATATTCATGCGGTGAAGATTTCCGCTAACACTTTTAAGAGGCTCAAGAGACTTTTGTAAATTTTTTGTTACTTCGCAAATCTTCTCAAACACTTGGGTTTCTTCCTGGGTAGGATGAGATCCTCCCTTTGGGGGTAGTGTTCCCACTATTCCCTCTATAATTTCATGTGCAATACTGGGATCAATTTCAATAAAATTTCCCTTGGCAATGCAATCCAAGAGTTGTCTATGCGACATATTTAACCCAACATAAAAATTGCGAAGAAGAATTCTAAAGTTCACCTCTAGGGTGCACTTGTGATAAGATTCCATCATCCTATACCAAGCATCTTTTAAATTTTGTCCTTGACGTTGCTTGAAGTGAAGAACTTCAAACTCGGGAGACATAGGAGCGGATAAGGAATTCGACATAACGACAAACAAGCAAACTAACACACGAGCAAACAAAAGGCAAAGGAAAAAGGCAAAGGGAAAAAGAGGAGGAGATTGGGAAAGAGAGGGCGAATAAAACGGCAAGGGTGAAGTGGGGGAGAGGAAAACGAGAGGCAAATGGAAAATAATGTAATGCGAGAGATAGGGATTGTGATGGGTACTTGGTATGTTGACTTTTGCGTAAGCCTCCCCGGCAACGGCGCCAGAAATTCTTCTTGCTACATCTCGAGCTTGCGTTGGATTTCCCCGAACAGGAGAGGATGATGCAGCACAGTAGCGTAAGTATTCCCCTCAGTTCTTGATAACCAAGGTATCAGTCCAGTAGGATACTACACGCAAGTCCCTCGTACCTGCACAAAACGATAGCTACTCGCAACCAATGCTTAGGGGTTTTCAATCCATTCACGGTCACTTACGAAAGTGAGATCTGATAGAGATAATATTTTTGGTATTTTTGGTGTAAAGATGCAAAGTAAAAAAGTAAAAGAAAAGCAAGTAAATAAAGTGATGGAGATTGATATGATGAGAATAGACCCGGGGGCCATAGGTTTCACTAGTGGCTTCTCTCAAGTGCATAAGTATTCTACGGTGGGTGAACAAATTACTGTTGAGCAATTGATAGAATTGAGCATAGTTATGAGGTTATCCAGGCAATGATCATGTATATAGGCATCACGTCCGTGACAAGTAGACCGAAACGATTCTGCATCTACTACTATTACTCCACTCATCGACCGCTATCCAGCATGCATCTAGCTAGAGTATTAAGTTAAAAACAGAGTAACGCCTTAAGCAAGATGACATGATGTAGAGGAATAAATTCATGCAATATGGTAAATACCCCATCTTGTTATCCTCGATGGCAACAATACAATACGTGCCTTGCAACCCCTTCTGTCACTGGGTAAGGTCACCGCAAGATTGAACCCCCTCCGGCGTGGTGGATGCCCCCTCCGGCGGAGCTCCAGAACAGGCCCCAAGATGGGATCTCGTGGATACAGGAAGTTACGGCGGTGGACTTAGGTTTTTGGCTCCTCTCACGGTCTGTTGGGGGTACGTAGGTATATATAGGAGGAAGGAGTATGTCGGTGGAGCGTCAGGGGGCCCAAGAGGCAGGGGGCGCGCCCAGGGGGGAGGGGCGCGCCCCCCACCCTCGTGACCACCTCTGGCACTCCTTGGAGTAGGGTCCAAGTCTCCTGGATCACGTTCGGCGAGAAAATCACGTTCCCGAAGGTTTCATTCCGTTTGGACTCCGTTTTATATTCCGTTTCTTCAAAACACTGAAATAGGCAAAAAAAATAGCAATTCTGGGTTGGGCCTCCGGTTAATAGGTTAGTCCCAAAAATAATATAAAAGTGGAAAATAAAGCCCATTATAGTCCAAAACAATAGATAAAGTAGCATGGAGCAATAAAAAATTATAGATACATTGGAGCGTATCGCGTGCATCATGAAACGGAGGAAGCGGCCTTGTGTTCGACCGCCACGTCAAACGGGATCCTGTTCGTCGGGAGGGCATGGCGATCGCAAAAGCGGAGAAACGGTCCTCAAGACGGTCGAAACGGGGTCATGTTGATCGGGAGGGTGTGGCGTACCGCAAAAGCAGAGGAAACAGACTTGTGTTGGAGCACTACGGTCGAAGCAGGGGTCCTGTTCATCGGGAGGGTGTGGCGTCTTGCAAAGCAGGACTCCACGGGATATTGTTCATCTCCACCGTCGACCCCTCTAGCCTCCACTGCATTGTTCATCCACGGGCTCTGTTCATCCAGCCTCCACCGCGCGCTACTCCACCGGCTCTTGCTTAACCAGCCCTCTCCACGGGCTCTGTTCAACCACCCTCCACGGGCTCTGTTCATCCAGCCCTCCACCGCTCTCTGTTCATCCTGCCCTCCACGGGTGGTCCTGTTCATCCTGCCCTCCACGGGTCCTGTTCATCCAGCCCCAACCGCTCGTCGATCGGGTCTGTTCATCTAGAGGCAACACCACGGGTCCTGTTCATCCACCCCAGGAACTATTCATCCACCCCCACCGAACTGTTCATCCAACCCCCCAAAGAACGCCTTTGTTCATCCAGAGGCAGCATCGATCGGCTTGATTAGCGGCGATGGCGAAGAATCGCTCGATCGAGTTCAGTTAACAGCCATCGATCGATCGCTCGGGTTCAGTAACGCGTAGCTTGCAGTGCAATCGCTCGGGTTCAGTTAGAGCCCAACGCCTCGCTCGGGTTCAATTAGAGCCCAACGCCTCGCACCCACGCGCGTGCGTGTACGAGGGAAATGCGCATCGCTCGGCCCCGACCACCCACCGTAACCGGGAACACCCCGATATTTTCCTCGCCCTCGCTTCTACTACGGTTTTTTCCGTCATGGACGGCCCAAAGAATGTCATGCAACTACGTCTCCGGCCCGCCCAGGACGAAAAGCCCATTTTCTGTCATGATTTTTTGTCATAGAAGTAGGACCCCACCACATCTATGATGATACCATGTTTTGTCATAATTATTGTCATAGAAGTGTCATAAGTATGAAAGAAATTTTTTTTGTTCGGCCCAAAATGTCATGGATGTGTCTTTTTTTGTAGTGAAACCTCAGTGCTTCCCATTGTTTCCCTGCAACACATATAAGGTAGTTAGTCATCAGGTTAAGTAAGGGTTCGCATGCTATCAATAAAATATGTTGATGAAAAGTAATCACATTGCAGATTCATCAGATTAATTCAAGCCACAGGGAAAACCCATTTACCCAAACCAAGCATGATTAAGAACTACGAAATATAGCACTTGTATATGTTTATCATGTATTAAGTGCAGCCAAATTCAATTTATTCCTCACATGCACAACAATACAAAATTCTACCCACGACAATTGGACATCGCATTGCAGAATTGAACCAAGCAGTTAACTAAACACCACAACAAATGAACCAAACATTAACTGAGCACCACATTGCACAATATAACATTGAACCTAGCAATTAACTAAACACCACAACAAATGAAGCAAACATTAACTGAGCACCACATTGCACAATATAACATACTCCTAATAGAAGATCAGACAGTTAACCAAATAGTTAACTACAGCCAATTGTAGCAATTGTATTTGTTTCTCATGTATTTACTATAGCCAAATTCAATTTATTCCTCACATGTTATACAATAACAGAATGCACCCACAATGTTGTAAAGATAAATTCGATTTATTTCTCACATGGAAGACAATACAAAATTGCAGCCTGAAGAATTGGACATCACATTTGCAGAATTGAACCAAACAGTTAACTGAAGACAACAACTAATTAACAAAACAGTTAATAAGTGAGCACCACACTGCACGACATATAGAACATATACACTAGAGCACCAGATTGCATGGTAAAATTAGATAGCACAATTCACTAGAATTTGTGAAGGAAAGGAAGGAGCAGCACACGCAACGGGTAAACCGAGCATGCTTAACCGGCGTAGCTAGAAAATGGCAAGGTGCTCCTTCAAGATCTGGGGGCGGCAGGAATGGCAGCCATCGCGACCTCATCCGCGCGTGCAACCACGATTTGCTTCTCCGCCGCCAAATGCTCCTTGAGGTCCTGGCTATACTGCGTGCACCATGGACTAGGCCGACGCTTATTTGGTGGATGGGTTGGTGATTTGGGTGGAAGGTGTCGCGCTCGGGCCAGCAGTAGGGGCATGTGGGATGTGGAAGGAGGAGGAGGATGGGGGTCGGGTGTGGATTACCTGCCTTGATAGGCGAGGCCGAGGAGCGTGAAGGAGGGTCGCCGACGAGGAGGCGGCGGCGCTGCAAGCAAGGAGTGAAGGTTTCAACTTGGAAAGGAAGGCGGAAAGAGGGGAAATGTGGCTTTTGGTAAGGGGAAAACTTTGTTTTTGCCACTCTAGCTTTTGCCAACTTTGCTTATGCCACTCTAGAATTTCATCTCTCACTTTTGCCACTCCTAGCTTTTGATAATATATCACAAATGCCATTCTGTCAGACATCCGTTAGTTGACTGTTTATTCTATCTAGTTGACCAAGAGAAGAGCTGTCAGTATTTGTAAAAATGACACAAGTTGCCCCTACTGACTTGTAGGGCCACTTTGTAAGTGACACAAACAGAGAATATACACACACGGGTCCAACCACACCACACACCCACCCGTTCCCTAAAAAAAGAATGACCTAGGCCGCATCCACCAGCCGCATCGACACCACACACGGGCAGCATCCACCAGCCGTGCCCGCATCCATGCTGCGGCGTCCTCCTGCCTGCCGCCGCCGCCGCGGCCACACTTCGCTGCCCGCCGCCGCCGCATCCACGTCCCCTCTGGCCTCCCGTCCTCCGGCCTCGCTGATGGATCACAACTCTCAGGTCCCCCACCACGGCACCCTGCTCCGACCTCGCCGATCCATGGCGCACCTCCGCCCTCCCCTCTGCGGTTCCCATCTTCGCCCTCCCTCACCGACACGGTCAGGCTTGGTTCCTCTGCTCCAGCCTCCCTCCCCGACGTGGTCCGCAGCAGCGGGTTTGGTTCCTCTGCTCCGGCCTCCCTCCCCGACGCGGTCCGCACCAGCGACGACCCAGCCTCTACACCGGCCTCCCTCCTTGACGCTGTCCGCACCAGCGACCCCCCTTCCTTTGCCTTCAATAGCTCACATAGGATGGAGGGAGCTGCACCGTCGGCCATGGCGGCGGGGGCGGCACAGAAGACCTCGAACCTGCTGGTTCCTCTTCCTGATGGGCAAGTTTTCAACTCCTCACATTGATGTGTAGCATCTGATCTGCTAGAAATAAACATCTTTTTATGCTAGAAATAGAATTCCTTGTATGCTCATGCTGGTTCGTTTGTGTTCTGTTCATGGGGCATATTGGTTGGTGGTTTGTGAGATGCCACTGCTAGTTTGTTGGGATTGCAAGTCTGGTTGTCTGTTTGTGAGCCGCACCGTCGGATGTCTAATTTGAATGCATCAGTGAACACACACGCAATGCATCCAATAATGTGTAGCATCCAATAATTTCTTCACTATACACATGTCTGTGAGATGGTACTACTTGTTTGTTTGTTATTCTGGTCCGCAAATGTTGATTGCATAGTGTTCTTCATGTCTGTAAATAACCTATGTTCTGGCAGCATTTAAGTAAATCACTAGATCAGTAGATCATTTAAGTAAATCACCTATGTTCACATAACCAAATCACTAGATCAACAGTAATGTTCCTCACTTCATTTCTGTTGCTGCCCTTCTGTAAATCAATGCCCTTGTGAATTGTTGCTTTTCAATGTGCTTGCATTCACTGATGTCGAATTTCTGTCAATGTAGGTCAAACATGCCACCTTATAAGCTGATTGTGACATATGGGGCACGTTCTTACAAGAATTACAAGGGCGAGCAGTGCACTGTCTCTTCTTGGAGATGGGACATTCATGTAGAGAGGCGGACTAGTTACAATCAACTTGTGGGGCTCATGCAGAGTAAATATCCATGGGGAAATGATGAGGGTGTTGTGTTCTCAAAGTGGAATACGTGCAACCAATATTTTGCGCTAATTCGCAATGATGAAGATGTGGTGAGCATGTATGATGAGAATCAGGAAGAAAAGGTTATTAAGATACTTGTCCAGTTTTGCAAGAATGGTGAGGAGGATGAGCTTGCTATTAGTTTGCTTCAACCAATCCAACCTCCAGCAAAGGACATACCCAAGGTCATACTGGAAGAGTTAACTCAAAATTATCAGTATGAGTATGAGATACCTGAGGAGAACTTGGCAGGGCAACAAAGATCTGAAGAGGGCTATCAAGGAGAGGACCATGTAGGAATAGACGAGGAGGAGCAGTACCTTGATGGCGGTGAGCAGGAGAATGGAGGCGAGCAAGCCAAATATGCTGACCATAAGTCAACCGAGGATGTTCCCCAAGATGTTGATGAAGATAGTGGTGAGCAGGAAGAGCATAGTGATGATGTGGAAGCTGATAGTGATGAAGGGGCTATTAGTGATGAGGATAGTGATGGGGGCATAGTGCATGATATTCCAGCAATAAGTTATGACAAGGATAATCCACCTATTACAAAAGGGACATTATTTCCCTCAATTGAAGAGTTCAGAGTTGCACTTGCTACACATGCCATTGTCAATGAGTTTAGCTCCAAAACTGATAAAAGTCATCAAAAGCGGGTGAGGGTTTCTTGTTCCTATGAACCACCCGAAGGAAAAACCCATGCAAGTGGAGGTGAATGGTTCGATCTTATATGACAACAAAACAATTCAGGTGAAGAATGAACCCAAGATGCACCAACATGATGTTCAGATTTGAAATAAGAGCTAAAATAGCGGAGAAATTTGTAAGCAGACATCTACAAATTCTGCCAAGGATCATCAACATGATGAACAATAGATCAAGGGGGATTGTGCTAGTTGGGATCTCTAGAAGTGATGACTGCAAAGCGGAGGTCACTATAAAGATCCATGGATATAACTGGAAGCATTGTGTAGATTTGGAGAAGTGGGAATGCTCTTGTAGGCGGTGGCAAGTAACTGGGCAACCTTGCCTACATGCCATTGCATTCATCACAAGTATTAGAGGAGGTCGAGAGATAGATGACTATGTGCATGAGTACTACTCCGTGAAATCATTCAGCCAATGGATATAAGAAACAATGGCCAGTGGTCGATGTTGGGTTCAAATTGCACCCTCCTGTACTGAAAAAGGCTGCTGGTAGACGTAGGACACAAAGTATAAAGTCAGCTTTTGAGAGCATATCAAAGAGAAGACACAAGTGCCCAGAATGCAAAGCACTTGGGCATTTATTGAAGACATGTCCAAAACTTCATCCCGAACGCAAGACAAAAAACAGGTACTTTCTAGCAAAGAATTATACATTCGAAATTTAAATGCAAACAAATGTATAGTCTAACTAAATTTCTGTATCTCAAATCTGCTAGGAAAAGAAAAAATGTTGAGCCAGTAGACATCGAAGACGCAGAAGATATTGCCATAGATGCTGAGACTATGGGCACTACAAGTTTAATATTCTTTGTTTTGCTTCCAACAATCCATAATGGTCTAATTTTGTCTATTATAAATATGCATTTTGCCTACTCTGGTGCGTCTAATTTTGTTTCAAACAAGCCAATGCATAGAAGTCTATTTTTGCCTATTTAATTATGCATCTCAACACTTATTTGCATTCATTCTCAGTGCTGAAAATGGTTCTACAAACAAGAGAAGAGGTGGTAAAAGGGAAAAGTCTAGCCCAGTTCTTGAAGCATCTAAGAAGACTTCTGCTACCCATGATAGCCCAGCAAAGAACACAAGAAGCAAATGTCCTCCCTCGAAGAACACAAGAAGCAAAAAATGTCCTTCGGCGAAGAGCACGAGCAAAAAGAAGCTGTGAACCTTGCTGTTTAGGATGATGCACAACTACATTTATTTTGTGGAGCACTATGCATATGTGAACCTTGCTGTTTAGCTGATGATGTTGCTAGACTTGGCTGTGCTATGTCTCAACTTGTGTGGAGCAGCTTTTGGGGTGGTCCATATGCATGTGAACCAGCTGTTTAGATTAGATGATGGATTTGATTTCTATGAAGTATTTTGTTGATATTTGGTATGCCTTAACCTCTTTACTATGCTGTTGGTCATGATGTTATTATTGCACTTCTCATCTAAATATCCTGTCATTATGTGTGATGGTTAAATTTCCAAAGAGGTCATGCCAAAATTTCCTCTTTATTATGCTACTGGTCATGATCTTATTAATGTGCATACTTCTCATCTAAATATTGTGCAACTATGTGTGATGGTTAGATTTTTAAATAGGCCATGCCAAAATTTTCCCTTTACGGTGGTGTTGGTCATGATCTCTAAATATTGTGCAAATATGTGTGATGGTTAGATTTTCAAATGTCAACCAAAATGTCCTCTTTAGTATGCTGCTGGTCGTGGCGTTAATATAATGGAAAAAGCAATAGTTGAATAAAATGAGAGTGGCAAAAGCAAAACAAATTAATTGGGGGCAATATGGTCTTTTCTCTGCTCTGTTTGGTCAAAACGTCCATTGACCTAACAGAATGGCATTTGTGATATATTATCGAAAGCTAGGAGTGGCAAAAGTGAGAGATGAAATTCTAGAGTGGCATAAGCAAAGTTGGCAAAAGCTAGAGTGGCAAAAACAAAGTTTTCCCTTTGGTAAGGGGGAGGGGGCGGGGAGGTAGATATTTCCGCGGAAGCCAAAAATTTGGAATCGCTTCAGCCAAAAAACTGGTGCGCAAAGTGTCGTCAGACACGGTCACTTATTCAAAATTGTGTATGATATGTGAACATCACAAACGATTCAGATAGCTTAACCCGTGTGTGTTGAGTTTAACGTCAAAAATTTTGGTTCGGATTTCCCTGGTTACAGTGGTCATCCACGTCATTGCATAATTTGGGTACACAAAGGAGACTAACTTCTTAATCGAGCAAGTTTAGCAATTAAACAGAGCTAGCTGACCTAAACATTACTCTAAAAAATTAAAGACCAGCACTCTTAATTAAACAAAACAAAGAGTACTACTGCGGCTGGTGCTCGTCGATCTTCGCCGCAGCCTCCATGTCCAGCTCGCGCCCGACAGTCTCCTGGGGAAGGGACTCCTAGGCATCAATTGCACCATACTCGGCAAGCATCTCGCCATCCGCGTCCACCATATCTTTGGAAAAGGCCGCCACAAGCTAGGCAGGGGCGGACGCCATGTGGGCTCTGGCGGGCTCCGTCGTGGCAAGGTATGCCGCGCAGGAACGGGCGGCTGCTCAAACTCTCTCGGTGATTGCCAGCTCTTCGGACGTGGGTTGCCGACCGTTGCGGAGAAGTTTCGTTTGATTTGTGCGATGACCACCACGACCTAGGTGTGGACGGCCTCGACATGGTAGTGGGCGGCCTCCAGCAGGGCTAAGGCGGCCGCTGCGGAACGGAAATCTATTGTGCCGCTCCCGCCAGTTGCTATCCCCGAGGTAGATGCTGCTGCCGCCACGTGAGAAGCAATAGCGGCCATTTGGGCTGCCTTGGCCGCCCGGACATAGACTGCGGTCACCCTCACGAAGCTTGTTAGCACGCGCCTGGCGGCTGCGGCCGCACTCCCGCCGGAGTGGGCCGCCGAAGTTTCCCTCATGGTGTGGGTCTACGTCCCCATCTTTCATCGACGATGAATGAATAGTGAAATGATATTTGGGGAGTGAGCTAGCTAGTGTGCTTGACACACCGGCTGTGGACTGTAGCCGACGCACCTTCTCTCGTAAGGCATGGGCGTACTATACACCGACGGTGCTCCAAGATATTTTGTGCTGCATCTCACACGGTTGGTGATAATAAACTATGTGCAATCTACATGGTTTATTGTCTTGATCATTTGAATTACGTAATGGGGTCACAGCTACAAAGGATGGTGTTTGAATTGTTAGAACTTTTATCTGCAGTGAACATGCAACTATAGGTGTGTCTTCAAAAAAAATGGAATTATTCAGGGTTCATTTGTACATTTTTATACATTAAATGGGTTTTCCAGGAATTTTATGCACATAATTCAAATTTGAACTACATGCACATGCTCAAGTGCATATAAACTTATTGAAAAATCAAATATGTGTCCTTGGTTGCACTCTTAGGTCCCATGCAAGAAACAGGAATGAATTTCAAACACCCTGCCACAGTCACTCGGCTGCAAACATTGAGATACCTGGTTTTTAAATTCTAGTAAATCCAAAACTCGTCTAAATTTCATGAAACTTGGCATATATCATGTAGCGGCATCAACATGCCGTGGTACAATTTTTCTCCCATTTGGGGCTGGTTTGAGTATATGCTTCTCACAAACCGGAGCTTCTCACAACAAGTATGATAGTTTTTAGTAGGGAACGTCCCACCTTTGGGGACGAAACGATATCCATTGCCTCTTATTGCTTTCAATTTTTTTTCTCGTGTCAACATAGAACAACTGGAGTGTTGTGTGAATTTTTGTGTTTTTTCGGGGTTCGTTTGGACATTTTTATACATTAACTGAGTTTTCAATGCATTTATGTGCATAATTCAAATTTGAACTACATGCACATGCTCCAGTGCATATAAATTGGTCGAAAAATCAAATCTGTATCCTTGGGTGCATGCTTAGGTCCCATGCAAGAAATGGGAATGAATTTCAAACACCAGGGCACCGTTGATTGCCGGCAAAACATCGAGATGTCTGGTTTTTAAATTCTAGTAAATCCAAAACTCGTCTGAAATTCATGAAATTTGGCATGCTATCATGGAGCGGCATCAACATGCCGTGATACAAATTTTCTCCCATTTGGGGCAGGTTTGGGTATATGCTTCTCACAAAACAGAGCTTCTCACAACAAGCATGATGGTTTTCGGTAGGGAACGTCCCACCTTTGGGGACGAAACGATATCCATTGCCTCTTATTGCTTTCAAATTTTTTTCTCGTGTCAACATAGAACAACTGGAGTGTTGTGTGAATTTTTGTGATTTTTCGGTGTTCGTTTGGACATTTTTATGCATTAACTGAGTTTTCAATGCATTTATGTGCACAATTCAAATTTGAACTACATGCACATGCTCTAGTGCATATAAATTGGTTGAAAAATTAAATCTGTGTCCTTGGGTGCATGCTTAGGTCCCATGCAAGAAATGGGAATGAATTTCAAACACCAGGGCACCGTTGATTGCCGGCAAAACATTGAGATGCGTGGTTTTTAAATTCTAGTAAATCCAAAACTCGTCTGAAATTCATGAAACTTGGCATGCTATCATGGAGCGGCATCAACATGCCGTGGTACAAATTTTGTCCCATTTGGGGCAGGTTTGGGTATATGCTTCTCACAAACTGTTGCTTCTCACAACAAGCATGATGGTTTTCGGTAGGGAACGTCCTACATTTCGGGATGAAACAATATCCATTGCCTCTTATTGCTTTCAATTTTTTCTCGTGTCAACATAGAACAACTGGAGTGTTGTGTGAATTTTTGTGATTTTTCGGGGTTCGTTTGGACATTTTTATGCATTAACTGAGTTTTCAATGCATTTATGTGCATAATTCAAATTTGAACTACATGCACATGCTCCAGTGCATATAAATTGGCTGAAAAATCAAATCTGTGTCCTTGGGTGCATGCTTAGGTCCCATGCAAGAAATGGGAATGAATTTCAAACACTAGGGCACCGTTCATTTCCGGCAAAACATTGAGATGCCTGGTTTTTAAATTCTAGTAAATCCTAAACTCGTCTGAAATTCATGAAACTTGGCATGCTATCATGGAGCGGCATCAACATGCCGTGGTACAAATTTTCTCCCATCTGGGGCTGGTTTGTGTATATGCTTCTCACAAACCGGAGCTTCTCACAACAAGCATGATGGTTTTCAGTAGGGAACGTCCCACCTTTGGGGACGAAACGATATCCATTGCCTCTTATTGCTTTCAAATTTTTTTCTCGTGTCAACATAGAACAACTAGAGTGTTGTGTGAATTTTTGTGATTTTTCGGGGTTCGTTTGGACATTTTTACGCACTAACTGAGTTTTCAATTCATTTATGTGCATAATTCAAATTTGAACTACATGGACATGCTCCAGTGCATATAAATTGGTTGAAAAATCAAATCTGTATCCTTGGGTGCATGCTTAGGTCCCATGCAAGAAATGGGAATGAATTTCAAATACCAGGGCACCGTTGATTGCCGTTAAAACATTGAGATGCCTGGTTTTTAAATTCTAGGAAATCCAAAACTCGTCTGAAATTCATGAAATTTGGCATGCTATCATGGAGCGGCATCAACATGCCGTGATACAAATTTTCTCCCATTTGGGGCAGGTTTGGGTATATGCTTCTCACAAACCAGAGCTTCTCACAACAAGCATGATGGTTTTCGGTAGGGAACGTCCCACCTTTGGGGACGAAACGATATCCATTGCCTCTTATTTCTTTCAAATTTTTTTCTCGTGTCAACATAGAACAACTGGAGTGTTGTGTGAATTTTTGTGATTTTTCGGTGTTCGTTTGGACATTTTTATGCATTAACTGAGTTTTCAATGCATTTATGTGCATAATTCAAATTCGAACTACATGCACATGCTCCAGTCCATATAAATTGGTTGAAAATTAAATCTGTGTCTTTGGGTGCATGCTTAGGTCCCATGCAAGAAATGGGCATGAATTTCAAACACCAGGGCACCGTTGATTGCCGGCAAAACATTGAGATGCCTGGATTTTAAATTCTAGTAAATCCAAAATTCTGTTAACCATTCACATGACGCTACGTGTCTGGTTTCAATGGCTGTAGGAGGTACCGTGCGGACAGCTGCTTGACCTTGACTGAACGGGATTTCTGCACCTCTTAATCGCAAATGATTTAGATAGAACACCCGTATGGAAAGTGAGAGCAGCGCGGGATTTGTGCATCCCTTCAACGCAAGCGGTTGTTCTGGATGACCCGTGAGCAATCATGTACAAAGAATTTGGTAAGATTTGCATCTATCATATTGGGTATGTTGCCATTTGTCAAACTGGAAAGATTTACATTTGTTGATCTAGTAACGTTGCCATTTGTCAAATCTTGTAACACTGCGATTTGTCAAAATATGCAGCTATAAATCATTAGCACTATGTAATTTCTGCAACTAAAATTCAGTAATTAAGCATAGATTTCATTCATAGATTAAGTAGTCATTCTTCATTTATACAAAACGTTCAACTCGATAGCTGAACCGACCAAACTTCTCCACAATTGTTGCCAACCACGTACTGAAATAGCTAGTTCAACTATATATACTAGCTAATTTTAAGTACGTTGTACATTTCGATCACACATCTATAGTCAGATGAACTGAACAAAATAGCCCCTAAATACTACTACTACCATGGAGGGGCTTTGTGCTACGTCCGGCAGCCTCTCCTCTGCCGAGCACGCTCAATGAGAGTCAAAAGAGGAGGAGGAGCCTATCGACGAGCCGGAGAAATGCAATACGGCGCCTGTCGCTTTTGCACGTTCAGCGAAGCCCTCCATCTCGAACGCCCACTGCCGCTCTAGACGATCCCTCTCGAAGCGGCCGTACTACTCGTAGATCTCCTGATTCCTCTCCTCTGCATCAGCGTGTGCTGCGGCCATGGCTGCGGTAAGGCTCTTTGCGTGCTCGACGAGGCGCTCCTCCTCCTCCCGCAGGAACTTGATGTAGCACGCAAGGTCGCTGACGAACGTGCGGTCCTCCACCTCTGCCTCCCTCCTTCTTGCGGCGGTGGCGGAGCGGGTGATGATCCCGATGGTTGACGGTGGGCTGGTGGCCACGGTGGCCGACGATGGGGAGGCGGCCACGACCACCACCTCCAGCCTTCGGGCCGCGGTGGCTGGCAGTAGGGTGGCGGCCATGACAGCCACCTCCCGCCTTCGGGCCGCGGCGGCGGAGCGGGAGATGGACCTGGCTTTCGACGGTAGTGTGGCGGCAACGGCGGCTGACAACAGCTGCCGACAGGCAGCGGCAGCGGAGTGATGTCTACTACGCAACCTTCTTCTTGTAGACGTTGTTGGGCCTCCAAGTGCAGAGGTTTGTAGGACATTAGCAAATTTCCCTCAAGTGGATGACCTAAGGTTTATCAATCCGTGGGTGGCATAGGATGAAGATGGTCTCTCTCAAGCAACCCTGCAACAAAATAACAAAGAGTCTCTTGTGTCCCAACACACCCAATACAATGGTAAATTGTATAGGTGCACTAGTTCGGCGAAGAGATGGTGATACAAGTGCAATACGGATGGTAGATATAGGTTTTTGTAAACTGAAAATATAAAAACAGCAAGGTAGCAAGCGATAAAAGTGAGCGTAAACGGTATTGCAATGATAGGAAACAAGGCCTAGGGTTCATACTTTCACTAGTGCAAGTTCTCTCAACAATAATAACATAGTTGGATCACATAACTATCCCTCAACATGCAACAAAGAGTCACACCAAAGTCACTAATAGCGGAGAACAAACGAAGAGATTATGGTAGGGTACGAAACCACCTCAAAGTTATTCTTTCCAATCAATCCATTGGGCTATTCCTATAAGTGTCACAAACAGCCCTAGAGTTCGTACTATAATAAAACCTTAAGACACAAATCAACCAAAACCCTAATGTCACCTAGATACTCCAATGTCACCTCAAGTATCCGTGGGTATGTTATACGATATGCATCACACAATCTCGGATTCATCTATTCAACCAACACATAGAACCTCAAAGAGTGCCCCAAAGTTTCTACCGGAGAATCACGACGAAAACGTGTGCCAACCCCTATGCATAGGTTCATGGGCGGAACCCGCAAGTTGATCGCCAAAACATACATCAAGTGAATCACGTGATATCCCATTGTCACCACAGATACGCACGACAAGACATACATCAAGTGTTCTCAAATCTTTAAAGACTCAATCTGATAGGATAACTTCAAAGGGAAAACTCAATCCATTATAAGAGAGAAGAGGGGGAGAAGAAACATAAGATCCAACTATAATAGCAAAGCTCGCGATACATCAAGATCGTGCCAAATCAAGAACACGAGAGAGAGAGAGAGATCAAACACATAGCTACTGGTACATACCCTCAGCCCCGAGGGTGAACTACTCCCTCCTCGTCATGGAGAGCGCCGGGATGATGTAGAAGGCCACCAGTGAGGGATACCCCCTCCGGCAGGGTGCCGAAACAGGGTCCCGAGAGGTTTTTGGTGGCTACAGAGGCTTGCGGCGGCGGAACTCTAGATCTAATCTCTGTTCTGGAAGTTTTAGGATACGTAGGTATATATGGGTGAAAGGAGTACGTCGGTGGACTGAAGGGGGGGCCACGAGGCAGTGGGGCGCGCCCCAGGGGGGTGGGCGTGCCCCCACCCTCGTGGGCACCTCCCTTCTTTCCTGACGTGCACTCCAAGCTTTTCCGGTAGCTTTCCTTCCAAAAATAACTTCTCCAGTTGATTTCGTTCCGTTTCGACTCTGTTTGATATTCCTTTTCTTCGAAACACTGAAATAGGCATAAAACAGCAAATCTGGGCTCGGCCTTCGGTTAATAGGTTAGTCCCAAAAATAATATAAAAGTGGATAATAAAGCCCAATATTGCCCAAAACAGTAGATAATATAGCATGGAGCAATCAAAATTATAGATACGTTGGAGACGTATCAAGCATCTAAGCTTAATTCCTTTCGTCCTCGAGTAGATAAATGATAAAAAATAATTTTTGATGTGGAATGCTAGTTGGCATAATTTCAATGTAATTCTTCTTACTTGTGATATGAATATTCAGATCCGAAAGATTCAAGACAAAAGTTCATATTGACATAAAAATAATAATACTTCAAGCATACTAACTAAGCAATTATGTCTTCTCAAAATAACATGTCCAAAGAAAGTTCATCCCTACAAAATCATATAGTTTAGTCATGCTCCATTTTCTTCACACAAGAATGCTCTCATCATGCACAACCCCCATGACAAGCCAAGCAATTGTTTCATACTCTAGTGATCTGAAACTTATAAACTTCACGCAATACATGAGCGTGAGCCATGGATATAGCACTATGGGTGGAATAGAGTATAATGATGGGGGTTATGTGGAGAAGACAAAAAAGGAGAAAGTCTCACATCAACGAGGCCAATCAATGGGCTATGGAGATGCCCATCGATTGATGTTAATGCAAGGAGTAGGGATTGCCATGCAACAGATGCACTAGATCTATAAATGTATGAAAGCTCAACAAAAGAAACTAAGTGGGTGTGCATCCAACTTGCTTGCTCACGAAGACCTAGGGCACTTGAGGAGGCCCATTGTTGGAATATACAAGCCAAGTTCTATAATGAAAGATTCCCACTAGTATATGAAAGTGACAAAACAAGAGACTCTCTATCATGAATATTATGGTGCTACTTTGAAGCACAAGTGTGGAAAAAGGATAGTAGCATTGCCCCTTTTTATTTTCTTTTTTTATTTATTTTTTCTCTTTTTTTAGGCCTTCTTTTTTTCGTTGGCCTTTCTTTTTTTGGGGACAATGCTCTATTGAATTATTATCATCACACTTCTATTTATTTACAACTCAATGATTACAACTCGATACTAGAACAAAGTATGACTCTATATGAATGCCTCCGTGATGTCTAGGATATGCAATGAATCAAGAGTGACATGTATGAAAGAATTATGAACGGTGGCTTTGCCACAAATACTATGTCAACTACATGATCATGCTAAGCAATATGACAATGATGAATGTGTCATGAAGAACGGAATGGTGGAAAGTTGCATGGAAATATATCTCGGAATGGCTATGGAAATGCCATAATAGGTAGGTATGGTGGCTGTTTTGAGGAAGATATAGGGAGGTTTATGTGTGAAAGAGCGTATCATATCACGGGGTTTGGATGCACCGCCGAAGTTTGCACCAACTCTCAATGCGAGAAAGGGCAATGAACGGTACCGAAGAGGCTAGCTATGATGGAAGGGTGAGAGTGCGCATAATCCATGGACTCAACATTAGTCTTAAAGAACTCATATACTTATTGCAAAAAATCTACAAGCCATCAAAAACCAAAGTACTACGCGCATGCTCCTAGGGGGATAGATTGGTAGGAAAAGACCATCGCTCGTCCCCGACCGCCACTCATAAGGAGGACAATCAAATAACACCTCATGTTTCAAATTTGTTACATAACGTTTACCATACGTGCATGCTACGGGACTTGCAAACTTTAACTCAAGCACTTCTCAAATTTACAATTACTCTACTAGCATGACATTGATATTACTACCTCCATATCTCAAAACAATTATCAAGCATCCAACTTTTCTTAGTATTCAACGCACTCAAAAGATAGTTTCACAAATCTTGAATACCAAGCATCTTATTATTAAACAAATTACCATGCTATTAAAGACTCTCAAAATAATTTAAGTGAAGTATGAGAGATCAATAGTTTCTTTAAAACAAATCCACCACCATGCTCTAAAAGATCTAAGTAAAGCACATAGAGCAAAACTACAACGCTCAAAAGATATAAGTGAGGCACATAGAGTATTCTATAAAATCCAATTCATGTATGGCTCTCTCAAAAGGTGTGTACAGCAAGGATGATTGTGGCACACTAACAAACAAAGACACAAATAATACAAGACGCTTGTAGGATCTTGAGAAGAGGTGTCTAGAGGGGGGGTGATTAGACACAAGTACAAAAGTTGCAGTTTTTAACCTTATTAAAGTTTAAGTGAAGTTTAGGCACAAGTTTAACTTTTTGAATACATAACAAGCAAGCATGCACAGAGTATATGAGCAGCGGAAAGTAAAGCATGCAAATTGCAACAAAGTAAAGGGAAGGGTTTGGAGGATTCAAACGCAATTGGAGACACGGATGTTTTTCTCGTGGTTCCGATAGGTGGTGCTATCGTACTTCCACATTGGTGGAGACTTCAACCCACGAAGGGTAACGGTTGTGCGAGTCCACGGAGGGATCCACCCACGAAGGGTCCACGAAGTAGCAACCTTGTCTATCCCACCATGGCCGTCTCCCACGAAGGACTTGCCTCACTAGCGGTAGATCTTCACGAAGTAGGCGATCTCCTTGCCCTTACAAACTCCTTGGTTCAACTCCACAATCTTGTCGGAGGCTCCCAAGTGACACCTAGCCAATCTAGGAGACACCACTCTCCAAGAAGTAACAAATGGTGTGTTGATGATGAACTCCTTGCTCTTGTGCTTCAAATGATAGTCTCCCCAACACTCAACTCTCTCTCATAGGATGTGGATCTGGTGGAAAGAAGATTTGAGTGGAAAGCAACTTGGGAAAGGCTAGAGATCAAGATTCATATGGTAGGAATGGAATATCTTGGCCTCAACACATGAGTAGGTAGTTCTCTCTCAGAGGTAGGATGCTGGAAGTGTAGGTTCAGTCTGATGGCTCTCTCCACGAATGAAGAGGAGGTGGAGGGGTATATATAGCCTCCACACAAAATCTAACCGTTACACACAATTTACCAATCTCGGTGGGACTGAATCAACAAACTCGGTCAGACCGATTTTAGTAAACCTAGTGACCGTTAGGGTTTTCGGTGGGACTGACTTGCATCTCGGTAGCACCGATATGGTTAGGGTTAGGGCATAATCATATCTCGGTGAGACCGATTACACAAACTCGGTGAGACCGATTTTGGTAATTAGTTAACCAGAGAGTTGGTCAGGCAAACTCGGTGAGACCGATTACTCAAACTCGGTGGGACCGATTTTGGTAATAAGTTAACCAGAGAGTTTGCATTGTAATCTCGGTAGTACCGATTCTCAAACTCGGTGAGACAGATTTTGATAATGGACATACACAGAGAGATTACAATCCCATCTCGGTAAGACCGAGATCCCTATCGGTGAGACCGATTTGCCTAGGGTTTGTGGCAGTGGCTAAGACATCAAAACTTGGTGGCGCTGGATAGGAAGAATCAGTGGGGCCAAGTTTGACTTTAGGTTTTAGGACATATGTGTGGAAGTGGGAAAGTAGTTGAGGGTATTTGGAGCATATCACTAAGCACTTGAAGCAAGAGGCTCATTAAGAAACACCTCATCCCTCCTTGATAGTATTGGCTTTTCCTATAGGCTCACTGTGATCTTGGATCACTAAAATGTAAACTGAAGAGTCTTGAGCTTGAAGCTTGAGCAAATCCTTTGTCCTTAGCATCTTGAAGGAGTTCCCACATCCTTTAGTCCATGCCACTCCATTGTTGAACTTATCTGAAACATACTAGATAAAAGTGTTAGTCCAACAAGTGATATGTTGACATTAATTACCAAAACCACCTAGGGAGCACTTGTGCTTTCAATCTCCCCCTTTTTGGTAATTGATGACAACATACATCAAAGCTTTAGATAAAGATATAAAGAATAGCAAGTAAAGCTTTGGAAAGACGTGTAACAAGCATAGGCTCCCCCTACATGTATGCAATCATGTGAATATGGAATATAGAAGCATGTGATAGCATAACCATGATAGAGCAGGCAATGTGTTACATGTATCTTGGCCATATGCATCAGAGCAAACGATTATTAAGGAAAATACCTTCATGCTCATGAGTCCTTCTTGCAAACAGTATGTGCATCAGCAAGAATTCCTCATACACATGATTGTGATGCATATACTTACCTTGTAGTCTTGAGTTGGCTTAGGATGGAATGAGCCTGCACAAACAAGGTTAGATAATACAGGTACATCTACTAGCCAGAGCAAACAAAAGAAACCACAAGAATACCAAGACTGGGATGACATGTAGAGAGTGAGTACTAAGTACTACATTGGATTTGACATGTCCCCAAGAGTAAATATATGCAATGAATTTAGATGATTACTTTCCCTTAGATGTCTTGCTCCCCCTGAATCTAGCATGGGATACTGGGAGAAGATAGGGAATAGAAAATCAGAGCTGAAAGATATAAAATGAACAGAGCTAATGCAAGCTAATGCAAATAAGCACATATGAACATGTCTTTCCCCTCAAGAATACATGTGGCATCTCTCCTCTTGAACACCAAGCATCTGGGATCCTTGAGAAATACTCTCTACTAGTATTCTCTCCCCCTGGAGATCTCTCTCTCTCTCTCTCCCTGAAGGATCTCTCTCTCCCTCTGAGATGTGATCTCTCGCTCTAAATGATAAGCTTCGATGTGATCTCTCTCTCCCCCTTTGACATCAATTTCCAAGAAGGGATTGATAAAAAAATTGAGCTCTCTCTCCCCCGTTGGAATTTGTCGTGAATGGGTTTGATCCTTGAGTCACAACCTAAAGCAATGATAAAAATGTGATGCTTGTAGAGGACAAGATTCATTGAGTGGAGATGGATCAGAAGAAACTCAGAATAAGTGGCAAACTGTTTTTCCTGTTGTGAAATTGGTGGCACCGAGTGGTATGCTTCGGTGGTACCGAATGTTTTCGGTTGGACCGAAAATAACAACTTGGTGTAACCGAGTTCATCACAGAGAAAACCCTTGTCACCTCAGCTCACTTGACTAATAAGATCTCACAAAGATTTGCAAGGAATTTACTGAATGATATGCAATGAACTGGAATGCAGAGAATGCAGAGCAAACAGAAAGAAATCTAGATGAAGTTTTTTTTTGAAAGGGGAAACACATATGCATGAGACAAATGCAAAAACTCAGAAAAGAACACAAGCGAACTTCATCTAGAGATGGTCGGTGACAAAGTCACCTATGTTAGAGTATATTGACTTAGGAGTCAAGTGAGATCACTTGATCATAGGTCATACTCATTGTTTAAGCTCAAAATGGGGTTGCCATTTTTAGTTTAAGCATTTTGATTTATTCACATCTTGTTGAGTTGCTTTAACTCATGACTTGGAGTAAAGCTTCTCTAAGATGGAATAACATACCTTGGTTGGTGGTGTCGTCCATGTAGTTGAACTTGTGTGGGTTGCTCAAGGTTGATGTAGCTCATCAAGAATTTGGAGCACCACCTGAAATTTGAGTCCATCTACCTACATGGGTTAGTTCATGCAAGGAAGAGCACTTGTGTATCCAACAATGACAATCATGAAGCTCAACATAGAATTTGTCAAAGGATATGTTTAAATGGTTGTGTGCTTCCTTGGCTTCATCCACCTTGTGTAGAGACTTGGTGATGTAGAGATTGCTCAAGATATGAGTAGGTTATAACCTCATTGAATTTGATTCAACCAAGTACCTACATGGGTTAGATAACATGCAAGATACAAATATATCCAAGACATAAGATTTCCATCATAAGAGAGATATCAAGGATTAGGCATAAGCTCATGTCTTGCATGTATCCAATGGAGTTTCTACTCCAAGTTTGAAGCATCAATGATGTTCAATTCCCCTCTTAACCTGCAAAACACTTTCTCATCAAGAGGTTTAGTGAATATATCCGCTAATTGCTTTTCGGTGCGAACATGCTTAAGATCAATGTCACCCTTAGCAACATGATCTCGAATGAAATGATGACGAACATCAATATGCTTAGTTTGAGAATGTTGCACAGGATTATGACAAATTTTGATAGCACTTTCATTGTCACAAAGCAATGGAACATGTTTCACATATATCCCATAGTCTTTAAGTAATTGAGCACAACATGATCCAGCGGCAATGTATTCCGCTTCGACAGTGGATAAGGATACAGAGTTTTGTTTCTTGGAGGACCAAGACACAAGAGATCTACCAAGAAATTGACAACTACCCGAAGTGGACTTTCTATCAACCTTGTCTCCGGCATAGTCCGAGTCGGAGTAGCCAACAAGATCGAAAGAGGCCCTCTTAGGATACCAAATGCCAAAATTTGGTGTATGGATTAAGTATCTCACTATCCTTTTCACGGCCTTAAGATGACATTCTTTAGGAGCAGCTTGATATCATGCACACATGCACACACTTAGCATAATATCGGGACGTGAAGCACATAGATATAACAATGAACCAATCATAGAGCGATAAACCTTTTGATCAACCGGTTCATCATCTTTGGTTAAGTCAAGATGTCCACTAGTAGGCATGGGTGTAGTCATACCTTTGCATTCTTGCATATTGAACTTCTTGAATAAGTCCTTGGTGTACTTCGTTTGAGAAACAAAAGTACCTTCCTTAGTTTGCTTGATTTGCAACCCAAGATAGAATTTGAGTTCACTCATCATTGACATCTCAAACTTCTCCGACATTAGCTTCCCAAACTTTTCACTAAAATGAGGGTTAGTTGATCCAAATATGATATCATCAACATAAATTTGGCATACAAATAATTCTCCATTAACCCTTTTAGTAAAAAGTGTGGAATCAATTTTCCCAATTTCAAAGCCTTTTTCAATAAGGAACTTGGTCAAGCATTTATACCATGCTCTAGGAGCTTGTTTAAGACCATAAAGAGCTTTGTGAAGTTTGTAAATATGATTGGGTTTCTTAGGATTGACAAAGCCGGGAGGTTGCTTAACATAAACTTCCTCCTCTATTTCACCATTTAGAAAATCACTCTTAATGTCCATTTGGTACAAGGTGATATCATGATGATTAGCATAGGCAAGTAAGATGCGAATGGACTCAAGTCTAGCAACGGGGGCGTAAGTCTCACCATAGTCCATACCTTCGACTTGTGTGTAGCCTTGGGCGACGAGACATGCTTTGTTGCGAACTACTTGTCCATCTTCATCTTGCTTGTTGCGAAACACCCATTTGGTACCGATGATGTTGTGGTTGTTGTCGGGCTTCTCAACCAATGTCCAAACTTGATTCCTCTCAAAGTTGTGTAGCTCTTCATGCATAGCATTTATCCAATCCGGATCTTCCAATGCTTCTTCAACCTTCATAGGTTCAATGCTAGAAATGAAAGAATAGTTTTCACAAAAGTTAGCTAAATGAGTTTTAGAGCGAGTGATTCTCCCGGTTTGAATGTCATTGTAGATTTGCTCGACAGGATGGCCTTTAGCAATTCTTTCTCGAACTCGTGAAAGCTTTTGCTTGGGTCTTCGTTGAACATCTTCTTCATCCTGTTCTTCTTCTTGGCCTTCTTCATTGTTGGCGTTGTCGTTCTCTTGTCGTGGTGGAGAAGGAGGTCGTTGACGTTCATCTTGATGCACTTCCTCGTTTTCTTCATCTTGGTGTGTCCCACTTGTGGATGCTTCCGTATCAACTCTTGGTTCACCTTGTCGTGAAGTAGAAGCTTCCACTTGGACGGACGAGGTACTCTCCTTCACCTCCGTTGGACGAACCTTGCCAATAGACAAGTCTTGGATTGCTTCCGAAGGGTCTTAGTCTCCTACATCAATTGGCAATTGCTCTATTTGCAAGCCGTTAGATTCATCAAACTTCACATCTACTGTCTCTTCACCTTTCAGGTGAAATTGTTGTAGACACGGTAAGTGTGAGAGTTTGAGCCATAACCTAGTAGGAAACCTTCATGAGACTTAGGAGCAAATTTAGAACGACGATGCTTATCAAGAATGTAGCACTTTGAGCCGAATACTCGAAAGTATCCAACTTGGGGTTTGTTACCGGTGAGGAGCTCGTATGCCGTCTTGCCGAGTAGCTTGTGAAGATACAAGCAATTTGTTGCATGACAAGTTGTCTCAACCGCTTCTGCCCAAAAGTGCTTCGGCGTCTTGTACTCATCAAGCATCGTTCTTGCCATTTCGATGAGCATCCGGTTCTTCCTCTCAACAACTCCATTTTGTTGAGGTGTGTACGTAGCCGAGAACTCGTGTGAAATCCCTTCTTTGTCAAGAAAGGTGTCCACATTCGTGTTCTTGAACTCCGTTCCGTTGTCGCTGCGAACCTTCTTGATCTTCACTTCAAATTGATTTTGGGCCTTTCTAGCGAAGTTTTTGAAGATCTTTTGGACCTGCGATTTATCATCGAGAAAGAACACCCACGTAAATCTTGAAAAATCATCAACTATAACTAAACCAAAATAATTTCCACCGAGACTCTTGTAGGAGTTGGGACCAAAGAGATCCATGTGAAGTAGCTCAAGTGGCCTCTTTGTGGTCATGATGTTCTTCACGGGATGCCTTCCTCCAACCTGTTTACACCTTGACAAGCTTTGCAAAGTCTATCCTTATCAAATATGACATCGTTAACTCCAAGGATATGATTCCCTTTAATAAACTTGTCAAGGTTTCTCATGCCAACGTGACCTAATCGTCTATGCCATAACCAACCTTTTGAGGATTTAGCAATGAAGCAAGTTTTAGGTTGAGCCTTTTTAGTGAAATCAACAATGTATAGATCACCTCTACGCACACCGGTAAAGACCATTTTATGATTGTCTCGACGAAACACTTGGCAATCAATTTCAGTAAATAGGACATTGAAACCGAAATCAGCAAGTCTAGATACCGAAAGTAGGTTGTAGCCAAGAGATTCAATGAGCATGACATTCTGAATGGAGCTATCAAGTGAGATTGCCACCTTACCGAGGCCAACCACCTTACCCTTTGAGTTGTCACCGAAAGTGATGAACTTTCGAGGACTATCATTTTCAGCAAGCTCACGAAACATGTCTTTATCTCTGGTCATGTGATCGGTACATCCACTGTCAAGAACCCATTCCTTTCCTCCTGACACATATCCCCGAAGATTTGCCATAAGACCAAAATGTCTCATTGCATCATCAAGATCGAAGTCACTATCATCATCCTCATCATAGTATCCATGTTCAACATCGTCATGTGGTGGATCAAATCCTAGAGAGGGTAATTCGTTAGAGTGAGTTTGGCAATGATCTTGCTTATGAATTCTTATAGCTTCGGAAATAATATCACTAATAATTCCAACATTTCCTTTGACACGCATAAGGTCGGTGAGTTCAAATAGACGATCACCAAACGTAGGATCACTAGTATTCATCTTACTCAAAGCAATAGACTTATAGAGAATTTCATCTAGATTTTCAAGGAATAATTTGGAAAGCGTTCCTCAAGAAATTTCCATATAGTGTAGGCACACTCAAAAGTAGGCAGGATTCTAATTAAGTTTCTAGGCAAGCCTCTAAGATTCCTAGTCATGTCAAAAGATTCATCAAGGGTAGGATGCATAGGATCAACATGAGGTGCACAAGGGCTAGCAATGTACTTGTTCAAATGATATTGATTGAAAATTACAAGCATCTCATTTTTCCACTCATGAAAATACTCTCCATCAATAATAGGCACTCTATGAATAAGACTCCTCGAAGTAGACTCATCCATCTTCCTCCAATAGTAATTAAACCAAGGCAATGGAGACCAATGCTCAGATACCACTTGTAGGATCTTGAGAAGAGGTGTCTAGGGGGGGTGATTAGACACAAGTACCAAAGTTGCAGTTTTTAACCTTATTAAAGTTTAAGTGAAGTTTAGGCACAAATTTAAATTTTTCAATACATAACAAGGAAACATGCACAGAGTATATGAGCAGCGGAAAGTAAAGCATGCAACTTGCAAGAAAGTAAAGGGAAGGGTTTGGAGGATTCAAACGCAATTGGAGACACAGATGTTTTTCTCGTGGTTCCGATAGGTGGTGCTATCGTACTTCCACGTTGGTGGAGACTTCAACCCACGAAGGGTAACGGTTGCGTGAGTCCACGGAGGGCTCCACCCATGAAGGGTCCACGAAGTAGCAACCTTGTCTATCCCACCATGGCCGTCGCCCACGAAGGACTTGCCTCACTAGCGGTAGATCTTCACGAAGTAGGCGATCTCCTTGCCCTTACAAACTCCTTGGTTCAACTCCACAATCTTGTCGGAGGCTCCCAAGTGACACCTAGCCAATCTAGGAGACACCACTCTCCAAGAAGTAACAAATGGTGTGTTGATGATGAACTCCTTGCTCTTGTGCTTCAAATGATAGTCTCCCCAACACTCAACTCTCTCTCATAGGATGTGGATCTGGTGGAAAGAAGATTTGAGTGGAAAGCAACTTGGGACAGGCTAGACATCAAGATTCATATGGTAGGAATGGAATATCCACATGAGTAGGTAGTTCTCTCTCAGATATAGGATGCTGGAAGTGTAGGTTCAGTCTGGTGGCTCTCTCCACGAATGAAGAGGAGGTGGAGGGGTATATATAGCCTCCACACAAAATCTAACCGTTGGACACAATTTACCAATCTCGGTGGGACCGAATCAACAAACTCGGTCAGACCGATTTTAGTAAACCTAGTGACCGTTAGGGTTTTCGGTGGGACTGACTTGCATCTCGGTAGGACCGATATGGTTAGGGTTAGGGCATAACGTAATCTCGGTGAGACCGATTACACAAACTCGGTGAGACCGATTTTGGTAATTAGCTAACCAGAGAGTTGGTCAGGCAAACTCGGTGAGACCGATTACTCAAACTCGGTGGGACCGATTTTGGTAATAAGTTAACCAGAGAGTTTGCATTGTAATCTCGGTAGTACCGATTCTCAAACTCGGTGAGACCGATTTTGATAATGGACATACACAGAGAGATTACAATCCCATCTCGGTAAGACCGAGATCCCTATCGGTGAGACCGATTTGCCTAGGTTTTGTGGCAGTGGCTAAGACATCAAAACTCAGTGGCGCCGGATAGGAAGAATCAGTGGTGCCGAGTTTGACTTTAGGTTTTAGGACATATGTGTGGAAGTGGGAAAGTAGTTGAGGGTATTTGGAGCATATCACTAAGCACTTGAAGCAAGAGGCTCATTAAGAAACACCTCATCCCTCCTTGATAGTATTGGCTTTTCCTATAGACTCAATGTGACCTTGGATCACTAAAATGTAAAATGAAGAGTCTTGAGCTTGAAGCTTGAGCCAATCCTTTGTCCTTAGCATCTTGAAGGAGTTCCCACATCCTTTAGTCCATGCCACTCCATTGTTGAACTTATCTGAAACATACTAGGTAAAAGTGTTAGTCCAACAAGAGATATGTTGACATTAATTAACAAAACCACCTAGGGAGCACTTGTGCTTTCAACGCTCCAAGCAAAACACATATCATGTGGTGAATAAAAATATAGCTCCAAGTAAAATTACCGATGGAAGTAGACGAAAGAGGGGATGCCTTCCGGGGCATCCCCAAGCTTTGACTTTTTGGTGTCCTTGGATTATCTTGGGGGTGCCATGGGCATCCCCAAGATAAGGCTCTTGCCACTCCTTGTTACATAATCCATCAAAAGATTTCACCCAAAACTTGAAAACTTCACAATACAAAACTCAATAGAAATCTCGTGAGCTCCGTTAGAGAAAGAAAACAAAAGACCACTTCAAGGAACTGTAATGAACTCATTCTTTATTTATATTGGTGTTAAACCTACTGTATTCCAACTTCTCTATGGATTATAAACTATTTTACTAGCCATAGATTCATCAAATTAAGCAAACAACACACGAAAAACAGAATCTGTCAAAAACAGAACAGTCTGTAGTAATCTGTAACTAACGCAAACTTCTGAAACTTCAAAAAATCTACCAAAATTATAAGACCTAGACAATTTGTTTATTGATCAGCAGCAATCTTAATCAGTATTTTATCACGTTCTGGTGATTTTTAATAATTCGGCCACTGAGCGCAAAGTTTCTGAAATTACAGCAAGATCAAATAACTATCATCCATGAAGATCCAATAGGTCTAGCTTGGCACAAACACTAATTAAAACACAAAACCACATCCAAACAGAAGGTAGATGGGCTATTTATTCCTAAACAGAAGAAAAGAACGAAAAATAAAAATAAAATTTGGTTGCCTCCCAACAAGAGCTATCGTTTAACGCCCCTAGCTAGGCATAAAAGCGAGGATAGATCTAGGTTGTGCCGTAGTAATAAGATAGATCGGTGAAACTCATTTCATATTCTCTACGTTTGGCAGCAAGTTTCCTTTGAGGCAAGCAAAAGTAATCAAAAGGGCTAAATTTAATGGGACAGAAGTCCCCAAGATCGATTTTAGGAGGTATAGTTTCCTCTTTCAGCCCTTCATATTGCACAACCAATTCATCATTATAAGCATTCTTTTGACAAAACCTTGTGAGCCTAAACTCGAGAGAGCATCCTAGCTCGTTATTTCGAATAGCCAAATCATCATTAAGTTCATAGATTCTATCAATTAAAATATTGGCAGGCACCTTTTTCCTAAGGTTTTCATTGAAAGCAACATAGTCAAGAGATTGAAAGCGCATAATTTCTTCTTGATCAAAGAGGATAGATTATATGGGAGGATGACCAGCATCCACCCTATAGTGCGCAAAGATTTCTTTGGCACCTTTTAATATAAATCTGAATTCATGAGCCAAAAAGATAGTAGCGGCACGATTAACAGAAGAATGTTCGATATTAGAAAATTCTAGGAAAATTCTTTGTATAGATGGGTGCATATGCATAAATTGCCTTTCAAGTTCAACGATAAGCATGGCAATAGCTTCCGCAAGACTACTAGTTCTATGGAGAATAGAACCTCCCATAGAGGGCAAAGCACCGACACAAGTAAAGAAATCTTGAATAACTCCTTTTCCAACAATATTACCACTACCGATTCGAAATCTTTTTGTATGATAGGTAGGGGGTTCTTAAGTAGGAGCATCAGAATTTTTTGTAACATTGTTATCGCCCATATCGGCGATAACTTCCCCAATTTCAGACATAGCGACAAGCAAGCGAGAAAAAGGCAAACGGAGAAAGAGAAGGAGATTGGGAAAGAGAGGGCGAATAAAACGGCAAGGGTGAAGTGGGGGAGAGGAAAACGAGAGGCAAATGGCAACTAATGTAATGCGAGAGATAGGGATTGTGATGGGTACTTGGTATGTTGACTTTTTGCGTAGACTCCCGGCAACGGCGCCAGAAAAGAGCTTGATGTCTACTACACAACCTTCTTGTTGTAGACGTTGTTGGGCCTCCAAGTGTAGAGGTTTGTAGGACATTAGCAAATTTCCCTCAAGTGGATGACCTAAGGTTTATCAATCCGTGGGAGGCGTAGGATGAAGATGGTCTCTCTCAAGCAACCCTGCAACCAAATAACAAAGAGTCTCTTGTGTCCCCAACACACCCAATACAATGGTAAATTGTATAGGTGCACTAGTTCGGCGAAGAGATGGTGATACAAGTGCAATATGGATGGTAGATATAGGTTTTTGTAAACTGAAAATATAAAAACAGCAAGGTAGCAAGCGATAAAAGTGAGCGTAAACGGTATTGCAATGATAGGAAACAAGGCCTAGGGTTCATACTTTCACCAGTGCAAGTTCTCTCAACAATAATAATATAGTTGGATCACATAACTATCCCTCAACATGCAACAAAGAGTCACTCCAAAGTCACTAATAGCAGAGAACAAACGAAGAGATTATGGTAGGGTACGAAACCACCTCAAAGTTATTCTTTCCAATCAATCCATTGGGCTATTCCTATAAGTGTCACAAACAGCCCTAGAGTTCGTACTAGAATAGCACCTTAAGACACAAATCAACCAAAACCCTAATGTCACCTAGATACTCCAATGTCACCTCAAGTATCCGTGGGTATGATTATACGATATGCATCACACAATCTCAGATTCATCTATTCAACCAACACATAGAACCTCAAAGAGTGCCCCAAAGTTTCTACAGGAGAATCACGACGAAAACGTGTGCCAACCCCTATGCATAGGGTCATGGGCAAAACCCGCAAGTTGATCACCAAAACATACATCAAGTGAATCACGTGATATCCCATTGTCACCACAGATACACACGGCAAGACATACATCAAGTGTTCTCAAATCTTTAAAGACTCAGTCCGATAGGATAACTTCAAAGGGAAAACTCAATCCATTACAAGAGAGAAGAGGGGGATAAGAAACATAAGATCCAACTATAATAGAAAAGCTCGCGATACATCAAGATCATGCCAAATCAAAAACAAGAGAGAGAGAGAGAGAGAGAGAGAGAGAGAGAGAGAGAGAGAGAGAGAGATCAAACACAAAGCTCTGGTACATACCCTCAGCCCGAGGGTGAACTACTCCCTCCTCGTCATGGAGAGCGCGGGATGATGAAGAAGGCCACCGGTGAGGGCCCCCCTCGGTAGGGTCTTGGAACAGGTCGAGAGGTTTTGGTGGCTCTGAGAGGCTTGTGGCGGAACTCCATATCTAATCTCTGTTCGGAAGTTTTAGGATCGTGAGGTATATATGGGTGAAAAGTGCGTCGGTGGACCGAAGGGGGGCGCGAGGCGGGGTGCGCCCGGGGGTGGCGCGCCCCACCCTCGTGGGCACCTCCCTTCTTTCCTGACGTGCATTCCAAGCTTTTCCGGTAGCTTTCCTTCCAAAAATAACTTCTCCAGTAGATTTCGTTCTGTTTCGACTCCGTTTGATATTCCTTTTCTTCTAAACACTGAAATAGGCATAAAACAGCAAATCTGGGCTCGGCCTCCGGTTAATAGGTTAGTCCCAAAAATAATATAAAAGTGGATAATAAAGCCCAATATTGCCCAAAACAGTAGATAATATAGCATGGAGCAATCAAAAATCATAGATACGTTGGAGACGTATCACGGAGCGTGTGGTGGGTGTTCCGTGCACACCCAACAAGGACGCCACGCGCACTACACTACGCCGGGGACTGGGCCGCCACCGCGGTGTAGCCTCCTAGCTGGAGTTGTCATCTGATGACGGCGGAGTGGCTGAGCGACGACGACGGAACAGTGCCATTGGCGATTGTGGGAGAAGTAGACGAGATAAGCTACAGGGAGAGAGGGGAAAATGCGACGCTTGACTCGCCGGCCGTGAGGGTTTTTATAGCAGACCGGTAAGCATTGGGATTTTGGGGGATTTCACCGAGTCGGGCGGGAGGCTTGCGCAGGAACGGGCTCACCGATGATTCATTGGCGCTACCGTTTGGCCAAAAGAACGCCCCTGCGTGCTGTGCAAGCTTGCATTGTAAGCCGTGTGCGGCAGGGGGGTGACAAGACGTGCGAGAGGAGGACAAGTGGACACGTACACATACAGTTAATAAAAAAAATGTTTGCGATTTAATTACCTACTATACCCCGTCCTGGTTTATAAGTAGGATTTAACTAATAAAATATGAATGCATGTCGCCATAGATTATGTCGTTGGAGTCGTATTTGAACATAGTTTCCAGCTATATAACTTTTGTAACATGCATTAACACTTTTTTGGTTAAATTTAAGGTTATACACCAGCAGGCGTTTGCCCGCAACACACACGGCTTATTCCATCACAAACAGCTCTGATGGATCAACTGTCTGCCACGTATCACACATGCAACTCTAATATGATTCATGCTTGATGTCTCCGACAGTGCTCGCACAGTTCGTCTTATTTGCACGTATCACTATGCCGTCCTCTGCTCGCGTCCCTCGGCAAGCTCTGCTCGGCCTTAGGCGCCGCAGCGCGCTGTGCTCACCGTTAGGCGTCGCAACGCGCTCTGCTCGCGTCCGTCGGTGCGCTCGGCTTGTGGACAGCTTTTCCTTGAGGCGACCGTGCAGCGCTCTGCTCGCGTCCCTTCGCGCGCACTCTGCCAGCGGTTGGGTGTGTGCACGATCACGTCGGGGGCCCCATATCACTACAAAAAAAATACACTTCCGTGATGATACGTGTTTGTCACAGTAGGTCACGTTTTTTGTCATACATGTACATCCATGACGATTTTATGACAGAATCAAGATAGTCATACCTGTGCTGTCGTAGAAGTGTTCCATGACATGACCAAAATTATCATCACGGAAGTGTCCACTCCCATGGCGATAAATCGCGCGTCACAGAAGTGCTTTCGTCAAGAGTGACCGACACGTGGCATCCACCGTAACGGAACGCCGTTAAGCTATCGGGTCGGGTTTTGGATCCGATAACCCGTTAACAGCCCCGACCAATGGGGATTTTCCACGTGTAAAATCATCATTGGCTGGAGGAAACACGTGTCGGCTCACCGTTGGGACAGATGTCATCCGCTCATTGGACCGAAGGCGCCTATGATACGGAGACACATGGCACGGCCCAACAAAGGCACAATCCTGTGAAAAGGCCGGCCCGTTTGACTTGGTCAAAAGGTGGCGGGCCGGCCCACGGAAAGCCCATTTACAGCCCGCTAACCCAGAGCCCGTTACGCCCTATCCGACCAGTAGCGTCATCTGGGCCGTCCAATATGATTCAGCCTGTTTTAACTTTCGGCCCGTGTGTGGCCCATGACTTCTTTCGACCCATATGAGGACCTTTGTAACTCTTGGCCCATTAACGACCCGTGGTGAAACTGGCCCGTAATGAACAGTGTATCACTTTATACCCATTAACGGCCCATTATTCCATTGGGCCATTTCCAGCCCAAGTTATCTTTCGGCCTTCTCAGGGCCCATTGATTCTTGGGCTCATTTGCAGCATTCGGTTACATACGGCCCGTTACTATCATTTTCTGCTTGTGGGCCAAATTCAGCCCATCATTACAGTCGGCCCGTTTGCGGACCGTTAATACGTTAGGCAATTTTCATGTATTTTCATAGAGTTATCAAATACGGCCTATTACCGGCCCGTTATGGTCCACGAATAGTACGACCCATGATTGGCGAAAAGATAATACGCCCCGTAGAAGGCCCATGGATCCTACGGCACATATGAGGCCCATGGATAGTACGTCCCATAGAAGGCCCATGGATTGTACGACCCGTAGAAGTCTCATGGACCCTAAGGCCCGTATAGAAGGCCGATGGATCCTATGGCCGGGCGAAGGCCCATGGATCATACGGCCTGCAGAAGGCCCATGGTTACAACAGTCTATGTGTTGCCATGATTATTTTGGCCTAGTTACAAAAAATAGGCTATTGTGGCCACTAGAAAAAAACAGAAAAAGAACTGCAGTGACTACAAGCAAACAACTAAACAAGACAATAGGGAAATAAATAAGCAAGCAATTAACGCTAGACTATTACGCTATTACACATATTACATCCTTTGGGCATCAAAGTTCGCCACCGGTGCAAATATAGGGAACAAAGCAGCACATTACATACATCGGCCGTCAAAATTGGCCACGATTGCAAATAAGCGGCGGCAAAACAAGAGCATAATGAAACAACGGAAGAGCTCAAGAAAGCGTTATCAGGTATCCACCATGCGGCAATAAGCAGCAAGCTGATTAGCTTTGTCTGTTTGGCGCTAAAATCCTCCAACGCTTCTTGTTGCACGGAAAGTATGCATCTGAATGCTCCGGGGACTTCGCGGTCCTTCCGCTTCTTGTCGCAGCACAGCTGATCGATGTCTTTCAGCTTGTAGTTGAGACTCAAGAAACCGAACTAATTGATTGTGAGTTTGAATAGCTTGTGCAAGCGGTAGTGGCGATGCTCGAACACTAAACCAAGGCAGGACTTTGGGGTTGTCTCGCTGTCTTCAAGATAGTCTTCCTTAGCTGTTTTATCAGCTTTCTTGGAGACCAACAAGGATGTGTCACTATCACGAACCTTATCGCATTACTTCCTTTACCATTGCTTAATAAGGCACTCTTCCCCAATATTACATCGACATTCTAAAAGAAGAAACAAGCGGACACATAACAAGTTTAGCATGTACTAGTATATGAAACTCATTTGGTGAACCAGTTCATTAGTAAGGTGGACATGATTAAACTACCAAGTCTTCTATTGCCAAGTACTAGTACATAATAAAAGCATCAAACAAACATATGTCCTATGGTCTTTGCATTGTCTTGCCAAATCAAAATAGAGACACGGTTCAAATCATATCAGTTCAAGACAAAGCAGCGGTGAAAGAATACAAAGCGTGGGAAACTACGGCACAACAAGATTTCAGATGGCTACCACGGGTCTACATGTACAACAACACTATTGGCTCTGTTGTGATGTTAGTAATGTGCATGATATGAAAGTCAACTGTATACACAATTGAAATTGAAATCAACGAGCTATTGATAAGAGCAAACTGTTAAAGAAACATGCGTGAACATACCTGCTTTGTGCCATTGGAGTTTCGATTGGATCCTTCAATTTAAAAATAAGTTTGTATGAGTAAATACGGTGATACAAGAGCAAAGCAATCATAGTTAAAAAGGCGCGCCTAAGCGAGCGCTTAAGCGCGCCTAGGCTCTAGGCGTTGGAAAAACGCATTGCGCATAACTACGCATAATCTATGCATAACTGCGCATAAGCACGCGCTTTGGTCAGTAAAGCGTAAGGCGGTTGCAAAACGCACAATTAACGCATAGCGCCTTTTTGAACTATGATAGCAATGGAATCTTAAATTAGAACAATTGTTCTTCAAGTTTAGGCACTTGTTCTACATGAACAGAGTACAGTAAGATGCAAGAATATAATACTTAAAAATAGAAAATGAGCTCATAGACCTTACCACATTCTTGGTTCGGGACCAGTACATAACAAGGCGTTCCCAGTCATCGTCCAGTAAATGTGTCTCAGGAGAACGTAAGGGAATTTGATGAGTTTTTTGCGGGTGAAGTATGTTTTCTTCAGGTAATTCCGATACTGCCACCGAGCATTCTTGAAGATAGCAGAGGTATTAGCACAGTTTACCTCATCCTGAGTTTCCAAATCGGTCCTTCTCTATAGAGAGAAATGGGAAAATTTGTTGTATTATAACCATCATGGAGGTAGGATGTATGGGACGAATCAAAGTAATTGCCATGAATAACATTACTTACAGGTAACTCCTAAACAAACACCTGCAACTGGCATTTTCCTTCATCTTCAGTATAATATTTCCAAGATGGGAAGATACGCACATACGATTTAACAACATCAAATGTGATAGATGCTAAACTACGACTAGCTGGTTGTGCTTCCTCCACAGGAATAGGCGTAATAACTGGTGGAGTTGGGGTTCGCCGTGATAATCTTGGCCCTTTGGGCCTTTGGAGCTGCCTTACTAACTGCTCTTGTTTGGGAGCTTTGTGGTGGAGATGGTGTTGTGTCCTTGAGGAACTGGGTTACTATCGGTGGGGTTGGGGTTAGATTGGGTGAAGCTGGTTCTCTGTCCATCGCAGATAGGGGTACAATCTCGAGAGTTTGGGTTATGTGTGGTAGGGCTGGTTCTTGTGCATGTACAACCGGGTGCTATCTCCACCAAGAGGTAGCACTATTTTATTGAAGACCGTGTTTTAGTCCGCTGAATCTGGCATCACCGCTCCAATTCAAATGGCTGATAAACAGGAAACATAGTTGAATGTACAGACATTGTATGAGAGACAGATGCAATAGATAGTGTGGAAAAAAGAGGGCATGAAATAGTTGACATGTATATTGTTTAACTAAAACGGATAGCATGACATAATTTCACATATTTGATGTCTATCTAAACTGGATAGCATAGCATAACATATTTCAAAGATATGATGAATAACTAAACAGGATCGCATGACATAATTCACCTACATGTTATCTAAGTAATCAGGATCGCATCATTTAATTCACATATGTGATTTATATGCTAAACATAGGGCATTCGATATGATGTCTGAACTAAGAACATGGTGTTGAATATTGTGTATATGATGTCTAAACTATGCAATGCAAGACACCGTATGCATGATATGAGCAGTATAACCGTGCCAAGTTAGAGCGTACACCGTAGTGGGGTAATAGGACTGGTCATCTGTCTCTGAATCCATCTCTGAGGAGCTATCGGGACCCAACAAGAGATCTGCTTCGACAGGTAGCACTCTCTGCTCTAAAGGCCTTGTTTTCACTCCAGATTTTTCCATCTCCCACCCAAATGGCTGATTCACAGGAAGAGTAGTTTAATGTAAAAACATTGTCGACAAATGGAAATGTAATGAAGAAAAGGAAGGGCAAGATATCATTCAAATATATGATGCCTGGTTAAAAAGGATGGCATTGCACATTTCACATATATTATGGCTGGCTAAAAGACATGAGACTACATAATTCCCATATATGATATAGAAACTAAACATGTGGCATTACAGAACATGTCTAAACTAAGCAGATGACATATATGATGTCAAAAGTAGGCACTGCAAGGCAACATATGCATGATATGACTAACATCGTCGTGCCAAGGTAGAGCAAACACCTTGGGGGTAAATAGGAGTGGTCGTGGCGTGCAGAATCCGCCTCGAACAGATATCTTCCTCTGGATTACAATCGGAGAGGGGTGGGAGGGTTTGCCATTGAACCCACCATGGAGCAATGTCGCATGACATTGTATTGCCGCTAAAACTCTTCTCTTTTTCTCTACATGTTCAGCATGACTGTGTACAATATCTGATATGCATACGAAAAACATATGATGAGATTATGTAAGGAGAGCATGCAGAAATTTAGAGTGATGGTAACAATCAGTGGATCGATGTTTTTCCATTGAACCAAAATAGCCCTAATGGATCAACGTGAATGTATAGTAATAAGTGATGCAACAAGTGTACAACCTCTTGCCGTAGCCATGTCGACCTCAGCATCATTGGGTTGGTCGCTGAAGCAGTTGAGGCAGAGGTGGCTGTCGGAGATGTGGAGGAAGATCGAGGAATCATGAGGCGGCGTCCGTGGCACTGCTCTATTGTGATGGATGGATTACATCGTTGTAGCAGCTCCGGTGAGCCGTAAGGCGTCAAGGCTCAAGCAGCACAAGACAGACATCGTCAATCTCAAGTGGGATTCTAATAGCATCTCCAATAGATGATGTAAAATGGATGTAAAATTAACATCACCAAAAACCACGACTACAACAGATGAGGCAAAAACTATTGACTCTGAACTTAGCTGTCGAAACTGAAATTTCTTGTGGAATCTGAATACTCTGTTGGCTGAGCATAATGGTAGCAGAGAGGCACTTGACATGTAGTTTAGGGAGGGCCTGCAGTTCATCTTCAACCTGCACCCCCGAGCCGCCCACCACCACCGGCCGAACCGCCCGGCTCAGCGTCGCCTCACCGCCCGAAACAACTCGCCACCGCCGCCCCGGCCAGCCCTCTAGCCCCCTGCCCCACCACGAACCCTAAGATAGATAGTGGGATACCTCTCCGTGAGCCCCGTCCCGCTGCGGGTGGTTCTTCCTTAACTCCGGCGAGCCCCCCAACCCCTGAAAATAGACTGACCCAAAAGTCGATTCAGTCGACTGAAGTGTGGCTTAATTGGAGAAGAACGGCAGCACGAGCAAGGGGGAGAGCAGCAGCAGCAGCTGGGCGAGCGAGCGATCGAGCGAGAGCCGGAGCAGCAGCAGCAGCGCGAGCGAGAGCCGGAGCAGCAGCAGCAGATCCGGCTGGTATGGACGCCGGCGCCGAAGGGGCCTCGCATTGGGGGAGAGCCGCCGTGGAGATGTCGCCCGTGGCGTCGGCTTCAAGTTAGCCGCTCCATGGGGGTGCGGGATGGAGCACCTTCGGCGCCAGGAGGTCGAGTTAAGGAGATGGTGTGATGCTATGAGTGTACAACCTCTTTGGTGGCGCCGAGTAGGCCTCGGCTTCGTCCGAGGAGTCGGTGAGGATGTTGCGGTTCCAGTGGAGCAGGTTAAGGCGGCGCTGTGGGGATGGAGCAGCCGCGATAGACGAGGCGATCGTCGGAGCAGCTCCTTGGAGGTGGAGGACGCGGCGGCTGAACCGGCGGGACGACGAGATGGATGACGGATCCTCATCCGGGGAGGTGGACGAGGGAAGTCGAGCTATTGCGGTGGACGACGTCATCGGGGAAGAGGCTCCGGCTGGGCAGCGGTGACGTGGCGGACGGAGGAGGTGGGGCTTGGCGGTGGGAGAGAGAGGTTATGGCGGCCTGGGATTTCGAATGGCGAAAAGGGGGCGATGGGAGGGGGTGAAGCATGACTTAGGGACGCGCTTGTCTAAAATGTAGGGTGTATTACAAAATTACCCCCACCGATTGGAACTAGCGGCCCTTTCGGCTCAGGGTTAGAAGGGGGATTTCGCGTGTCGGGATTTGGCAGCTGGAGGGAGATTTCGCTCGTGTTGTAATTTCGGGATAGCAAGGCGCGGGTTGTGAAGGCGCCAGTTTTGCGAGCACGATATCCGAATTTTCGGGATATAACAAGACGCGGGTTGAATTTTAGGGACAAGCCTAACGTGTAGTAATATTGTACTTGTACGTACCAAATCAAATTGCACTTCCCTCAAACAAAAAGAAAACAAAAAAATAAAACTATTCACACCACACAAAGAGAGAGTCTTGCCCCGTTTTACTATACAAATGCTATTCAAAGCTACTCCTCCTTCCATCTATATAGGGCCTAATCGTTTTTCGATGCTAACTTTGGCCAAATATTAGAGCAATGATATATGACATGCAACTTACACAAAGCACACCGTTAAATTAAATGCATGAAAGGTTCTTTCAATGATATAATTTTCACATTGTGCATGTCATGTACTATTAATCTTGTCAATAGTCAAAGGCGGTCTTAAAAATCACATTCGCCCTATATAGATGGAAGGAGGAGTATGAATCCATGTTATTTCTGATTAAATTTTTCGCTTGCTGTATAAGCATGTAACCTACTCATACCAACATTTTAGTGCATTCCAAATGTCTATACTACGCTGCAATTGAACTAAATTTGAATTCGTTTCTCTATTTCAATAAGAATCTACAATCATGATTGCTGCCAACTTCAACCATCATAGTTTCCTTGCTATCCATGAGATATAAATCGGACTGACCTATAATGCAGGATGGCAGGCACACCATCATCAACAACTCCGTTTTTATAAGAGTAGAGATAAAATATATTAAATGTAGTATAACATGTTCATAACCACACCATGTGTATCACGTTATATATATTCACACATGCGTCGGTTTGAAACACTATGATAAATTCTTCAAATATCCGAATTAGCTTTTTAAAATGAAGTATATATGATCTCTATTAGTCTTTTACACCCACACAACCCTCTTATCTTTGTAGCTAGCGCTTAACTTTCTCTTGTGCATGCACGCCCGCATCCCTCTCACCCTCCCTCGGCATTCTCTAGCTCCATCACGCAAATTCGTCTTTTCACTTTAGGTCGTTCACCCACGGTGTGTGTAGGCCCCCAGCTCCTTCTTTACGGCACATATCGATCGATATGCCTCTCTAGCCAGTGTGCCTAGCACAAACACAAGCTTCCCTCTTCTCTTGTCACCGTCCATGCCTCACTCCCACCACTCTTTTCATCGTTCTCGTACTCGCACCTCCTCCCCCTCGATATAGTATGCCTCTCGTACCACCTCCTACATGCATCCCTCTCTCTCTCTATCCTTCTCCTCGTGCCTCATTTGCTTCTAACACACACATGCATGTATACCGATCGATCTCCCAACATATACCTATATCGACTTTAACTACCCCCCATCGATCAACGTACCTCACAAGTTATGTCTCTGCTTTCTCTAACAAAGGGCGATTGATCTTCCTATGTAATTCGTTTTCTTACCACAGCCACATCGTCCCCCTCATCATTCATGCATGCCTCTGACCCGTCTCTCACGCATGCGTGCCTGAGACAACAAGCAGCCATCTCCTCTCTTATTGATATTGCGGGCGTGCCCTCCGTTTGTCTAGCAAGCCTATCCCACCATTTGTTAGAAGCAACTCCACTACCACCCCCTCCAACACTCTAGCTCTGTCTCTCTCCCAACCTTATTCCTCTCCTACACATATGCATGGATGCCGATCGATCTCCCTTAATACATGAGGCAGATCGATCTCCTCAATACATGAGGTATGCCTCTCTCCTCCTCCACACATATACCAGCCATTGTACCTCTATAGTTAATTGGGCCTCCCTCTTCCCCCACCACACACCGATAGTCAAGCGCTGCAGGTAGGTATCCATGCCACAGAGGCAAACTGCACATGTCCCATCTCACGTTCCAGTAGGCCAGCCACACTATATCTTTGACGTGGGCACACACAAATTCGACGGCACTCTTTATCGATCGCGCACGCACACACACACACACATCATCCCTCTCTTCGATTCTATGGACACCTCAAGCCGATGATACCTCCACTCTCTTCTCGTGGATCGCCCCCTCTATATATATGTTATATCCAGGACTCTATTTCACACACATTGCATATGTTACACTTTTTGATTGACCCCCCCCCCCCCAAAAAAACTCTCAAATACCCACACACTATATCTCTCTAGGTTTGTATCTCTCTCACACAACCCCACGTAGGTGGCGTACATATACAAGAAGAGAATAGGTGCACCATGCACGTACTCACGCTTCGTGCCCAGCCACACCCGCGCGGGTACACGGTGGAGCTCATTTCTTTACGAAATGGCAGCCCACATGTGTCGGATTTCAGGTTCCGGCAGACCCTTAAGGTTCGAACTCTGGGGTGCGCAAGGATATCTCTCCCCTACCGATCTACGTCCGATCTCCTCGTACGATCTAAGACGGAAATGATGAACAACACAGGGGACACGAGATTTATACTGGTTCGGGCCACCGTTGTGGTGTAATACCCTACTCCAGTGTGTGGTGTGGTGGATTGCCTCAGGGGCTGATGATGAACAGTACAGGGGAAGAACAGCCTCGCGAGAGGTGTTCATGAACTAATGTGATGAACTGTTTGGGTGAGTTCGATTGCCTCTCTCTCTCTCTAGGGCTCTATCCGATCTGATCAGGTTTCCTCCCTCTACCCTGTGGTGGCTAGCCCTATTTATAGAGGCCCTGGGCCTCTCCCCAAATAATGAGCGGGAAGGGCGCCAACAATTGGCCATTTTGAAGGGGAACATCTAGTACAAGTTATCCTGACCAAAGGTGGTCTTCGGCTGCCAAAAGCACTGGTGATGACACCGTCTTGGGCACCACGATGACCTCCGTCCTGCCGCTCTACTGGTCTTGGTCTCGTTGCACCGGAATGGTAACCTTTGCCCGATGCCTTGGCCTGTGCTTGATCCCTTTGCACCAAAGGGGAAACAAGGACACTACGCAGGCCGACGCCCGCCTGGCGCTCGCCTGGTCTCAATCGTCATGGCTTGCATCACGGGCTCCTCGCGAGGTGCCCCTGCCTTGATCTCTCCGCCTCCTCGCGAGCCTGCCTGATGAGGCTGCTCCTTAGGAAGCTTCCTATCATCAGACCCACGAGGCTTGGCCCCTCGCGCGGGTCTTGAGTTTGTGCTGCTGAAGATGGGCCACGCTGGGCCCCCGCTTGAGCCACGCCGCAAGCCACAAGCAGGCAAGTCTGGGGACCCCCATTCCCAGAACGCCGACAGTAGCCCCTGGGCCCAAGGCGCGCCCGGGCTTGACTTAGCAGAGAAGCAAAGGGGCAAGCACGAAGCGCTGCGGGCCCCAATAGCCAGTGGCCTTGGGCGCCGCGTGGCGGTTGATTGGACCTGGGCGTCTGCGCTTCCCACGACGCCTCGGCAACCGCATGACTTGACAAGTCCCTGCATGCAGAGAAACGAGTCATGATTACCTGCGATCGTGGTGCTCGGCAGTTGGCCTTCTCCGGCTATAAGTACGGGACTGCGTGAGCCCCTTCAGTCCATCCCTTCCTGCTACTCGTCATTCCCATGGCTTCGCCGAAGAGGTCCTTGTCCGTAGAGAAAGGAAAGGCTCGCCCAGACGGGCAGGACTCCCCACCGGCCAAGCGCGGCCGAGGCCGCCCTTGCAAGCATCCCGCGGTCTCCGTAGCGACTTCCCGTGGTCATGGAGGCGGCGCCCTACGCGGTGGTGAGCGTCCGGCTGCCGAGGGGAGGCACGCCATGGCCGCGAGGCCCCACAGGCCGTGCTTTCGCTCGGCGAAGGTGCTGCCAGAGTTCGTCGTGTGGTCGGCGGACCCGACCAGCACCTGGCTCCAGCTCCCCCGTTTCCTCGTAGGTGAACTGCCGGCCAGCGCCCGGTGCGGCTTCTGGCTCCACGCAGATGGTTGTTGAAGCAGGGCCTCCTGGGCTTCGCTGGAGGTCTCCACTTCTGGGAATGGAGCCCTGACCCATGGCTGGCAAACGTTTGCCCGTGCGCGCGGCCTGAGCCGGCGGTGCACCCTACACTTCAGGTTTGATGGCGATGCCACCCTCTACGTGAGGGTGTTCGGGGAAGACGGTCGCCGTGCTGGGTGCTGCCCCGAAGATGATGACCGCGACCGCCTGCCCAGCCCCGGTACCGACCAGGATGAAGACGGAGACAGGCGTACAGGCGGCGGTGCTCGAGGTTCGCTAAGCTTCGGCGACTCTCTCTCAGGCAGCAGCTCCTCCAGTGGAGGCCGCGACCAGCCCCCGCGCCGTCGCCCCGCTTGGGTGAAGGTAGCGGTTCAGCCCGTCCTCGCGCCCCGGTGAAGCGAGAGGAGGGATCCGCCTAAGCCCTAGAAGCAGCTCGAGCTTTTTCCGCAAGTTGGTGCTGGACAAGTCGTGTCCATTTTGTTCCTTTTCTTTTCCTGCGCAGAAAAAGTAAGGTAGTATAGGGCCCCGCGGAGGCATATTAGAACTGTTGCTGTTAATTATCGCGCTGCTTCCGTTATTTCTGCGCTATGTTTCCGCGCCATGTGTGTGACACCCAGATTTTCATGGCACAACACTTAAGATGATAGATCATGATAAAATGTGGTTTGATAAAAACTTTTGCATTATTTGACTATTTATTTGGAGTTGGTTTTCTCTCTGTGTTTTTCAAGTGCTCTTTAAAGTCAACACAACTCCACCTTCTATACTTCATCTCCTTGTCCCAAGCTTCTGCCCAATAATCATGCCATGTGTATAGAGCAATATAATATTTTCTTACAAAAATAATTTGGCCAAAAAGTATTTTCTAAAATTAGTTTACCAAAAACCCCTGAATTGAGGATTACACTGCAAGTACTTGATTTGGGGTATGAAAAATATTTCAAAAGGTATATTTGAAACCTATTAGATATAGGAATCCCATAAACCACAAAATATAATTTTAAAAGTTATTTTCCTATTTTATTTAAAAGCTTTTTCTTAAGGCCAGAAATGGTCTTTAATAGGGAAAAATATTTTATTGTTTTAAAAATATTTGACAAAAATCAGGGAAACTCAGTGGGCATATATTTACCATATATAAGAGTTTCAACACATGGTCATGTTCAAAATATTGGACAAAACCTCCCAAAACCATTTCTGCCCATTTTAAGGATTTGAAATATTTCTACAGGAAATATTTCCATAAAAATCCAAGGAAAATCTAGCAAGTCACAAATGCATATTGTGATCACCTTGCAAAGCCTCATGTCAATCAAGGTCATTTTGGTTCACCAAAATTCCCCAAAACCCTCTCTGATCAGAATCAAATTTGAACAACTTTGTATTACCAACTTTCTCTCCTCGACCCCAACTTTTGTGAGCATGTTCACATGACCAAATGAGGCCACTACACCAAGTGGTGCATCAAGGAGAAGTGGTTTGCTCAACTAGATCTACACAAGTTCATTTCTACAAATTTCTAGGGTTTACAAAAGTTGCATTGGCAACTTCGCCCAAATAAGATCCAACTTGGTGGAAGGCCCTAATTATATGTGTCATTTCACTCTGTGGAGTCTCATGGCAGTTGGAAATCATCTGCTGGTCCAAACCATTATCAAACACCTTCTGCCACTTTTCAAAAATCACCATTTTGACCACTAACACTATTCTCCTTGAACTCAACTCTTTACCACAGCTCCTCCTAGTCCTCTCCTACCTCAAGTAACTCTCCTCCTTCAACGGCTCAATTATTTGGGGGTAAAACCCATCTCTTTTTCTCTCTGTTTATCCATGGCAACTCCTCCTCTCTCTCTCTCTCATTTCTATATTCAACGCCCCACCTAGCTCCTTACCACTCTAGAGCATCCAAGGAAGCTCCAGGACACAATTGGACATGCCCCTGACCTTTCAAAATGGCCACGCCGGCCATATGCATGCTCTGGAGCGCGCTACAGTGCGCCCTTGCACTGTAGCTGCCCTCTGCCCGATGTCTCCGACCACCTCAGCCCTCCCCCGCATGCCTGCCGATGCGCCTCGAAGTTCACAGCACGCTACACCCCTGTCCCCCTCCTCCTTGTCCCTCCTGCGGCCCCCCCTCCGCACGCGCGCCGGCCGCCCGAGAGCTCCAATGGACGAGCTCACACGCGCGACGCCTTGGCACTTCCCCGCTCCTTCTCTCCCTTCCCCTGGCCGTAGACCATCTCTTCAGACGCCCCGGACACGCACACACGAGCCCCCGTGACCCCAAGCAACGGCAACGACCTCGCTGGCGCACTCGTCCACGGTGCACCATCGCCCCACCATAAAAGGCCACCCCTGACCTCCCTCTGGAGCTCCTTTGCTCTCTCTCCCTCCGTGCACCCCTGGACCAACCCACACCTCTCCCGTGCCCTCCATCCACCGCAATGGTGGGGCGCCGCCCGTCGGGCTCCGCCTAAATTCAGGCTATCCCGAGCCTCTCTCTCTCCCCTAGACATTCCAACACCCTCTCATCACCACCGCCAACTCACCTGTGCTACATCCCCTCCTCCTCGTGCCTTCCTCGCCGTGCGAACCCCGCCATCGCTTTGTTCTGCCATGGCCGAGGCCTCCTTCCTCTGGCGCTGCCCGTGAAGTGGGTCCCAGTGGCGCGGCCCATCCTCCTAGGCTCGCCGGAGTCCGGGCGGTCGCCAGAGGTGGCCGGAGCCACCGGAAAGGGCGCCGGCAAGCGCTCGGCCCCGCCTCCTCTGCCTCCTCTGTCGCGGGCGGGAGGAGGGAGACGACCCTGCGGGTGGACCCCGCAGGTCAGTGACCCCGCCAGCGGGCCCCGCCCCGTTTAAGTGGAGACGGTCTCCGCCAACTGTCGCCTTCGCCGAGGGAAGACGTATTCCCGCGAATACGCCTCCTGCGTCGACAGCATGCGTGCGGCCGTGCAGTTGGGTCGGCCCGCTGCTTATCTCTCGCCTTGCATGCATGATAAGGGTAAAGCCCCCTTTTCCTTTTTCTTTTTTTAGCGAGATTCAAACTTTTCCAGAGACCTCACTTCAAGTCCAAATCTGATGGTTCAAATTTTCAGTAACTCCATAAATCATGATCTATTTAATGAGGCATAGTGAACATTTTTATTGTGCTTGGTTTTCACTGGGTACATTAAATAGGTCATTTATCCACATAAGTCCACTTTAAAAATCCATAGGATATTCATTTGAACTCCAAATCCAGTGAACCAACTCCTAGATGCTTCTAAAATTATTCCTTGTTAAATGGGTGCCTTTGCTCATTTTTCAAAATAATTCTGCTGTACACTTCTTGCAAATACATAAACCCCTTGATTCCATCATATCGAAATGTTTAGAACTATCCATTGATCCACTTCCAATGAAATCACTTTGGTCATTCCTCATATGACCAGAGGTATCCTAGAAAAGTCCAACTCACATTTTAGAGCACTTTTATTTTTGCCTTGTTGTATTGCTTATTGTGATTGTTTCTGTCGTTAGTTGGCGAAGTAGACGGAGTACTTGAAGATGGACCAGAAGGTTTGAAGACTCTGAAGGACAAGGCAAGCAGCCCTTTGACCATGTCTATGAAACCCTTTTTATGCATGTCATATAGCACTTTTATTTTTTGCATCGAAGTCATGATACTGTGGTGACCACATGGGGTGGTTTGCCACCGTTAGTTCCTCATTGATACTTGCATGGTGCATGACCCTACCTCCTTATGAGGGTTATGCCGGTGGGAGTAGATAGGATGCTAAAGTAGATGCTACGCAAAAAGGGACGGGTATATGCATGGTGAAGGAGACAAAGTATTTTCAAAAGACTTTCCGAAAACCCCGTCGGGTGCCACTTATGCCCGAGGGAGATGATGAGTTGGGTAGCCACTTGATGACGAAGTGGTGTACCGAGGCAAGTGTGTGTTGTTTTCAAAACGGATTGGTTTAAGTTGTGACCGTTATTCCAACCTTACATGCGCAACCACTCTACCCTTGTATGGGAAAGGGCATTATTGATTACCTAGGCATATACTAGCTTGGGGCCCGCATTACTAGTGACGGGGGAGAGTTGGTGCTCTCTCTCGGGACGGGGTCGTGCTAGGTAGGGCGGCCATGACTGTTTTCATAGGGCACCGGATACACCGTTGTGTCCCCTCTCGGATGTTACGATCTCGAGTGAGTCTCATATGATGTACATCGTGAGGATACGGAACAACGAGTGGACTCCTTGTTAGTGTAGTCTAGGGAAAGATAGTGATCGGGTGCTTACCCCGGGTGCTAGAGTTATCGCGGGTGGTGGATGACACGGAAGTTCCCCGGATCTTGTGGGTAAAGTGTGCAGCCTCTGCAGATTGTAAAACTATTCGAATAGCCGTGTCCATGGTCAAGGACAGTTGGGTAACCGCTCTTGGGCTACGTCCACATGTTTACAAACCAGTGTGTGTGTTTGGATAATTGGGGAGAACTACTTGGATCAAGTCAAGGGACTTGACATGATTGAGTTGGGTCGATGCCCACTCTATTTATGTGGATATCTATAACCTGTCCTCATGGTTACTTGAATTCTCCTGATGCATGTCTTACAAGTTGTTGAACATGTCATTGCACTCAAAACTAGCTTTCTGCAAAAATTTACCTATGTCATGCATTGTTGTATCTTGAGCCAAAACATGGGTTGCTTGCGAGTACATTCAAAGTACTCATTGGCTTGCCATTGGTTATTTAATTGGCCAGGCATGGAAGAACAGGAGTTCGAAGAAGAGTTCTTTGGAGATGAACATGCGAACTAGGACGTTTCCCAGTCAGAATGCCTATAGGGTTAAGGCAGATGACATGGGTCCAAGTTGTTATTCAAGATTTCCGCTGCGATGATACACTCAAGACTTGACCATAATGGTCCTACTTGTGTAAAACAGTATGTATGGATTTAAGACTCTTGTTATCCAGCTTCTGTGTGTCCAGTGAGCATTGATCTCTGGGATCACTGTACACGTGCATTCGATGATCTCGACTTATGAGCCGGGGAACCCACAGAGCTGGTATCAGAGCCATCCTGACTGTAGGAAGCCTTAGTTTGCATGGTCGTTAGTTAGGGTAAAACTATTTTCAAAACTATCGCTAGTTTTCAAAAACTGTCTATACTTCTCTTCCCTTCTCAGTTTTTCGAAAACTAAGGTATACTTTCCCCATCAATCTCTTCCCTTCAAAACTATTGCAAAGCGGTCACTAGAACCCTCAAGCCCCTGATCACGGGATTCCTTGTAATCCTCGTGGATAGCCTAGAAGGAGTACACCTTGCCAAACACTCACCCACCTCTGCTGAACCCAAGATTGGCGACACCACAACAAGACGATGCCAACAGAAGATACGCCTTTGAAGAGTGAGGACATGAAGACCCAGAGGATGGTGAAACCTTCGGCATTACACCAAGATGCTTCAACCTTAGCATACGATGACCAGGGCATAGGAAATGCAAGATCATGATATACATCGCTAATAGAGAAATCCTGTCCTTACAGTTGTTGTATCGACAACCACCAGTGGATGAGAACCTCGCCATTTGGTCCGCCGAACGATAGTGGGCAGGAAAATGGTTCTCTTCATCCCCCACTCTTGGTTTCGATGTTGTCATCAATGTAACCGACATGTTGGACCTCTATTATGCCTTGTTAAGGTCATTGCATAAAGGATTGCCTACCTGGTACACTCGACGCCTTAGAAGGCAAAAGTGATCGTCATGATTAGGAAGACAAGAGGAGACCAAGTCAACGCCAGCTACGAGGAGCCACCTTCACCCCATCACTTCAACAGGTGAAAAGTTGTTGAAGACTCTTCAGGCTCAACCTGGATCGTTTCATCGAACAACTACATGAGACGTAGCGACACCCGAGGAAAACCCAAAAGACTGCATGAGGTACGGAGCAAGGCACGACTACTGAATCCGAGAACCCCTAGGGTAGGATGAGTCGTGTACCCCCTATGCGCAGTCGAGTCCGTATGATGGTTCGAATAAAACCATGATTGTGTGTTGCTTGTTTGTATTTGTTTGTGTTTTGATATCGGTCGCCCTTTTGTCCTAGGCAACAAGTACGCAAGTATATCACCTGCCTTATTTTGTTGTTTGTGTTTGGCCCTTTTGGCACCTGTTTGTTTGCACTTGCACTGTAGAACCCCCTTTGGGCATTCCCCTCCTCTATGCCACTTTTGTCTCTCATATCTCTCCTCAATTGAAGGCTAGCAAGACAAGATACACCAAGGATTCTACTTTGGCAACCAACCAGCACTGAAGACTTTTGCTACAACCTCCTCGACCAAGTGCAGCCCCTTAGAGTTATGGTTGCCCCTCAAGATTAGAGACCCATTCCTAGACCCTTCAAGACTTCATAAGATACCCCAGCTCGAATCCTTAACCATGTGCTTAACCCACAGAGCTGGTATCGGGGATTGTAGACATATATGATTTTGTTAGACCTCCTCTCGAGAGCCATGAGGATATGAATAATATGAGTGATGATTGGAGTTGACCTATACGAGATGATTCTTTTGGTAATATGATGTGAAGACTAGGTAGAACTATTGGCATCCCAGAAACCGTGCTTAAAGATAAGATGATAAATGTTCACTTGCACACTAGAATCCCTGAAACCCTTACGTCCTACCAAGCTACAACATGGTCGGATCAGAACCTTAGGGCCTTGACACTAGATCTAGAACACCTTGGCCCACACTCAACAAGACCACCACTAATTCCCCAGCCTACTTTATGCACACCGGGAACAAAGTCTTCATGGAGTGCTTAGACAAGATAGTTGTCATCATCATTTGGTGACTGTCGGATTTCGGGTTCCGGCAGACCCTTGAGGTTCGAACACTGGGGTGCGCGCGGAGATCCAACCCTCCACCGTCTCGCACCTCGCCGAATCGCTGGGACCTAAACTACTAAACAGAACAATACAAGAGACACAAGATTTATACTGGTTCAGGCCACCATTGTGGTGTAATACCCTACTCCAGTGTGTGGTGTGGTGGATTGCTTCTTGGGCCGATGAGGAACAATACAAGGAAGAACAGCCTCATGAGGGTCATTCTTGGCGGGTCGATGAACTGCTAGGTGATGTTGATCGCTCTAGCTCTGGTTTCTGCATGAGGATTCGGATCTCTCTCGGGGCGGATCCCTCGCCTGGGGTGCTTCTCCTATTTATAGGTGAAGGCCCAGGCCTCTTCCCAAATATTGGCGGGAAGGGTGCCAACAATTGGCCATTTGAAGGGAACAACGGGTACACTTATCGACTAAAGTTGGTCCTCGCTTTGCCAAAGGCTCGTGATGGCCTTTGCTTGGGCTCCACGATGACTCCTTCTAGCCGTTGGGCTGGTCTTGGTCTTGTTGCACGAAATGGATGCCTTTGCTTGATGCTCTCGCTGCGCTTGCTCCCTTTGCACCAAAGAGGAAAGGAGGACCTTTGCTGCTGGCTGGCGCCCTGGTCGTCATGGCTTGCATCATGGGCACCTCGCGAGGTACCCTGCCTTGAACTCTCCGCCTCCTCATGAGCCAGCTGACGAGGCCGTGCACGAGAAGCTCCTTGTCGTCCGCCCAGATCTGGCCCCTCGCGAGGGTCTTGAGCTTCGTTGATGAAGGCAGGCGTCTTGAGCCTCCTTGAGCCACGCCCGCAGCCGCAGCGAGCAAGTCACAGGGACCCCGTTCCCGACGCCGACGATGACCTACTTGTCCACCGAAGGCGGAAGAAGAGCCGTTCAGCTAGTCAAGGAACATTTGAAGACCACCATACCAAGGAGAAAGAACTACCACTATCGTCAAGAAGTAAACATCCGCGTCGAAGACCGGTGTATCTGCAAGCCACTCCTCTCTAAGGAACCAAGCATTTCCATGACAAGGAGACCCACACCAAGATTCATCGGCCCCTTCGAGATCACTCCAAGATTTAACAAGCCCTCCGAGATCACTCTGAGGCGAAGAGAAGCGATTACCAGTGGAGCTGCCACTGAGTTACTGATGTACTGCGCTTTCCATGCATCACAACCCGGAAGTGTTTCCAACTTCCTAACTTGCCCGATCTCTCGAGGGCATTGACCACCGAGCCATCGACCTTGACTGATCCAACCTGACCTAACGCGAGAGACCCCTTAGCAACCTGGATCAACCGAGGCGTCATACACGGTTACAACACGGTACTTCAAGATTCAATGGAGCACCACATGGAAGCGAAGCATTATGAGGGCGTGAAGACGCCCGCATCTAAGTTCCGTATTCCTTCCACGCCTAGTTTGGGAATCTCGGGGACGAGATTCTTGTAAGGGGGGTAGGTCTGTCACACCCTGATTTTCATGGCACAACACTTAAGATGATAAATCATGATAAAATGTGGTTTGACAAAAACTTTTGCATTATTTGACTATTTATTTGGAGTTGGTTTTCTCTCTGTGTTTTTCAAGTGCTCTTTAAAGTCAACACAACCCCACCTTCTATACTTCATCTCCTTGTCCCAAGCTTCTGCCCAATGATCATGCCATGTGTATAGAGCAATATAATATTTTCTTACAAAAATAATTTGGCCAAAAAGTATTTTCTAAAATTAGTTTTCCAAAAACCCCTGAATTGAGGATTACACTGCAAGTACTTGATTTGGGGTATGAAAAATATTTTAAAAGGTATATTTGAAACCTATTAGATATAGGATTCCCATAAACCACAAAAATATATTTTAAAAGTTATTTTCCTATTTTATTTAAAAGCTTTTTCTTAAGGCCAGAAATGGTCTTTAATAGGGAAAATTTATTTTATTGTTTTAAAAATATTTGACAAAAATCAGGGAAACTCAGTGGGCATATATTTCCCATATATAAGAGTTTCAACACATGGTCATGTTCAAAATATTGGACAAAACCTCCCACAACCATTTCTGCCCATTTCAAGGATTTGAAATATTTCTACAGGAAATATTTCCATAAAAATCCAAGGAAAATCTAGCAAGTCACAAATGCATATTGTGATCACCTTGCAAAGCCTCATGTCAATCAAGGTCATTTTGGTTAACCAAAATTCCCCAAAACCCTCTCTGATCAGAATCAAATTTGAACAACTTTGTATTACCAACTTTCTCTCCTTGACCCCAACTTTTTTGAGCATGTTCACATGACCAAATGAGGCCACTACACAAAGTGGTGCATCAAGGAGAAGTGATTTGCTCAACTAGATCTACACAAGTTCATTTCTACAAATTTCTAGGGTTTACAAAAGTTGCATTGGCAACTTTGCCCAAATAAGCTCCAACTTGGTGGAACGCCCTAATTATATGTGTCATTTCACTCTGTGGAGTCTCATGGAAGTTGGAAATCATCTGCTGGTCCAAACCATTATCAAACACCTTCTGCCACTTTTCAAAAATCACCATTTTGACCACTAACACTATTCTCCTTGAACTCAACTCTTTACCACAGCTCCTCCTAGTCCTATCCTACCTCCAGTAACTCTCCCCCTTCAACAGCTCAATTATTTGGGGGTAAAACCCATCTCTTTCTCTCTCTGTTTACCCATGGCAACTCCTCCTCTCTCTCTCTCATTTCTATATTCAGCACCCCACCTAGCTCCTTACCACTCTAGAGCATCCAAGGAAGCTCCATGACACAAGTGGACATGCCCCTAACCTTTTAAAATGGCCATGCTGGCCATATGCATGCTCTGGAGCGCGCTACAGTGCGCCCTTGCACTGTAGCTGCCCTCTGCCCGATGCCTCCGACCACCTCGGCCCTCCCCCGCACGCCTGCCGACGCGCCTCGATGTTCGCAGCATGCTACACCCCTGTCCCCCTCCTCCTTGTCCCTCCTGCGCCCCCCCTCCGCACGCGCGCCGGCCGCCCGAGAGCTCCAATGGACGAGCTCACACGCGCGACGCCCTGGCACTTCCCCGCTCCTTCTCTCCCTTCCCCTGGCTGTAGACCGTCTCTACAAACGCCCCGGACACGCACACACGAGCCCCCGTGACCCCTAGCAACGACAATGACCTCGCCGGCGCACTCGTCCACGGTGCACCATCGCCCCGCCATAAAAGGCCACCCCTAACCTCCCTCTGGAGCTCCTTTGCTCTCTCTCCCTCCCGTGCACCCCCTGGACCAACCCACACCTCTCCCCGTGCCCTCCATCCACCGCAATGGCCGGAGCGCCGCCGTCGGGCTCTGCCTAAATTCGGGCTATCCCGAGCCTCTCTCTCTCCCCTAGACATTCCAACACCCTCTCATCACCACCGCCAACTCACCCCGTGCTACATCCCCTCCTCCTCGTGCCTTCCTCGCCGTGCCGAACCCCGCCATCGCTTTGTTCCTGCTTGGCCGAGGCCTCCTTCCTTCTGGTGCTCCCAGTGAGCTGGGTCCCAGTGGGACGCGACCCATCCTCCCGGGTTCGCCGGAGTCCGGGCAGTCGCCGGAGGTGGCCGGAGTCACCGGAACGGGCGCCGGCAAGCGCTCGGCCCTGCCTCCTCTGCCTCCTCTGTCGCGGGCGGGAGGAGGGAGATGACCCTGCGGGTGGACCCCGCAGGTCAGTGACCCCGCCAGCGGGCCCCGCCCCGTTTAAGTGGAGACGGTCTCCATAGCTGTCACCTTCGCCGAGGAAGGCGTATTCCTTGAATCGCCTCTTCGTCGACAGACAGATGCGTGGCCGTGCAGTTGGGCCGGCCCGCTGCTTATATCTCGCCTTGCATGCATGATAAGGGTAAAGCCCCCTTTTCCTTTTTCTTTTTTCAGCAAGATTCAAACTTTTCCAGAGACCTCACTTCAAGTCCAAATCTGATGGTTCAAATTTTCAGTAACTCCATAAATCATGATCTATTTAATGAGGCATAGTGAACATTTTTATTGTGCTTGGTTTTCATTGGGTACATTAAATAGGTCATTTATCCACATAAGTCCACTTTAAAAATCCATAGGATATTCATTTGAACTCCAAATCCAGTGAAACCATCTCCTAGATGCTTCTAAAATTATTCCTTGTTAAATGGGTGCCTTTGCTCATTTTTCAAAATAATTCTCTGTACACTTCTTGCAAATCCATAAACCCCTTGATTCCATCATATCTAAATGTTTAGAACTATCCACTGATCCACTTCCAATGAAATCACTTTGGTCATTCCTCATATGACCAGAGGTATCCTAGAAAAGTCCAACTCACATTTTAGAGCACTTTTATTTTTTCCTTGTTGTATTTCTTATTGTGATTGTTTCAGTCGTTAGTTGGCGAAGTAGGCGGAGTACTTGAAGATGGACCAGAAGGTTTGAAGACTCTGAAGGACAAGGCAAGCAGCCCTTTGACCATGTCTATGAAACCCTTTTTATGCATGTCATATAGCACTTTTATTGCTTGCATCGGAGTCATGATACTGTGGTGACCACATGGGGTGGTTTGCCACCGTTACTTCCTCGTTGATACTTGCATGGTGCACGACCCTACCTCCTTATGAGGGTTATGCCGGTGGGATAGAAAGGATGCTAAAGTAGAAGCTACGCAAAAAGGGACGGGTATATGCATGGTGAAGGAGACAAAGTATTTTCAAAAGACTTTCCGAAAACCCCGTCGGGTGCCACTTATGCCCGAGGGAGATGATGAGTTGGGTAGCCACTTGATGACGAAGTGGTGTACCGAGGCAAGTGTGTGTTGTTTTCAAAACGGATTGGTTTAAGTTGCGACCGTTATTCCAACCTTACGTGCGCAACCACTCTACCCTTGTATGGGAAAGGGCATTATTGACTACCTAGGAATATACTAGCTTGGAGCCCGCATTACTAGTGATGGGGGAGACTTGGTGCTCTCTCTCGGGACGGGGTCGTGCCAGGTAGGGCGGCTGAGGGAGTCCTGGACTAGGGGGTGTCCGGATAGCCGAACTATCATCACGGCCGGACTCCAAGACTATGAAGATACAAGATTGAAGACTTCGTCCCGTGTCCGGATGGGACTTTCCTTGGCGTGGAAGGCAAGTTTGGCGTCTGGATATGTAGATTTCCTACCATTGTAACCGACTGTGTAACCCTAACCTATCCGGTGTCTATATAAGCGGAGGGTTTTAGTCCGTGGGGCGAACAACAATCATACCATAGGCTAGCTTCTAGGGTTTAGCCTCCACGGATCTCGTGGTAGATCTACTCTTGTACTACCCATATCATCAATATTAATCAAGCGGGGTAAGGTATTACCTCCATCGAGAGGGCCCGAACCTGGGTAAAACATCGTGTCCCTTGTCTCCTGTTACCATCCGCCTAGGCGCACAGTTCGGGACCCCCTACCGAGATCCGCGGTTTGACACCGACATCAACATACAAGGGGTTGCATGCATGTACAACAAGAGACAATAAAGCTCAATTTTATTCACTTCTTGAATCGTACTCTGTTTATTTAATATAAAGTACATCTTTTGCACGATCCTTTTCTTCTAAACTAAGTTCCTCTCTTTTACGGATGAACAACGTGCTACACCCGTCGAGGATACGGCTACTTGAGACACGGCGCAGAGCGTGCGGTAGGGACCCGTTGCAAGGATTCTTTTCAGATTAAGACCTGCGTAAACCTTTCTTCTGTCTCTTGTTGATATACATCCCCGGTTTCTTACTATAAGCGAGGAGGAGGTGGCGTTTTGGCATTGGCGCACCAGAATTTTTGCGCGTGCACGGACACGGGGCTCGGGGCATTATTCTGCCCGTTTTATAAAGACCGAATACCTTAGGTAGTGTTGGCGTCTCGAGTTAGGCCATATATGCATCAGCTCCGAATCATGTCTTTGGTCAAATGTTGGGTTTGCCCGGCTCCTGTGTTTTGCTGCCTTATGTTCCGTTCTATCGGCTAACGCGGCACCAGGAGAACTACTGCGATTGTGCCCCGACATTGGTGCTTTCATTGAGAGTTCCTCTGTGCCATCGCCATCAGGTAGGATGCCTCATCCCGTCTTTAAAGACGATACTATCGCCAAAGGCCTTGGCGCTGGTGGACTCTTGACTAGGTGGTTTTCTTATGACCTCGGTTCGCCAGCAGCGACGATGACCTCTCGAGTCATCGAAACCAATCTCCATGTTAATTGGAACTTTCCGAACAGTTAGATCGATCGAGCTCTCCTCCGTAAGCGAGCTGTTTGATCGCATCGCCGCATCAGGAGTCGCCACAGACTATGACCGGATCGGGCCTAAAACCGATCGAGAGAGATCAACTCTCCCGGGCTACCCATCATGTTGCTGTGATAGAGGAGCAATGCGGCGATTCTTCTTACATCTTAAGGACTAGCTACGTCCGGATTCGATCCCTCCATGCGGATTCCCGCAGACGGACGGATGTCGATCAAGCCCTGAACTTAAAGTCAGGCGGTAGGTTGGACTCATTGGATAACACTCAAAAATCCAAACTTCCGAGTTCGGAAACTTCTCGGCCCCTGAGTCCTAAATCGGACGGGGTTCCGGATCTAGTTCCACCCGCCCACCCAAACATTAGCGATCTCTCTCGAATTCAGCAAGAGCCCGCTGAAACAGTACATCATTACTGGGCCAGATTCCTCCTGGTTATGGACAGGATAAAGGACAACCGAGAGGAGGACGCAATCCCAATTTTCTGCAAAAATTGCACGGACAAGGGAATCCTAAACGCCATAAATCATCTCGAAATTACACGCTTTGCCGACTTGGTGACCATAGTACAAAAATATTGTGCGATGGAGAGCGCCTGGAAAACCGAAAGTAAATTTTGGGATAATCCGGCCTCGAATATATACATCCCTAGTCCGAAATAAAAGGGTGCATCATTACCAAGCACCTGGGTTAAACACCAAAAAACCAAAACCCCCTAAAGGGTACGGAACCGTACTGGAGGGTTGGCTAAGCGGACCTGCAAAATTCACGATCTGAGGGCGCCACTCCAACTCACAGCCTTGAGCATGTTGGATACTACGGCAGGTGGCCAAAAGTGGCGAAGAGCTTCTAGCTTGAGAATCCCAGCCCAGCAACACCGATGCGGTGTTAACAGTCTTGAGACTTTCGCATCAAATAACATGCAGCGAACACTCCATAACCTTGTCGAAGTCTACCAAGTAGCAACAATAAATCCATGGGTAACACGGCTATTACCTTTAATGCGGTGTGAACCTAAATTCGAACAGCGAGCACCGGCCGCATTGGTCCTCGGTCCGATAGTGGGCGGCTTTTTCCTTACTAAGGTACTCATGGATGGCGGCAGCGGACTAAACCTCATCTATGAAACCCTCCGAAAAATGGAAATAGATGGAACCGCATTGGCGAAGCAGCACAACCTTTAGAGGAATAATCCCTAGCGGGAAGCATGCTGCACAGGAAAAATCACCTTTGGGCGTAGTGTTATCTCGCCGGACAATTACAGGTCCGAGGAGGTCATGTTTCAAGTGGCCCGTTCAACAGCGGATATCATGCTTTATTAGGACGAGAGGCATTCACAATTTTTCAAGCTATACCCCATTATGGGTACATGAAGCTTAATATGCCGGACCTAACGGAATCATCACTCTCGCTAGTGATCCGAACATAGCACTTCGCGCCGAAAACAAGACAACCGCACTAGCCCTCGAGGCACTATCCGAAGCCCTAGCGGCCGAGGAACTCACCGCGATGCGCTCCACGGTGAACAGGGACGACGTGATACTTGATAAAAGATCCAAGTCCACCTCTTTTAAACCAGCGGACAAAATAGTCAAATTCCAAGTCCACCCAACAGACCCTCCAAAGATGGCCTCCATTGGGGCACAATTAAACCCTCATGTAGACGCCGCACTACGAGAATTTCTACGAGAAAACTAGGACATCTTTGCCTGGCACCCTTCAGACATGCCAGGAATCCCACGTCGGCTGGCCGAGCACAGCCTAAATATCTTAAAAGGATTCAAGCCAGTCAAACAGGCTCTTCGGCGCTTTTCCGAACCCAAGAGACAGGCCATGGGAGAGGAGCTAGCCAAACTTTTGTAAGCCGGATTCATCAGAGATATAAAACATCCGGACTGGCTAGCAAACCTGGTGATGGTACCAAAGAAGGATAAATCCTGGCGCCTATGTGTTGATTTTAAAGACCTTAATAAGGCTTGCCCAAAGGATCCCTTCCCCCTCCCTTGAATTGATCAAATTACTGACACTACAGCAGGGCACGACTCATTGTGCTTCCTCGACGCGTACTCCGGCTACCACCAAATCAAGATGGCGGAGCCAGAGCAAGCTGCAACAACATTCATCACTCCATACGGCTCGTTATGCTTCAACACAATGCCCTTTGGGCTCAAAAACGCCGGCGCAACATATCAGCGCATGATTCAGACATGTCTGGCAAACCAGATCGGCAAAACAGTGGAAGCATATGTAGATGACTAGGTCATCAAAACCAAGCACGTCGAAACTCTAGTAGACGACTTGAGGCTCACATTCGACAATCTTGAAAATATGACATCAAGCTCAATCCGGAAAATCGTCTTCGCGTTCCGGCCCGAAAGCTCACAGGCTTCATTGTGTCCGGTAGAGGAATTGAAGCAAACCCAGCCAAGATCCGAGCTCTATCACAATTGGATATCCCAAAGACCTCAAACAAATACAAGAATTGGCGGGATGCGTGGCGGCTCTAAGCCGCTTTATTTCCCGTTGGGAGAAAAGCGTTACCCTTTACCGCCTCCTCCGGCACCGAACACTTGAGTGGGCCGGATGCCGCCACTGGCGGACTCGAAGAAATAAAGGCCATTTGGCAACAAATCCGGTCTGGCAGCGCGTAGCGTAGGCGAACCAATGCTATTATATATCACCACAACACATCAAGTTGTCGGTAGCGGTGCTCGTTGTCGAGCGAAGCGGACGGACACAGTTCCCTCTTCAAAACCGGTTTACTATGTGTCCCTTGTCCTAACTCCATGCAAGTCGGTACCCTCACTATCAAAAGATAGCATCGCGGTGTTCATGGCATCCGGAAGCTGTGACACTACTTTCAAGAGTGTTCGATAGCGGTAGCCTCGAAGTACTTCTTAATGACATTATAAACAACGCGCGACGCGACGGGCGGATTGCTAAATGGGCCATAGAGCTCCTTCCATTCGACATAACCTACAAGCCACGATGAGCTATCAAATCGCAGGTTTTGGCCGACTTCGTGGCGAATGGACGAAGCGAACTCCCTAAAGTGCACGGCGCATACTCCAATTGGATCATGCACTTTGGCGGCTCCAAAATGTTGGCGGCACAGGGGCTGGCGTCGTCTGGCGTCCCCAACCGGGGACACAGTCCAATCGTCCTTGAGATAATGTATACGGACTCCAACAACGCGGCGAATCTGAGGCCCTTACGCACGGCCTCCGGATGGCGTCTCCATGGGCATTCAACGCCTAGAGGTGCGCGAGGATTTGAACCTCGCAATATCTCAAATAAGCGGAGACTTTGATGCCAAAGATCCGAAAATGGCAGCATACCGCAATGCGGTCCTAAAAATGTCAGCCACGGTTTGAAGGGCTCGAATTTCATCGTATAGCCGGGATAACAACCGGTGGCGGATATATTAGCACGCATCGGTGCAAAAGCGCGATGCCGCCCCACCCAATATCTTTACGGAACAGCTGTTCAAGCCATCCGTACTATGGGAAGGAGTCCGACAATAACAATCCGGACCCAACCGCCTTTGCCGACGCGAACACTCTGACACAACCGGAGGCTCTGCCCCCGAGATAACACCCTCCGCTCATGCAATAATGGCGGTTATCGCCCCGTGGATGGAACCATTCCTAGCCTACCTAACTAGGCAGGAACTCCTCGAAGACCAAAATGAGGCTCGCAGCATAGTACGGCGATCTAAAGCCTACAAAGTCCATGAGGAGAGCTTTATAAGAAAAGCACTACAGAGTCCTTCAAAGGTGTATCTCCGAAGAGGAAGGGCGAAACCTCTGGCTGAAATTCATGCGGACTGGGTGGGCACCACGCTGCAGCCCGGCCCTTGTAGGCAAGGCCTTCCGTCAGAGATTTTATTGGCCAACGCCGAGGCAGATCTTGCAGGATTTAGTCCAACTATGTGTCGGTTGCCAGCTTTTTGCTAACCAAAGCCACATGCCACCCACCGCCCCAAAACTATACCCATCACCTGGCCGTTCATGATGCAGGGGCTTGACATGGTTGGACCCCTTAAGGGAGGAACCCACAAGCAAAAATACCTATTGGTCATGGTGGATAAATTAACCCAATGGATAGAGGCCAAGCTCGTTAAAGCGTCGAATCCGGACGGTGATAGACTTCATATCGGGGTAGTGCACCGTTACGGTGTCCCCACAGTATCATCGCGATAACGGCACCAACTTCACGGCCGATGAGGTCAAAATATGGTGCAAAACATGGGCATCAAGCTCGATTATGCCTCGGTCTATCACCCTCAAACCAACGGCCAAGTCGAGCGAGCAAATGGTGAATCATGGCGGCATTAAACCCGGACTAGTGCGGTCCCTCAAGGAATCTAACACACCTTTGGGTTGAGGAGCTCAACTCCGTACTTTGGGGCTGCGGACCACGCGAATCGTACTACGGATTCACACCATTCTTTATGGTGTATGGCGCGAGAGGTAGTCTTGCCTGCGACATAATACATGACTCACCTCGCGTGCGCATGTATGAAGAAAGAGAAGCCGAGCTCGATCGGCGGGACAGTTGGACGCATTGGAGGAGGAAGCGGCGTGGCAAAAGCTCGTTCCACATTCTATCAACAGCAGGCTCGAAGATATCAAAGCAGGAAATGCGGGCCAAAGCTTATAACGTTGGCGAACTAGTTCTCGCTGCGGACAAGAAAAAGGACAAACTCAAGCCCAAATGGGAAGGTCCCTTCATCATCGACCAGGTCGACCGGCGGAGCATACCGTCGAAAGCGCATCGGATAACCGACTCGAGGCGAACCCATGGAGCGCAGCCCGTCTCGAAGATTCTCGCCTAAGCGCCCGGACTCCAAGTTCGTCTCCTTCCTCCGTCCACATTTTCTATTTTTGCTGTCTTTTATTTCTCTCCTTCCTCCTCCTTCTTCTTGAAGCCTCTAGAGGCTCGTTTGCGCCTTTTTCTCACATACTTGGCGCTGTCCACGCTCATTATACAGGGGCTTCTTTACGAAGCTTATTTATCTGAGCTTCATGCCCAACACATGCGTCAAACTTCGCATGTACCTTTTATTCACCATTATATGCATCGATATGACTTAAGTTTTGGCCAAGCTGGGTTGCTGGCTCTGTCCTTACCCCTCGTTCCCGATTGTTCGGCTAGGTGGTAAAGGAGCACCTCTGCGATTATTCTTGCCGGGTCAGCGGATGTGTACCTCAGACGGGTGAAGCGAAAGCTAAGCGTTCTTAAGGGAATATTGGTCGGTGAACTGAAAGATGATTTTAACTATTTACCCATCTGCCCCGGATGATTTTCTACTTTCTAGCAGTTTGACATGCACTTTAGGGCATGCATCCCAGCGAAAGGAACCCTTAACGGAACTATTCTCCTGGAAGATGTTTCTTACTATCCATGTAATATAACATAACTAGTTGGGCACTTGTCTGATACAGCAATAATGACCCCTACGCCTTGTCTCCATGCATACCCCGGTTCTTATATAACCATGAGGTATTCGGACACACTCCGGACTATTGGGTCCGGAGGTCGAAGCGAAAAGGTCCGCTATGACAAACGATCTACAATCCGTCTAGAAGACATTTTTTCATGTCATATTTTTACATGGTCAACTCGACTCATTGTATTCCTCCTCAATGCCATCTAATAGGCTATCTAATTTACAATCTTGCTGGGAATACTTGGCGGCCAATTCTACTTGGCGTACACTAATCTGACGAGGATCTCCATCCCATCGGGCCCCACAGTCCGACCTCGGCCATGTGGTTTGGGTTAACCGTGTGCAGCGTCTTTACCATGGCCCGAGCCACCTGGCGCCTTGACGGCAGGCCGATATCTTCCATAGTCGGAAGCGCCGCCGTGCTCCTTGAAGCCGCTCTGCCAGCTCCCAAATGCCTTGAGGCGGGGAGATAGATAGCCACAAGGCTGGCCGATGCCTTTCATCACCTGCGGACTCGTTCGTGCGGTGGCGCAGTCGGGAAGAAGATCACCCGAAGAACTGGGCATCTCCTCCTCGGGGCGACTGTGAGCAAACCTACATACATGTTTATGTTAGTCTCCTTCCTCGCCGAACTCTTTCAAAGTTCGCTCAAGCACTTCTTGAAAATGCCGACAAAGCCGCCGATTCTCCTTCTGGTCAGACAACTGAGCACGAACATCCTTTAGTTCCTCACCCAGTTTGGTGTTGGCATCTTGGAGGTTATTTTTCTCCTGCCGCACCCTCGTAAGCACGCTCTCGCTTGACCTTTAGCTGGCGCAAGAGCTGTTGCTTGCGGATCTAGTCGGCGCCATCTGCAATATTTTGTCAGTTACACACCGCCGCACTTCATAAACTATTTATCTTTTGAAGCATATATTGCCAGAGGGGGTCTCTGTGGCTCCCCCTGTAGCGGCTAGTGCGTCCTCAAGTTGGGCCTTGCACTCTTCAAGCTCCTGGGACAGTCGGGTATTCTTTTCTGTAAGATCCTGCATAAAAATGATCCTTAAATCAGTTATTCTAACTATTTTAAGTCTCGGGCGCTACTGGCATATATAACTGTCAAATCTCCTTACCCGTATGTCCTTTACATACTGCTCCGTGGCTGGCTAGACCATCTTGGCGGCACGCAGTGCGCATCTCCAATTGAAGGCATTCAAGGCCTCTTGGGAGAAACAGCGTCACGAAGAACTGTCCGTGGCGCTTTGTGATTCATGGTGCTCTCCACCTCGGAGTTGGTGGTGGACAATTTGTCGGCATCCTCTGCCGGAGGAGCATCCGACGCACGTCTCGTGCTCGCCTCAGCCTCCGGACCCGGCTTTGAAGCCTGGCAAGTGAAGGTTCGATTGGCAACCTCTCCGGACTCAGTCCGGCTAGCGCTCTTTTTCCTGAAAAGAGCACCCGCGTTAGTATGCCTTGCGGGAATCAATCCTGGGAGTATGGTGACACACCATACCGTTGCGGCGGAGTTTCGATCCGGACCACACTTCTTTTTAGCCTGCGGTGCCGCACTGCCCCTTGTTGGCTGGCCACGCGGGCACTCACTCCTGCCTCGAAGGTACCCCTGCGAAACACCATTGGTATCACGGTGATCAAGAAATAAGCACGGATGGGTCATTATCGAATATTGGGACCTTGGTCTCGATTACTGCGAGGTGGAAGTATTCCGGGGTAATCGGCCGTAATGGCAGCAAAGCATTATCGATGCTAAGTTGGTGGAATACCCGTCGATCAACTCCACCTTTATATCCGGATCCTCTTGGAGGTCGGATCGAGGACGCTGCGGATCCTCGGGTTGTAGGGCGGGTTGTGTATCTTCTCCTGAGTCCGGCGCAGATTCTCTGAGAAACCATGAAATGAGATATTTAACCACGGGAACATGGATCGGACAGGTCACAAAGATGTTTGCTTACCCAGCTTCAAGGATTATTCAAAGAAAACTCCTTCAGTGGATTGACACGGAGGAAATCCTCCTCCTCCCCTTTATACATGGCAGACAAGATCTGCACCAGTTCGATGACCGATCCCGGCCCTTTGCGGCCATGGCGGGTGGCATCGTCCTCCCCGTTGAAGTCCCACATGGGGTGGCCCCTATATTGGAGCGGCTACACTCCCCTCATAATGCAGATGGCCATGACTCCAATCATGGTCAATCCGGCATGAGCCAGTAACCTTATTCGGATCATCAAATAGAGGACATCCCGGTCATTTTCCCTCCGGGGCTCAGGGCGCCAACAAGGCGCTTCTTGAGAGGAGCATTGCTGAACTCGGAAGGCCGATCCAAACAGGATCCGGCAGCGGGGCGTCCTCCATGTAAAACCATTCGGAGGCCAGTCTTGGGCGCCTTCTTTGGGGTTCGGATAGGTATCCGGTCCGGCGATGCGCCATAGCTCGCTCCGCCCACTTGATATATTGACCCCTCATGAGAGCGGGGTACTAGGCAGAATAATCTCTTCCACAGCCCGAAATGAGCCTCGAGCCCAAGAACAGTTCGCAAAGGGCCACGAAGCCGCGATGTGCAAGATGGAGCGGGGAGTAAGGTGGTGCAAGCTGGAGCCGTAGAACTCCAAGAGCCCCGGAGAAAGCGGATGGATTGGAAATCCGAGTCCTCTTACTAGATAAGAGATGAAGCATACCCGCTCTCCTTTAGAGGGATCGGGGACACTCTCCGCTTGCTTTCCGCCCTTGTAGGTGGCAAGTCCAGCTCGAACCGGAACCATGAAGGCTGGGGGAAGAAATCCCTTGGCTTGGAGTATAACTAGCTCGCTATGCGGGACTGAGCATCTCTCCCAATTTCCAGGCTGAGGTCTGGGAGCGCGAGAGGAGGACCCGCGTCGACTGTCCATGATGGAATGGGCTTTGGTCAGAGGCGGTCCGATGAAAGCTCGTGAAGGGGGGATGGTGTGACTCAGATCTAGGACCTCGCCCCTTTTATAGGCAGCTCATTTGCGCAGCTAGGGGGGTAATTGTAAAAATACCCTGGCTTTTCGCATTCATTCAAACACGTGGAAGATGGCCATTATTGGGCGTACAAGCCAAGGAGCGCAGCATTTATCAGAAGCCGAACACTATTCGACAAGTATATGGAATTTGGAGAAGAACCCGCCTCGCAATGCTGAAGACAATCAACACGCCGGACTCATCGTCATTGAAGCCTGGTTCGGGGGCTACTGAGGGAGTCCCGGATTAGGGGGTGTCCGGATAGCCGAACTATCACGTTGGCCGGACTCCTGGACTATGAAGATACAAGATTGAAGACTTCGTCCCGTGTCCGGATGGGACTTTCCTTGGCGTGGAAGGCAAGCTTGGCGATACGGATATATAGATCTCCTACCATTGTAACCGACTCTATGTAACCCTAACCTATCCGGTGTCTATATAAACCGGAGGGTTTTAGTCCGTAGGACGAACAACAATCATACCATAGGCTAGCTTCTAGGGTTTAGCCTCCTTGATCTCGTGGTAGATCTACTCTTGTACTACCCATATCATCAATATTAATCAAGCAGGAGTAGGGTATTACCTCCATCGAGAGGGCCCGAACCTGGGTAAAAACATCGTGTCCCTTGTCTCCTGTTATCATCCGCCTAGACGCACAGTTCGGGACCCCCTACCCGAGATCCGCCGGTTTTGACACCGACATCAACATACAAGGGGTTGTATGCATGTACAACAAGAGACAATAAAGCTCAATTTTATTCACTTCTTCGAATCGTACTCTGTTTATTTAATATAAAGTACATCTTTTGCACGATCCTTTTTCTTTTAAACTAAGTTCCTCTCTTTTACAGATGAACAACGTGCTACACCCGTCCAGGATACGGCTGCTGAGAGACACAGTATGAGGCGTGCAGTAGGGACCTGTTGCAAGGATTCTTTTCAGACTAAGACCCTGCGTAAACCTTTCTTACTGTCTCTTGTTGATATACATCCCCCGGTTTCTTACTATAACCGAGGAGGAGGCTGGCGTTTTGGCATTGGCCGCACCAGAATTTTTGCGCGTACCTGGACACCAGGGGCTCAGGGCATTATTCTGCCCGTTTTTATAAAGACCGAATACCTTAGGGAGTGTTTGGCGTCTCGATTTAGGCCATATATGCATCAGCTCCGAATCATGTCTTTGGTCAAATGTTGGGTTTGCCCAGCTCCAGTGTTTTGCTGCCTTACGTTCCGCTCTATCGGCTAACGCGGCACCAGGAGAACTACTGCGATTGTGCCCCGGTTCGGCCGGGCGAGCACCTCGAAGAAGAGAAAGCGGCGGCTATCATGATATAGCGAGAGACTGGTCAACCACTCGATGACTCACGGAATGTTTAGAATTCCTCCGCATTAACGAAGGACCAGTTTTCGGTCAGCACATCGCACCCGAATTCGGGAGAGTGCGGTGCCCGAGGGCTATATAGTAGCCCCACCCTCGAACTCCTATGGCTAAGTGAAAGTGATAAGGCATTATAGTCCGGTTGCCTAGTTTGCTCGCTACCACCTCCTTAACAGGACCAAGGCGTTGGATTAAGTGTGAAAAAGCGCCTTCTATGCAAACACCCCGCACTATGTGCGTGGGGGCTGAAACCAGGACTGTCATCTTTCAGTTATATATACATATACATAAGCGGCCGCACATGGAGTAGTTTACTACTTGAACGCACAAGTATAAAAAGCTCTTATATTCTATTGAAACATTGTTTTCACAAATCATACATGTCATTTAAACATAATATCCTTGAGCATCTGCGTCTCTATTAAGCAGAGTGCCTGCGGAGACTTCCTCAAAGTAGTGCTCGGCGGTACTCGGCTTGTGTCGAATCTTGGGATGCAACGTTGGTGGCCTTCATCTCTGCCCCGGTATGTCTTGACACGGGCGAGCCATCAGCGCTCCTCAATACCGCCGACCGCTTCATTGCGTCGATACGAGTACCGCACCAAGGAGGCTGCTGCACTAAACCAAAATAACACTTGCCGGGTCCGCCCGGCCACAAATGAGTCATGACATGCTTCATGGCAAGTCCGGATAATCGATTCAGCTCGGCCCATTCGGCCAACCGATCGAGTCAGCGGAAGAGGGCGCTCCGGACTATGGAATTGCGACCAATATAGCCCTTCCTACGTGCCCCGGCCTCGGAAGTGCTCAATCGCGTCGCGGCGCTAGCCGCTAAGTCGAGATAAGCATCCTCCGAACTCCACAACTTGTCCAAGCGAGCATACTTTGGATCCGTATATTTCCTCCGCGGCGAAAGCGGTTTTCCAGCCGCAATAGCCCGACCCGACTCAGCTCCTCCTTGGCAGCTCTCAAAGCGAGCGGGCATCCTTGGATTGGCGGCGGCCTTTTCAGCCCTCTTGCTCCGCAGCGTTCTTTTTCAAGAACGTCGCAGCGATCGGTCGTATTCTTCAACTTTACGGCCATATCGGCCATTTCCTCTTCTTGGCGGCGGAGAAGCCCGTTAAACTTCTAGCTCTTCTGCCGCCCTTAAAACCGCCGCATTACTATTTCGGCTTGCTCTTTTCGCTCGGCGAGTTCGCCGCAGCTCCTCCACAGCAGCGGCACCATCTGCATTAAGCATGCACGTAGTAAGGCATGGGCATCAAGCTCCCTTACCAGGTGTCCGCGTAGAAGTCGCATACCTTGTGACTCGTCAAACTGTTTATTGACCAGCGCGATGTCCGCATCTGCCTCATCAAGTTGCCGCTTTAGTTCGGCATATTCATCAGTCCGGCTGGCCACCGGACACCCGCCACCTATTTAGGAGCGGCGATATGTTATAACTGAGATTTTGATCCTCGTCACGCTGTCAATTTTGACAACATACTGAGTCTCAGGGGCTACTATCTATACAGGGCGCATTCTATATGCATAACTGTTAGAAGGTACATCATTTTTGCGTACCTCGAACCCCCAGTAAGCTTCTGACAGCTTCATGCAATCCGCTCTCCACGGATGCAATTCTTTCAATCACCGTACCCATTAGCACACGGTGATCCTCTGAGATAGTCGCTCGGCCGAGCAGATCCTTCAGCTCCTCCGACCGCACACCACTTGGCGCCGGACCTTCCGGCCCCTCCGGACTTGGGGGAACCCTCCGCGACGACACCTCAGGGTCGTCCGCCTCGCATGAGGGTGCGACAGGTGGAGGTGTTTCGCTCTCCATCATCTCCGGAAGAATATCCCCCGAATATGAGCTCTGCTGAGAAGGGCTGGGATCCGAACTACAAGGTACAATTTCGGTTATCTTCAGAAATAAATACAGGGATGTTACTTACTTAAAAAACCCCTTCTTTCTTACTTACGGCTCGCTGGAGGGCTGATCCACTTGGGGAAACAGTGCATCTGGGGTACTTCCCAGCGCCGGACTCTTTGACGAAGATTTCTTTCCCCTCTTCAAGGCCTTGACCTCCAGATCTTCCGAAGCGGTCCTCTTCTCTCCTTGGTCCCTCCCTCCTCAAAGGCCTCCTTCGTGGAGGCAGTTGCTTCCCCGCTCCCCTCGCCTTCTTTAAAAGGCGCGGCCTTCAACATCTTGGCCAGCATGGGATCCGGCGTGTTCTCTGGGAGGGGAGCCGGACACCTTATTAACTTTGCCTTGGCTATCCACTCCTGTTCAAGAAACGGCTCCTTTAAAGGGCATGTATATGGTAAATGGATGAACAGCTTGTCCGGTTACAGGACTACTTACTTGAGTATCTGGGCGATTGCAGCTTAGTCCTGCGTCCTCAGTTAGGTCCGGACACTTCTCTTGTGATCCGAAGAACAGTTTATACATCTCCACGGGCGTCGTACCCATAAAATTTTGGATAGCTCGTGGTCCCTCCGGATTAAATTCCCACCAGCGGAGGGGGCGACGTTTGCAGGGCAGAAGGCGCCGAATCAACATAACCTGCGCCGCTGCAACCAGATTGATCTCTCTTTCTTGGAGGTCTCGAATACGGCCCTGCAACAAAGGAACATCTTTGGACGGCCCCCAGTCAAGCCCCTTATTGACCCATGACGCCAGCCGCTATGGTGGACCTGAGCGGAAGGCGGGAAGCGCCACCCATTTGGTGCCCCTAGGAGCAGTGATATAAAACCACTCCCGTTGCCACAAAACAAGCTCCTCTTGAAAAGAGCCCTCGGGCCACGGAGCATCAGCACATTTGCTTATGACCGCCCCTCCGCACTCTGTTTGCTGCCCCTCGATCATATTTGGCTCCACCTTGAAGGTCTTGAGCCACAATCCAAAGTGAGGGGTAATATGGAGGAAGGCCTCACATACGACAATGAATGACGAGATATGGAGGATGGACTCCGGATTCAAGTCATGGAAATCCAGCCCATAATAAAACATGAGCCCCCGCACAAAGGGATCCGTCGAGAAGCCTAAAACCCGAAGGAAGTGAGACATGAACACCACGATCTCGCCGGGCTCAGGAGTGGGAATGACCTGCCCTGGAGCAGGCAGCCTATGCGAAATCTCGCCGGTTAGATACCTGGCGTCTCGCAGCTTTAGCACATCTTCTTCTATGACGGGAGAAGACATCCATCGGCCGTGTTGGTCGGAGACGGACATCGTCGAGGGTCCGAAGCGCCTAAATCTGAAGCTTTGGGTGTTAGAACTCGAAGCGCGAGGCGAACTTGATGGCGGGTGTAAAGAAGAAGAGGGCCTTGGTCTCATTATAAAGAGGTTGAATACCAAGAGCCCTCCCCATGGTCGACTAGGACTCGCCTTTGATAGAGGAGGCGTGCCACGGGCACGGTTGGGTTACCATGTCCGTATTGATGGGAATCCGGAATAAGGGGCACGATCTATGCTTTGATAAGGCGTGCACAGGAAACCGCCTCGCTAAGCGCTGAGGTGGAACAATAAAAAGCGATTCATATAAAGGCCTGGCCGTGGTGTGATGTCACGCTGGGATCGTCGGCAGATATGTGCAAAAGTTATTCTCTCTACGGTGGTATGTGGAACTTGTTTTGCGAGCGGACACTATCCTTGTGTTCAAAACCTTCTATGAAGTATTGGAGGAGGAACCCGCCTTGCAATGCCGAAGACAATATCGCGCCGGACACATCGTCATTGAAGCCTGGTTCGAGGAGCTCTTGAGGAGTCTGGACTAGGGGTGTCGGATAGCGAACTATCATCACGGCGGACTCCAAGACTATGAAGATACAAGATTGAAGACCTCGTCCGTGTCCGGATGGGACTTTCCTTGGCATGGAAGGCAAGCTTGGCGTCTGGATATGTAGATCTCCTACCATTGTAACCGACTCTGTGTAACCCTAACCTATCCGGTGTCTATATAAACCGAAGGGTTTTAGTCCGTAGGACGAACAACAACCATACCATAGGCTAGCTTCTAGGGTTTAGCCTTCTTGATCTCGTGGTAGATCTACTCTTGTACTACCCATATCATCAATATTAATCAAGTAGGAGTAGGGTATTACCTCCATCGAGAGGGCCCGAACCTGGGAAAAAACATCGTGTCCCTTGTCTCCTATTACCATCCGCCTAGGCGCATAGTTCAGGACCCCTACCGAGATCCGCGGTTTGACACCGGCAATGACCATGACTGTTTTCACGGGCACGGATACACCGTTGTGTCCCTCTCGGATATTCACGATCTCGAGTGAGTCTCATATGATGTACATCGTGAGGATACGGAACAACGAGTGGACTCCTTGTTAGTGTCGTCTAGGGAAAGATAGTGATCGGGTGCTTACCCCGAGTACTTGAGGTATCGCGGGTCGTGGATGACACGGAAGTTCCCCGGATCTTGTGGGTAAAGTGTGCAACCTCTGCAGATTGTAAAACTATTCGAATAGCCATGTCCACGGTCAAGGACAGTTGGGTAACCGCTCTTGGGCTACGTCCACTTGTTTACAAACCAGTGTGCGTGTTTGGATAATTGGGGAGAACTACTTGGATCAAGTCAAGGGACTTGACATGATTGAGTTGGGTTGATGCCCACTCTATTTATGTGGATATCTGTAACCTGTCCTCATGGTTACTTGAATTCTCCTGATGCATGTCTTACAAGTTGTTGAACATGTCATTGCACTCAAAACTAGCTTTCTGCAAAAATTTACCTATGTCATGCATTGTTGTATCTTGAGCCAAAACATGGGTTGCTTGCGAGTACATTCAAAGTACTCATTGGCTTGCCACTGGTTATTTAATTGGCCAGGCATGGAAGAACAGGAGTTCGAAGAAGAGTTCTTTGGAGACGCACATGCGAACTAGGACGTTTCCCAGTCAGAATGCCTGTAGGGTTAAGGCAGATGACATGGGTGCAAGTTGTTATTGAAGATTTCCGCTGCGATGATACACTCAAGACTTGACCATAATGGTCCTACTTGTGTAAAACGGTATGTATGGATGTAAGACTCTTGTTATCCAGCTTCTGTGTGTCCAGTGATCATTGATCTCTACGATCACTGTACACGTGCATTCAGTGATCTCGACTTATGAGTCGGGGAACCCACAATGTGCCCATGCGCGGGAATTATTTTAGCTCGGTGGGGCTTGACGCGGTCCTCGCCTCCCGAGGCTGAGGCCTCGCCGTGCGCTTCATGTCCTGCAAAGATTAGCAGGAGGGTTAACTTTCGATCTCGGTTGTGGGGGCGATCGGCCCAGGTCCCGCGCTCGTGTCGCGATGCCCGTGAGGCATGGACTGGGAGGGGTGCTCCTGCAGAGGACTCAAACAGGAAATCTCCAGACGACCGAGGCAGAAAACGCTCGTGAGGGCGCCCGCGAACCTCCCTCGTGAGACCTGTGCGAGAGAAAACGAGGCGAGAGAGTGAAAAAGACAAAGGGTCGCAAGCCTGGGACGGCAACAGCTCCAGTAAAACTTCAAATAAGAACGAACAAGCCAACTGCAGAAAGCAAATGAAAAAGCCGCGTCCGGCACCTATTCTAGTCTTCGACGTCTTCTCACCAGCGGAGAGCTAAGTGCTACCACTGGCCGTGGGCGGGAGCCCCCGAGGCCCGAGGGCGGCACTCCGGAGACTCTGGGGCGTGTACAACCCCACTCATTATTACGTGAGAGTGTCACGGGCGGCGAGCTTCACAGGCATTTGCCTTCTTCACAGGCACCGGGCCTTTCCCAAAACGCGACAACTTCACAGGCATTGGCCTTCTTCATAGGCACCGGGCCTTTCCCAAAATGCGGTAGCTTCACAGGCATTGGCCTTCTTCACATGCACCGGGCCTTTCATAGGCGCTAGGCCTTGCTCAGGGATAGAATCTCTGGAGATGTTGAATGTTCCATGCGTTCTGGATGGGCACCCCTCCGAGTCTCAAGCGGCGAGCCAGGGCACTGAAACATGAACAACCTTGAATGGGCCCTCCCACATGGGAGAGAGCTTGTGCAGCCCCTCCTGGAGAGAACCCGTCTGAGCACGAGATCCCCTACCTTCAAGGGTCCTGGGGCGGATGTTGCGGCGATGGTATCTTCATGGCTGTTGATACCTTGCCGCTCGCGGTCTGACTTCTCGTGGCGTTCCTCCCTAGCACGAGATCCGTCCCCAGGGGCATCCTGCTGCGTCTCGTCGACGCCGAGGACCCGTCGCGGGCGGCGCTGACCTCGTGAGGAGAACAGCCTCTGCTCCGTAGACGAGGAAGAACGGGGTCTCGCCAGTCGGCTTGGTCGCAGTTGTGCGGATTGACCATAGCACGAACTGGAGCTCGTCGTACCAGCCCCTGCCACAGGCCTCCAGCTTCTTCTTGAAGGTCCTGGCTTTGAGGCCCCTCAGGACCTCCGCGTTGGCTCGCTCGGCCTGGCCATTGCTCCGGGGGTGTGCTACCGAAGCGTAGCATATCTGCGTTCCAAGGTTAGCACAGTACGTTTTGAAGAGATTACTGGTGAATTGCTAACAGTTGTCAATGATGATGCGGTTATGCACCCCAAATCGTCTCACGAGGCCCTTGATGAACTTGGCTGCGGAGCCTGCTGGGATTGTGCGGACAGCTTCCACGTCAGCCCACTTGGTGAACTTTTCCACGGCGATGTAGAGGTAGCGATAGCCCCCTGGCGCCCGAGGAAACGGGCCCAGAATGTCCAGCCCCCAAACTGCGAATGGCCACGAGAGGGGTATAGTCTGTAGACCCCCCGCAGGCTGATGGATCTGCTTAGCGTGAAATTGGCAGGCCTCGCAAGCCTTTACCAGCTCAACGGCGTCGTTGAGTGCTGTGGGACAGTAGAATCCACTACGGAACGCCTTGCCAACGAGGGTTCATGACGACGAGTGGTGCCCACAGTCCCGGTCGTGTATGTCCGCCAGCAGCTCCTTCCCTTGCTCTCTGGAGATGCAACGTAGGGACACGTCATTTGGTCGCTTCCTGTAGAGCTCTCCAGCCTTGATGCAATAAGCCGTGGCCTGCCGCGCCACACGCTCCGCCTCCTCGTTCTCCGGCAGGGTCCCTTGCATCAGGTAGTTCTTGAGCTCCGGGATCCAACACCCTTCCTGAGGCTCCAACGCCGAGAGCAGGCGTGCCACAGGGCAGACCCTGCACCGGAGTCCCTGAGGTAGGCGGATGAGGGAGCTCCTCCCTTGGTTGCGCCGTGCTCGACAGTGACGACACCGCCGAGGGTTTGAAGAGCCGCTCCTCGAAGACGCCAGGCTCCTGAGGCAGCCTCCTAGATGCCCTCTTGGCAATGTCATCAGCCTCTGATTGGTGCCTTGAGGCTGCTGCAACTCCGGCCCAGGCTGTTTCTCCATCTTGCGGACCTCAGCGAGGTAGGCTTCCATGTGCTCGTCCTTTGGCTCATATATCTTGTTGGAGAAGTTGGCGAGGAGCTATGAATCACCCTTGATGATGAGGCGCTTCACCCCTAAGGCGATTGCAGCTTTCAAGCCCGCTACCAGGCCTTCGTACTCTGCTATGTTGTTGGAGACCTTTTCTCGGTGCTGGAAGCAGAGTTGCACGGTGTAGTAGAGCTTGTCCTGGGTAGGGGATACGAGCACCGCGCCAGCTCCCGCGCCGTGTCGGGAGAACGCCCCATCGAAGTACATGACCCAGCCGTCCGGTGCTTCACTTCCTGGGGAAAGTGATCGGTCTTCGCCTGCCTCGAGACCGGGTGCTTCTGTCCATTTTGCCACGAAATCCGCAAGTGCGGCTCCCTTGATGACTCTGCTCGTACTGAATTCTAGCTGAAATGCATGTAGTTCGATGTTCCATTCAGCGACCCTTCTAGCTGAGTTGGGGCTCCTGAGTACCCTTTCCAAGGGGTACGCTGAGATGACTTTGATGGGATGGCCTTGGAAGTAGTGCCGCAGCTTGCGTGAGGCCACTAATAGCGCGAGGAGGAGTTTTTGAGGCATGGGGTACCGCAGCCTTGCGTCCCGTAGTATCGTGCTGACAAAGTACACGGGATGCTCGACGAGGTTGAGGGTGCTGGCGCAGCTTGCGTCCTCCAGAGGTCGAGGCGCCTCCTGAGATGATGGAGCCCCCAGCGCTTGGTCGCTTGAAGGGGCCTCTCCTGCTCTGGGTGCGCTCTCCTGCTGCGGCTGTTCCTTTCCGGCTGCGGTCGTGGTCTTCGCAAGGCCCTCCTGGCTTTGCTCTGCTTCAGTCCGGGCGGTCGATGCGGCCTTGGCTCGGCGCTCCTCCCTGACCACCACCAGTGCTGCGCTAGCGGAGTAGGGGGTGGCCGCAAAGGTAAACACCGAGGGCTCTGAGGCGTGGAGCTACCATCCTGGTGGGCTGGTAAGGTACCTCTTGAGATCTTGGAATGCCTTGTCGGCCTCTTGATCCATTGAAGGGCCTTTCTTCTTCATCAGCTTGAAGAAGGGCAGTGCTCACTCCCCTAGCTTGGAGATGAAGTGCCCTAGCGCGGTTACATGCCCGGTGAGCTTCTGCATCTCTCTGAGGGTCCTTGGCGGGCTCATGTCCTCGACTGCCTTGACCTTCTCCGGGTTGGCCTCAATGCCCCTGTGGGACACGAGGAAGCCTAGGAGCTTGCCCGAGGGGACTCCAAACACGCACTTCTCCGGTTTGAGCCATGGGTCCACTTCGTTGAGGCTCGCAAAGGTTTCTTCCAGGTCCTGTATCAGGGTTTTTCCCTCCCGAGACTTCACCACAATGTCGTCGACGTAAGCTTCAGCGTTCCTCCTGAGCTGCCGGCCTAAGGCGATGTGCATCAGCCGCTGAAAGCTTGCGCCTGCGTTGCGCAACCCAAACGACATGCATGTATAGCAGTACACTCCACACGGGGTCAGGAAGGCCGTCTTCTCCACGTCTTCCACCGCCATCTTGATCTGGTGATAGCCCGAGAAGGCATCTAGGAAGCACAATAGGTCACACTCTGCGGTGGAGTCGACTATCTCGTCAATGCGGGGGGGCGGAAATGGATCCTGCAGGCAGGCTTTGTTGAGGTTGGTGAAGTCGACACATGCGCTCCTTTCCTCCCTTTTTAGCTGCGGCGGATTAGCCAGCCAATCGGGGTAGCGGACCTCGCGGATAACCCCTGCCGCTTCCAGCTTTCGGGTCTCTTGAACGATGAAAGCTTGTTTCTCAGTGGACTGTCACCTCGCCTTCTGCTTCACGGGATGCACGTTGGGGCACACGTTGAGGTGATGCTTAATCACACCCCTCGGGACCCCTGCTAACTGATCAGGTTCCCACTCGAACACCTTCTTGTTCGTGTGCAGGAACCTCACCAGGGCCTTCTCCTGCTCGGGCTCGAGGTTGGCTCCTATGGTGAAGGTGGCGTCAGTGGACCCGTCCTCGTCGACCGGTACCTGCTTGGTTTCCGCCTTGTCTTGAGTGAATAGCTGCTTCTTTTTAGCCGGCGCAACCCCCTTGGGCTCAAGGGCGTCGGTGCTGGCGGGCTGTGCCACCGTGGCCGCCCTGAAAGCGAGCTGGAGCACTTGCAGCGCATCCCTTGTGTCTCCTGACACGGTAAGGACGCCGCTGCTCTCGGGCATCTTCATGAGGTTGTACGCCGGGTGAGTTGCTGCCATGAACCGGGCCAAGGCCGGGTAGCCGAGGATGGTGTTGTAGGGCAGGCCGATGGGGGCAATGTCGAAGTTTATCAGCTCTGTGCGGAAGTTGTCATAGGTGCCGAAGGTTACTGGGAGGCGGATCTGTCCCAAGGAGGCGGTGGAACCGACTCCGACGCCTGAGAAAGGGCTGCTGGGTTGGAGCCGCTCTGGTGGCACATGGAGGAAGCTGAAAGCCTCCACCGAGAGCATGTTGAGGCTGGCACGACCGTCGATGAGGGTCCTGGTGACAGCCACTTGGCAGATGGTGGGGGTGCACAGCATCGGGAGCGCGCCCGACCCGATGGGGTTGAAGGGGTGATCATGCGAGTCGAAGGTTAGATCGGCCTCGGGCGCCACCCAGCCCGGGGGGGGGGCTTCTCGACGCTTGGAGGTGGTGCTGATCCGGTGGGTGAACGGCTTGATGTGGTGGCTCGAGGGTGGTGCTTGGGAGCCACCCAGGAGAGCTGTGACGACGGGCGGCGCCGGCACGGCAAAATGGGCGAGGAAGAGGTCGCGCAACTCCTCCCAGGAGGTCATAGAAGCCGTCGGCAGGTGGAGGAGCCACATGCGCGGGACGCCGGTGAGGGCCATGGGTAACCAGTTGGCCATCACCCGGTCGTCGCCCCCGGCTCTGAGGACGGCTTCCTCGTACGCCAGCAGGAAAACCAACGGGTCCGTCGTGCCGTTGTAGCGCGGCGGCATCTCGGGCTTGAACTTGCGCGGCCGCTACACCTGTCGCAAGGTGGGGGCCAAGGTCCGGAGCCCCTGGCCCCAGTGCCGGCATCTATTGCCGGAGCGAGCGGCGCGTTGTCCGCCATGAGGACGGAACGCGGTGTTGGTGGAGAGCGGGCCGTCGGGAGGGAGAACTCCGGCGCACCCCTACATGGCGCACAAAATGTCGGATTTCAGGTTCTGGCAGACCCTTAAGGTTCGAACTCTGGGGTGCGCGCGGAGATCTCTCCCCTACCGATCTACGTCCGAACTCCTTGTACGATCTAAGCTGGAAATGATGAACAACACAGGGGACACGGGATTTATACTGGTTCGGGCCACCGTTGTGGTGTAATACCCTACTCCAGTGTGTGGTGTGGTGGATTGCCTCAGGGGCTGATGATGAACAGTACAGGGGAAGAACAGCCTCGCGAGAGGTGTTCTTGAACTCATGCGATGAACTGTTTGGGTGAGTTCGATCGCCTATCTCTCTCTCTAGGGCTCTATCCGATCTGATCAAGTTTCCTCCCTCTACCCTGTGGTGGCTAGCCCTATTTGTAGAGGCCCTGGGCCTCTCCCCAAATAATGAGCAGGAAGGGCGCCAACAATTGGCCATTTTGAAGGGGAACATCTAGTACAAGTTATCCTGACCAAAGGTGGTCTTCGCTGCCAAAAGCACTGGTGATAGCGCGTCTTGGGCTCCACGGTGACCTCCGTCCTGCCGCTCTGCTGGTCTTGGTCTCGTTGCACCGGAATGGTAACCTTTGCCCGATGCCTTGGCCTGTGCTTGCTCCCTTTGCACCAAAGGGGAAACAAGGACACTGCGTAGTCCGGCGCCCGCCTGGCGCTCGCCTGGTCTCGATCGTCATGGCTTGTGTCACGGGCTCCTCGCGAGGTGCCCCTGCGTTGATCTCTCTGCCTCCTCGCGAGGCTGCTGATGAGGCTGCTCCCGAGGAAGCTTCACCGTCGTCCGCCCAGCAATGAGGCCCCTCGCGAGGTCTTGAGTTTGTGCTGATGAAGATGGGCCGCGCTGGGCCCCCGCTTGAGCCACGCCGGAGGCCGCAGGCTGGCAAGTCTGGGGACCCCCATTCCCAGAACGCCGACAACGTGCTAATTTGAACGCCTGTAGCGGTTGTTTACCTAGGGAGGTCGTGTACCACGCGTGCACGAAACAAAGTTCGACTTGACGCGTTATTTTTAAATAAAGTTATAGCACTCAATGGCACGTACACAGAATATAAAATGATTTTTATGGAGAAAAAGGTAGTCCGATCACTATATACAATGGAGTCTGCCTGCCTGGTTTGTCGCACTTCAGAGTATCTCACACAAGGCTGCGGTGGCCTCTCTCTCTCTCTCACCGTTGGTCACTGATCCGGCCGCATCCCGTCCGCCGGGGGAAAGGGAGTGCGGCGGCCTCTCTCTCTCTCACCGTTGGTCACTGATCCGGCCGCATCCCGTCCACCAGGGGAAAGGGAGGAAGTGCATAGTTTCTCCGTTCGACGGTGCCGAGGCAGCACGTCCCGATCTGCGGTACACGCCGTTCTCTCTGACCAAGCTCCAGCGCGGCAGGGCCTACACCACCTGCTCGCAGATTCCGCCCACCACCGCTCACCTAGTTACATCCCGACGACCTCCTGGTATCCCCTCCGGCCTTGCTCCACTGCCCATCTTCCCACGTCGCTGCATGTGGATCTTCCAAGGTTCTTTGCCCAAAACGTAGCTCGTCCGACGTACTTTCCATATTGCATTCTCGTCCTCACACCGTTTTAGACAAACACAACCGTGTTGTTATCTTCCCTTAGGACAAGGAATATGCTTATTTTTTGTCGTCGCATGTGTCATCAACTGTTATTGGCCAGTAATTGTTTCCTTTCTACCTCTTTTTTGCAAGCAGGGCTATCCATTTCACCTCGTTGCTATTGCGACCTTTTGGTGAACTGCACAAATCACTTTTTCTTAAGAGTGTTTTGTGCAGTTGTATAAAATGTCACAGGCAGCGTCTCTACATTCAAAGGCGTTGCACAAAGGGAGATTGGTTTTGCTGTATCCTCCTCATCCAACTCCGAGCCTAATCTTCTCCAACTAGTTAGTCTTAAGAGAGACTGCAAAGGTGACCAACTTCTATTTGTGTGTTTATTGTTTCATCAGCAGTCCTCTATTATCGCAATCACACTTAATATCTTTGGAACAGGGACACTCAGCTCTATTTTAGTGGAACTGCACAAAATGATCGGAATGTTGCATGCTCCAGACATCTACTTTTTTCCCAACATGCCTTGATGATTTAGACAGAGCTGGGGGGACGTTGCTGCCAATGAAAGCATGGATCAATTTTAATTTAACACCTTCTCACAACTCTGTCTTCAGTTGTGATGTAATTATTAGCTCTGATCTGCTAATAATTGACATGCATTAGCAAGGAAGTTAGTTTTTTATTGTTTCCGAAAGAGCATCGATGGCAAGACACGCGAAACAAAAGCTGAAAGCTCACATCATTGTGCATTTTCATGTCGCTGTATAGTACATCAATTATGTAAACAAATGATGGAAGCTTGATAGCATTGCCAGAAGCCTCTTCATCATCTGGGTCCATGTGCCATGCACAAAATTATACTCCTTCGTTCCTAAATATTTGTCTTTTTAGAAATTTCGAACGGGCATATTTTAGATTGTAGATTCACTCATTTTGCTTTGTATGTGTACTCCCTCCGTTCCTAAATATTCTATTCGTCTTTCTAGAGATTCCAACAAGTGACTACATACGGAGCAAAATGAGTGAATCTATAATCTAAAATATGTCTATATACATCCGTATGTGCCAGTCCATTTGAAATCTCTAAAAAGACAAATATTTGAGTAGTCACTCATTGAAATCTCTAGAAAGACAAATACTCCGGAGTATATTTAAGAACCGAGGGGGTAGTGCACAACCGCATGGGAGACTCAGCCTGGTCGTTGCGCCGCATTAATAGTGAGTAATGAGCAGTCAAATCATAAGCCCCACCTTTCCCACTGTAAGTTGCTCTGAAGAAGCAACCATCAATACGCTCTTCTTTGAATCCGCTCATACTACTCCATCCGTCACTGTTTATACAGCGCGCTTCAGAAAAAAGAAAAAAATCTGTGGGACCAAGACAAATAGGGACCGGCCTGAAAAATAGCATTGGTAGTTATAGCACGGCATCTATTACTAGAGGGAATAATGCGTACACACATGCATGCAGTGCTTCCACCCCGGGTACACACATGCATGCACTTACTCCACTCCGTGGTAGTACAGTACATGGAGAGAAAATTGTGGACTTGATTGCGGTTACCACGCCCTAATTAATTGAGCATTAAACCAAACGCGTCTAAAGTCTCTCTGGTGTTGGAAATGCATTGAGAGAAATGCATCATAATGAAGCGTGCCCTGTAAACTGTGACGGAGGGAGGAGTAGTATGAAGGTGCAAAACCAAGTATGCGTATGGACAGTCGGTCAACGCACCTCCTCTTGGCATATCACTGACATGTGGGACAGGAGTGTGAGCAAACCGATCTCAATTGACGGCAAAGAGCCAACCCGCCGTTCCTTGAGAGAGACGAGGAGCGAGAACACACAGATGGGCTCGCACGGAGGCCAAGATATATTCGAGCATGGTTGGTTGATCGATATCATTCATTACATGTTGGGCTGCCATTTTCCACCCTTCTCCGAAATAAACGTGTACTTTATTAGAGAAAAAAATAAGAGTACAGACGCTCCACCATGCGGTTCTAGTAGTAGTACTACTCGTACTACTGCGCTTGGCTCTTCGCCTCTTCGTGAAGTCGAACAATGATGGTACTCCGCATGTTGGGTACTACAGTGTATGCCTCTGACAATCTGACACCGAATGGACTGATGCATGTCCACCAAGGGTAGATTGCATTAGTCAAAAGGCGTAAGCGAGCTTCACCTTGTCCTGCAAGCTTCTCCTCGTTCTGCGAGTTGACGGGACACACCGAAAAGTAGTGCTAGTCCATACTCCCTCCTTTCCGGTTAATATGACTTAATCTTTTTTACGGGTAAATGAGAGAGCTTTATTCATATATAAGCATTCTTAGGACGATCAGCCAAGACACTGATCACTAGGAAGCGAGGTACCCCGCAAAAAAAGAAGTAGGAAGCGAGGTTTTTCATCAAGCAAGCTCTCGGCCACATTCAAAGTGCAGCAAGCAAGGTTTGCACGAAGATGCGCCGCAAGGTTTGCTGACCGTTTACATGCTGAATAACAAAAAAAGAGGAAATATTACCGAGTGCTACTATTTGTAACAGGATATGAGCCAGAATTAAGCGAGAATTGTGGCGAGTGTTCCATGCAATCAACTCCCATTATCACATGCGAGAACCCTCGAAGAGAACCAAATGTGTTGAAGATTGCTTAATCACATTTTAAAATTATAATAAGAGTGCAGACGCTCCTCCATCCGGTTCCTAGTACTAGTATAGTACGTACCTTTATAGACTATAGTAGTAGTACTAGTAAACTTTGCGCTTGGCTGTTCGCCTATTCAGGAAGTCGAACAATAATAGCACTAGTAGTATAGTGTATGCTTACGGCAATCGACACGAATTAAGCTGTTGCCGTCCACCACCGAGCGAGGGAGATCTTGCATTAGTCAAAAGTTTCTCCTTGTCCTGCGAGCCACAGCGCAAGCTTCTCCGTCCTACAACCTTCTCCTCGTTCGGCAAGTTGAAGGACACAACAAAGTAATGCTAGTCCATACTGCCTCCTCTCCGGTTAATATGGCTTAATTTCAAAGCGAGATAAATACACTATCATCTTTGTATATTTGTAAAAATATGGTCGATGGACTTCATAATCGCTCATTCCGCTCAATATATATATTTTCCGGTGTTTATCGGTCACTAGCTCACCCCGACCGAGTATGTGTGTGCATGCACGTGTAGGTTGAGCACTTGGCGTGACCGTGTGTGTTCCATCGTGTGCTCGGACATGCATGCATTAGGGCATCGCGCGTTTTTGCGTCCATGTGTGCGTGTGACTGTTGCATACACGTGGGGAGTGCGTGTTGGGGCCACTAAGGAGCAGTCAAATCACACGATAAGTTAGTCGGAAGAAGCAACCATCATTTCACTCTTGAATGACACGACGCAATATAAAATGGTTGATATGGAGAGAAAATAAAACCACTATATATAGACTAGCAGGAGCCTAAGCTACAAGCCTGCTTGCTTAGATTTCTCTCTTCACAAGCATAGAACAGCGGGCCTGATCCCTTGGCTGGGGAAGGAACAATGTTCTGCGTGAGACGCTGGTCGACATCGGCGAGGAGAAAACCCACGGTCGGTGCGTCCCAATCGGGGTCACGCGGTATGGGCGATGCGCGTCCCAACCGCCCTTCTAGCTACAGCCCGACGTCCGGGTAGTCCATCTTCCTTTTGGAGCCGGCTTGCTCTCCTTGTCGTAGCTCCATCTCCATGTCGATCTTTCTCTACTTCAACCGGCTTCTACTTGTGATGAATTTATGTCTCATGAACTAGTGCGATACTATTATTCTAATCACACTTCTTCAATATCTTTGCCATCAGGGATGCTCAGGTCGATTTTAGTGGAACTGCACAAAAGCATCGTATGATCCGAGGGTGCCAGCCATCTTTCCTTCGACAGGTTCTACCTAGCCAGGAAATTAAATCATGTTTAGGGTTTAGGCTTTAAGTCGTAGTCACCCCATCAGTAGTTTTTCTTTCGTACACGCTCTCACAACTTTTTTCTTTAGTTGTGAAGTAAATATTAGCTATGATCTGTGAATCATTGAGATGCATCGACATGTGTTAGTTTTCCTTTGTATTTGATGGAATGTTGTAACAGGCAACCTTGGAATAGGAATGAAAATGGAGTGGAAAGTTTTCGTTTTTCTGGAGAAAAAATGGAAACAGAGAGAAACCAACGTTTTGTTTCGTTAGATCGCGCCATCGAGCAAAACCAATGTTTAAATCACGTCTGTCGTGTTCGTGTCTCACCCTCCTCCACGGCTCGACCCCACACGGTCGCTCGGCATGCCACTCACCGCAAACTGAGTATACGATAACTTTCCCGCCTGCTTGTCGATGGATCGCGCCATGGAGTACTAGCACTACTGGAAGAGATTGACGAGTTGGGGGAGGATAGCTAGCTATTGCACGGACTCCCAAGAACTTTTTACATGCATGTTGTAGCCAGCTATTGCGACCTTGAACGCGGAGCAGCCGCGAGCACCCGAAAGCGGCGCGGGTGACGCTCTCTCGGCCGACGTGCCGCTTCAATGCTGGCGCCAGTGAGAGGTCGCGTCTGCTCTGGCCGGGCATGAATGCGGCACTGACCGTTTCAGGCGGGAAGCACGCGCGGGTGATGAAGAGGGTTCGGGTTGGTCAGGACCGGCCGTGGCAGCGGTCCGGACATGCGTAAACAAGAGATATTGTACGTTAATATTGCTCCGTATATAGTTAACAACATAAATAATGTGCCAGTTGGACAAATATGATTGGAGATGGAGATGGAAATGGAATTTTACGTAAACACGGATATGCATGTCTATGTCTATGTGTGTGCTGTGACGACTCTCGCGACACGGAAGCGGGGCGTGTTTTTGATCGAGTTTTCTTTCTTGGTACGTTAGAAAATCAGTTTGTCTAATTCACATCTAGATGTTATTAAAGGATATCACATCTAAGCTCCCACAAGTATATAATGTAGCAACAAGAAACAAAAAAACTAGGAAAAAAATAGACCACAAACAGAGTGGACATCAACTTAGATGTGACATAACTATGTCACATCTAGATGTGTCCTAGACAGACCCTTAAAAAATTGTCCGCCAGTTTTTGTTTCTTTTTTCCAGGAAAGCGTGTATTCTATTTAAAACCACTGCTATGGAGAGATTTTTTTACTCCATTATAGCCTCTTGTTTGATAGAGTTTCTCGCGTCTCGCTCTCTCACTCTCTCCATATCAAAACAAGATGACAGTGTCCACTCTATCTCTCTCCTCACCGGTGGTCACAGATCCGTCTGAATCCCGTCCGCTGCGGGAGGTGAGGAGGTGCAGCGTTGACGTTGTCGAGGTCGGCGATAGAGGAAGCCGATGTGCACCATCCTCTTAGAGCTGGCGCTGGTGCGGACGAAGATCCTCCACGCCCTTGTTCGCTGCCGTCGTGTGGGAAGATCCCGCACGCCCGCCTAAACGACATCTCTCCCACCTGAGGTATAACTTCTTGTACTGGTCCATCTCCCCAGGTCGTTGCGTGCGGGTTTTCTTCTATGCGACTACTCATAGCTCCCCATGCATAGTAGCTAGGGTTCGTCGGCTGGTCCAACATCACCTACTAGTACTATTATAGAGGAAATGCCACTCGAAAAGTTATCCTGATTTATGCCTCGGTGGAGGTATATATATTGTTTTGACAAAAAGTACATGGTGGTTGTGCGGTCATTGTCCATATGGTGGTAGTACTATCACTGGTTAAATGAAGAAATGCTTTTTTTCTCGGGTATCCTGGTTTAGTTCCCATCAAGATAATTATGATGATTCTGTTGTTGGTGTACTTTTCATTAATTCTTATTGACAATTGAGATGTCGTTGCTAACCCTTTTTTATATTTTTGGAAATAGCGACGCGTGTCTCCATACCCGGGCATGTCTTCCTCAATTCTAGTCGAACTGCACAAAATTGGATGGCCATTGTTGTTCCGCCTCACTGTACTCTGCCACGTGGTTCTTCCTTCGTCGATCTTGATTACTGAGAAGAAACAGACCACAGTGAGGATTTGTCGAACTTCATAGGTGCCTCACCCAAACTTGATGCCAAATGGATGATGCATCACCATGATGACCTATCGATGCTCATGATTCCGTTGGCTGGTGAAGCTGATCGATTTTCAATGAAAAACAAGTTGTCTTCCATCAGTGCTCTTTGCTTGTTACGCACAAAGATGATATCCTTCGTCAGTTCACCTTGGTTGCATTGGAGACGCAGTCGTCTTTCACGTTGGTGCAATTTTATCACACAATTGGCTATGAACCAAATGTTTCCTCGAAGAAGGATCGACGTTGTTACTAAGAGCATAAGTTTTGTATTGATTTCTAAGCCTTCTCACAACTTTGTCTCCATCTCCCATGTAATTTTATTTGTCCAGCTATTAACTTTGATTTAAAAAATAGTGTGGACTAAAAACCAGGATGGACGTAGTAGCCCTCCATTTTTATTTACTCCGCATATTAGATTTGACCGAAGTCAAACTTTGTAATACTCTCAAACCTTTCTGATAATTGAAATTAAAATTCTTTATTTGTACACACTCTCACACATTTCCAATAATTTGGCGCATGTTTGGTTGTTCACTTAAGGGAGGGTAGTGTACCACACGTGAAGGACAGGAAGTGCGACCAGGACGCGTGGGCGTGGATCATTAGTTCATCGGAAGTAGTACTAGTTTTCTTCATTGTACATTAAATAAAGAGTTTCGTTTCGTACTTACACAATTTAAAACGATTGTTATGGAGAGAATAAGAAAACCACTCCACTATATATTAGTTGTATACACGAGAGTACTATATGGACGCAGCTTCATTGACTTAGTGCACTTGCCTTTGGATTTATGACAGGTGGGCCCAAAATGTGGCTGGCTCACCTGTCATACAGCCTAAAAGCAGTGATGAAGGCACCGGAGCTCGATAAATACACAGTAGTATATATATAAGCGCGAGCCTCAATGCTTGTTCGCTAGGGTTTGCACTCAACACACGCTCGCCGCACTACATATATGTTACATGCTGGAGGCTCAGCATTCATTTGCTAGGGTTTGCTATATTTAGTCTCTCACCATCTCTTCACCAGATCTAAACAAGACTGCATTGGCCTCTTGTCTCTCTCTCCCCCCTCACAGCTAGTGAAGGAGGCGTCCGTATCCCGTCGCACTGGGAAGGGGAGGAGGTGTAGCGTTCACTCTATCGCCTTCGGCGAGCGAGGCAATCCACTGCCGGCTACGCTGTTCTCTTTCACCCAGCGCCTGTGCGGGAGGGCCACCGACCCATTCTTCCTTGCTGCCGTACGTAGTGTGGGTAGATACGGCCTCCCGCCGCACGCCTTGCCACATCCCGATGACCCTAAGGTATAAGTTTCTTTGAAACCGTCGTTGCTCTAGCTGCATGTGGATCTTTTTCGATCTGTAGTCGAATCTAGGTCTTGGTTCAAAGAGGAAAGAAGGGCGCGGTGGGCTGGAGCAAGAATCTAGGACGTGGTTCAATGAGGAAAGGAGGGGCGGAAAGTAGTATAGACTGACTATCCAACCGCTTTGTAGGTCGAAAAGGGAAAAAGGGGGTAACCCAGTACACACATCTGTAAGGAACCAATCTCTTTGTTGAAAAGGGAAAGAAACAGGGGGGTCTGGTAGTTTGTGCAGGACTAGATTTGCTGCCCTCACATAGGAAGAAGGTTCAAAGGGAACAAATATGGGACCAACGCATATATGCTGCTTGGCTACATACTCTGCATCACCCATTTATCGTGTGGGATTTACATGGTGCTGGCATGTCCCATACAGCTATTTTGTTGTTGTTAATATAAGAATGCCGCCGGAAATTGAAGCAATGCCACTGTTAAAAGTAAATTACATTTTTTAACGAATGTTGTTTCAAGAGAATGTCTCTGTTAATATGAATCAATGCAACCATTTTAGAAATGCTACTGTCCTACTTTGTTTTGCATCCTAGATAAGTTAGATGCTTCTTTCTGTCACCGTTTGTTTCATCCTCCTTTATCGGCAAGTAATTGTTTCCTTTTTTGCCTCTGTTAAAACAGGGGTATCGATTCAACTTGTTGCTATTGCGACATTTTGCTTCGCTACTCGAAACACTTATGTTTTAGGAGTGTTTTGTGCAGTTCAACTTGAATGTCACACCGGTGACTTTGCTTAATTTTGGTGGAACTGCACAGAAGGAGATCGAGATTTGTTTCCAGTCTTCGTGGCGTGTTGTTTCAAATCTTGGTCTCAACCACATGATGTGCAGTGTGCTTTGAGATGTTGTGCTACTTGTTTTGGTACTGTTTTAAATAAATGTTGAATTGAAGCTATTGTATTGCTGTCTTTTCCCATTAAGTAGTGAACAAAAATGGGACCAACCCAGACATGATGCTTGTTGCTTTGTTACAACAAATTCAGCATCACCCCCTTTATAAGCCAGTAATTGATGCCACTCTCAGAATTAACTACTGAATCTTATTTCAAAACTGCAATAATTGTTAGGGATTGGCGGGATTACCATTTTTGTGGCCGCATGTTTCATCCTCCTTTATTAGCCAGTAATTGATTCATTTTTTGCCTCTGTTTAAACAGGGATATCTATTCAACTTGTTGCTATTGCGACATTTTGCTTCGCTACGCGAAACACTTTGCTTGATTTCAGTGCAACTGCACAAAACAAGATTGGATTTCCTATTCGTGTTGGCAGATTCGTATTTTATCTTGTCCGTCTCATGAAAGGTCAGTACATGCCTTCATCCACATGATTGTGCAGTGTGGTTTGAGATGTTGTGCTACTTGTATTGGTACTATTTTAAATAAATATTGAATTGAAGCTATTGTATTGCTGTTTTTTCCCATTAAGTAGTGAACAAAAATGGGACCAACCCAGACATGATGCTTGTTGCTTTGTTACAACAGACTCTGCATCACCCCCTTTTATAAGTAGATGGAAGCACATACTGTTGTTGCGCCCACTCTCCCCTGGAACTATTTATGCTTTTCGTTAATCTAATGCCGCTGGTAAAATTAAGCAATGCCACTCTCAGAATTAATTAACTACTGAATCTTAGTTCAAAACTGCAACACTTGCTAGGAATGGTACTATCCGCTTTGTAGTTCTTTCTACATGTTTAACCAAGGTATTGTTAAGATAATGTCTCTGTTAAAATGAATCAGTTGCATTGTTTTAGGAATGGTACTTTTCTGCTTTGTCGTTCTTTATACATGTTGAAACAAGGCATTGTTAAGATAATGTCTCCGTCAATACGAATGGTACTCTCCTGCTTTGTTTCCCATTAAGATAAAGTAGATCAGTAGATGCTTTTATTCTGGGAGTACAAGTCATCAACCGTTATTTCTCAGTAATTGTTTCCCATATACCTATTGTTGCTTACAGTGATATCAAAATTAAAGCTCGGTTTTATTCCGACTTTGATTTTAGTTGAACTGCACAAAAGGAGCCAATATGTCCAAGGCAAACTGCTGCATTACTGGGTCCAGTTGGTCGTTCCGCTTTGTAGAAAGAAGCAGTCACTGTTTGCGCTACATTACAGAAGGAATGACCGAGAAGCTTTACAGAGTATTATTAGACACCGGTGACATGACTAGTCTGCAGAGACCATTGGCAATTTAACAACATGTGGAGTGCCCTGGGCAAAAAGTGCCCAAACAATTACAAGAAGCTACGTGTCACGCCCAAGATGCGACCCTATCCTAAAGGAACTCGAAGGTCCCACCAAGGATAGAAGCGCATCTTAAAGACGCTTTTGCAAGGTGGATATCATTACATCAACATTACATAATAGTGGGGATACATCCAATACATACAAAGTCACATGAATACAACAATACAACATACAAGATCAACATCCGACTACAGATGAAACATAAACAGAAGCTCAAACGACATCCACCCTGCTAGCCCGGGCTGCCGACCGAACCTATCCCCGATCAAGAAGAAGCGGAAGAAGAACTCCAATACAAGCAAACATCGCTCTCGCGTCATGATCATCGCAAACCTGCACCTGCAACTGATGGTGTAGTAAACTGTGAGCCACGAGGACTCAGCAATCCCATTACCATGGGTATCAAGACTAGCAAAGCTTAAAGGGAAAGGTAGGGGTAAAGTAGTGAGGTTGCAGCAGTGGCTAAGCATATATGGTGGCTAACATACGCAAATGAGAGCGAGAAGCGAAACAAAGGAACGGTAGTCAACTAGTAATGATCAAGAAGTGATCCTGAACTCCTACTTACGTCAGACATAACCCAGAAACCGTGTTCTCCTCTCGATCAACCCGAAAAGAGACACTCACAGTTACGCTACGGTTGGTGTATTTTAGAAGAGTTTGCTTCAAGTTTGCTACAACCGGATATTAACAAATTCCCATCGCCACATAACCGCGGGCACGGCTCTCGAAAGTTTTTACCTGCAGGGTGTCCCAACTTAGCCCATGATAAGCTCTCGCGATCAACGAAGGATATTCCTTCTCCCGGGAAGACCCGATCAGTCTCGGAATCCGGCTACAAGACATTTCAACAGCAATAAAACAAGACCAGCAAAGCCGCCCGGATGTGCCGACAAATCCCGATAGGAGTCGACGTACTCGTTCTCGTGGCACACCGGATAAGTCAAGCTACGAGTAAAACCAAGCCTCGAGTTTCCACGTGGTGGCCCCGCAGGTTGCTCGGTTCGGACCAACACTCGAAGGAGCACTGGCCCGGGGCTAAAATAAAGATGACCCTTGGGCTCCGGAAACCCAAGGGAAAAAGGGCATAGGTGAGGCAAATGGTAAAACCAATGTTGGGCCTTTTTGGATGAGTCTTATTCAAAGCGAACTGTCAAGGGGGTCCCATAAATCACCCGACCGCGTTAGGGACGCAAAATCCGGGAACATAACACCGATATGACGGAAACTAGGGCGGCAAGAGTGGAACAAAACACCAGGCATAAGGCCGAGCCTTCCACCCTTTACCAAGTATATAGATGCATTAATAATGTAAGATATATTATGATATCCCAACAAGTAAACATGTTCCAACAAGGAACAACATCTCCATGTTCCAACAAGGAACAAACTTCATCTTCACCTGCAACTAACAACGCTATAAGAGGGGCTGAGCAAAGCAGTAACATAGCCAAACAACGGTTTGCTAGGAAGGGTGACAATGGTTAGAGGTTCATGGCAATTTGGGATGGCTTGATAAACAGGTAATAGGTAGCGCAGCATAGCGATAGAACGAAGCAACTAGCATAGCAATGATAGTAATGAGATCCAAGGTGACGGTCATCTTGCCTGAAATCCCGCAAGGAAGAAGAAAGAGTCCATGAAGAAGACGAACGGATGAAGCCGAACCAAGCGTAGACGAACGAATCCTCACGATCGCAACGGAACATGAACTAACAAGAAGAAGCACACAACATGGGAAACACAACACACATGAACAAGGCATGATGCATAAACAAGCATGATGCATGACAAGACTACATGAAGCTACTCATGGCAAGAGATGATGCAAACAAGAGCAACACATCAAAGCAAGTTTAAATGAGGCCGGAAACAACATAGAACAATTCCGGTAAGTCCTCATATGCAAATTTCGAAATTGGTCCAGATATGAATAAACCTTATGTTCAAGTTGTTAAACAGCAAGTTAAGATGCACCACGATGATCTACACGAAATTCTAGTCAAGTTACATATAAAGTTCATTAGATTCGGAGCTACGGCCTAGAAGATATGAGCAAAACAAGATAAGCATGGCATTGATGCAAAATGCATCCAAACATCAAGCAAACACCTCAAAACAAGGATGCAACATGATAATATGAAGCTACATGCAAAATCAAGCAAGTTTCATATAAAGCACACTCAAAACGGAGCAACGGTTCAACACATACACCCTATACAAGTCATGACAACAATCTGTCCAAAACAACAACTAGGCATATTGCAACCATCAAAACAACATGCTACAGCATCTCAACGTAATAAAAAAAGGCATGGGCATGATGTACAGGTAAAGCATTACAAAACATGAACACTGAGCTATCTCCAGAAATCACTACAACATGCTCAAAATGACAGGGCAAGATTGCAAATAATAACAGTTTCAGACTTATCAGGAAATAACATCAGGTTGCAATGTTTAGAGCTATCAAACAACATGCTACAGGAACTAATCATGGCAAACAAAGGCATGGCATGATACTACTAAATGCATATAACAAAAGTCCTTTACTGACCATAAGCCAAAAAGGATCAGAAAATATGATGGCACCCATGTAAACATGGCAAGTTATATTAGAGATTTAAACATGGCAGGAACAACAGTAAGTAGGCATGTTGGTGAGCTTGAACCACTCACCATAGAGCAATACATGGCATGGCAAGGCAACTCACAGTAAGAAGACATAGCATAGAAGCTATATATGGCAAGAACAACATCATAGGATACACAGATCAACTACAACAACCTTGGCAAAATTGAATAACACGTAAACAATCTGCCAGGAAACATTTTATAGAAAAAGTAGAGCTCGATTGACTCAAGCTATGGCACTCCATAATTGCAAACAAGGACATGGATGCATAGAGAATAACTATATGTTCAAAATATCCTTACTGAAGTATCTCAAAATAAGCATGGATCTCTCTGTAGCATCAAGATAACATGGCATAAAAATATCAGCAAAACAGGGGCTGAAATCAGCAACATCATGAAGCCTAGTTTGCATGCTTGTGCTAGTCACCACAGAGATCACAAAAATACATGGCATACACCCCTGTAAAGATGGCACTGCATATTACAAAACACATGTAGGACTCAAGATCATAGGGTGCACACATCAATCATGGCAAAAATGACAAAAGTGCATGTTCTGATAAGAATCTGAAACTAACATCACATAGCCCTCTTCCAACAGCATTTCTGGCATCAAGATGAGCTCAAATAAAATGATGCAATGATATGAAATGATGATGTACTCGTCGAGGCGAACAATTTGACATATTACACGCCCAAAACGGAGCTACAGATGCAGAGATATGATAGGTCAAACATGGCAAGAAAATATTAGCAGATACGGGGACTTAGAGAAATATACCCTCCGGATCTGGGGTTGACCGGCACGCATTGAGGCAGGTGCGAGCTCGGAGAGCTCGCCGGAGAGGGCGAGGGAGGCGGAGGAGGAGCTCGGGAGGCGCGGGCGGAGGGGCGGCGCTGTCCGGGGCGGCTGGGCGGAGGAGGCGGCGCGATCCGGCCGGCTGGCACCGGGCGGGCGGCGGCGCGATCCGTCTTGGGGCGGACGGGCGGCGGCGGCCAGCGGCGGCGGCACTGGGCGGTATGGGGCGGCGGGGCGGCCGGGACGGCGGAGAGCGGAGCGGGCTGGCGGCGGCGACCGACCGGGCGGGAGGGCATGGCGGGGCCCAGCGGTGGAGGCGCTGGTGGAGACGGCGGCGGTGACACGTGGCGAGGCCGGGTTGGCCGAGGGCGGCGGCGCGGGTTTGTCCGGACGGCGGCGGACATGTCCGACACGCAGAGGAGGTGGGATCTAGGGTTAGGGGTGGTTTCATCCGCGATTTGGACGAGGGAGGCACATATTTATAGGTAGAGGGAGCTAGGAGAGTCCAAATGAGGCGCGGTTTTCGGCCACCCGATCGTGATCGAACGACCGAGAGCATGGAGGGGAGTTTGCTAGGTTTTGGGCCACTTTGAAAGGGTGTTGGGCTGCAACTCAAAGAGGGCTTTGCGGTTACCCGGTTAACCGTTGGAGTACCAAACGACCTCCAAATGGCACGAAACTTGACAGGCGGTCTACCGGTGGTATACCAAGGCCGCTTGAAAAACCTCGGTCCATTCCGAGAACGTTTAACACCCGCACACGAAAAGAGGTAAAAGGGGGCGCCGGGAGACATAGGAGTGCCGGATTGCAAAACGGACAACGGGGAAAATGCTCGGATGCATGAGACGAACACGTATGCAAAATGAAATGCACATGATGACATGATATGAAATGCAAATGATGACATGGAAAAATGCAACACGCAAGCAAATGACATGGCAACGACGGCGAATAACTGGCGGACACCTGGCGCATCGAATCCGGTGCGTTACACTACGACAGGAGTCCACGATCATATGCATTACATATTTTGAATGCGAAAAGCTTGTCAAAGCTTAATCATTGATGTTAGCAAGAAGACGTTAGTTTAATATATTGGAATTGGAAAACCTTGTCAAAATTTGCTCATTTATGTTAGCCAGAAGACATGCATTTGATATTTTTGAGTGGGACGCCCTTGCTGTGAGCAGCGTCGAGTGTTTTTTCCTATTCCTGTGTTCAGTTTAGAAGTAAATAGTTACTCTGCTGAGATATTCCTGTGTTAAGAGTTTGTTTTGAATATTGTCTATGTAATGCCAGGCCTTGTGTTTGATTGCAAAGTTGAGCTTGGAATGTTGTGCCATGCGGCATCACAAGCTATTCACCGTGCCTCCTGAGAATAATGCTTCGTATTGTTTTGCATGTCGATCTAATGCCAGTGATTTGCTTGTTAAGAAGATCATCCTCTTCGTTGTTTCCGCTTAAGAAGTTCATCGCCCCGATGTTTCATTCATAGCCTATCGACAAGTCGGGTAGGTTAGACATGAAACCATATGATCTTCCGACCAACTCATGATATTAGGCCGTGATTGGATCGTAGTTTTCCAACCAAAACCACTTGTAAAACTGACGCTTGTAAATTAAAGCAGATGGTCTCAGGCGAAGGCGCTTGGTTGGTCGATTTTGACTAGTAAAATATCGGAAGTACTTCACACACGATAAAAACGCTGAACGACACTCAGACGATTGCTAATCCAGCCGTTAGCTGCTGTTTCAGCCTTGCCCATGGATGGCATGATACGCACGTCGTGCATGTATCGTCTGGTAATGTCGTCCATATAGCAGTGCTCGTAAAATATACACTGGTCTCTCAAATTACACGCATAACCCACCAGTTTTACTTACAGACCTCGGGCCCTCGGTTTCATTACGCCTGTATTTTACGCGTTGTTTCCGATGACGAGTAAATTACACTTGTATGTTAATACAGGTTTGAAATAAACCAGAGTCCCAAGCGCGACCTTACCGTTTCATGTCGTCTCAGTTTCTCGAAGGTGCTCATAGGTGTCCGATGATCCTGGATTCCTGAATGAGTACTGGGCGCTGTATCAAACCATCCGTAAGGCCCGCGAGACCCTCTCTGTTGTCCTTCGAGTTGTTGCGCTCGCCGTGGCGCCGAGCATTGTTAACATCGTCAACGAACATGAGGATTCAGGAGATGACTTTATTTTGTTGGATGACACTAGGGACCCACTAGGGCCATAGCCGCACGCACGCAAGTGCCTCCTTATTATGTACAACTATATTTTTTTTTGCTTTCTCCTGGTTTCCTGACATCACTGTCCCACACCATTGTCAACCTATGTAGTCAATATAAACAAGAGGATTGCACAAGGTGCGGCCGACAGCTGGGACCAAGCAGCTCGAGCAGTATTTGTGTTTTTGAGGCGTGAGCACTGTAGAGTTTTTCTTGGCGATGATTTCGTTGTTGTTCACAGGAGAGCAGGGTATTACCTGGGCGGGCTGTGGCCCATCTAGCCCAGGCCAGATATCCAGCCCAGATACTAATTTTTTCAAGATGAAAATGGCTAGCCCAGCTATACGTATTTTTGAGGAATACCCACGCAACGTCAACTTGTTATTCTCCGCCCCGCTGGGCTGCAAATCTTTCCTAGGAGGGATGCATTAGGATTAACAAGAAAATGGGCTTTAAAAAATAATAAATGGGATGTAATTATAAAAACTTGGCAGTAACTATAAAAAATGCACCAAACACGAAATTAGTTTATAATATATTATTTATGGATTTTGAAAATCTTAAATTTTCATTGTTGCGCGCGCAATGTTTCGTTGGATTTTTACGTAATAAAAATTTATATTTAATCTGACTAGAAATTTTGGGATAAAAATATTTCGGATCCCATCAAAATGTGGGAGATTTTATTGAATTATGTCTTCAACGGTTGGTTGAAATTATTAATTGTTGTCCTAGCTAGAAAATGGGCTGTACTTTTAACAAACTGTAAATGGGCTGTTGTAAATTCCATTAGAATTCAAAAATGGGTTGTACATTCTTACAAAACGCAAATGGGCTATAAGTTCTCTGCCACACACTTGTGGGCCTACTAAGTGACGCGTCCCCTAAAAAAATTAGTTGACACGTATGCAAGGCTTTGTCAACTTATTATAGTCAACACACGGTTCTAGCAGCAGTGGCCGTTGGATGTCTATCCAACGGATGTCGTGCTTCTTCTTCTTCAATCTTGCATATTCTTAGCTTCGGCCGCCCAAAAAATGATTCCTCCCCCTGACATCTAGGGCGACTTTGTTTGGAGGCTGACTGTGGGCCTACTAAGTTGGAGCGCACCAAGTGCTTTGTCAACTTAGTCAATATAAACGATTCTAGCTTCAAAGGACCGACGATGTCCATCCAACGGCCGTAGTGCTTCTTCAACCTCTGGTCTTCTTGGTCCAGCCGCCCAAAGCAGCGCCGGTCGTGCCGCCTGCTCCTGCCTCCCGTGGCCGGCTGTGCTGCCGCGGAGGCCTCACCGCCCCCATACTGCTCCCACCATTGGTCAGGCCATCCCTCCACTCACCCACCCACCTGTTATTCTGCGGCGATGGCAGCCTCACACCGCAGCCGAACCAGTGAACCCTCATACTCCTCTCCGCGTGGGCTTCCACTTCTGTGTCTTCCCCGGCTCTGCGTCGTCCCCTTCCTAGGCCTCGCAGTCGTCCACCGCCGTGGTGCTCTCTGCGCGCCGTGGTCAATGTGGTCAACAACCGACTTCCATCGGAAGAGTACAGTACATGGAGAGGCTAACAGCTGGGTCCATGGCGGCCGCAAGGAAGTGCCTCCTTATTACGCGCAAAATAATTATTCCTCCACCTGACAGCGGGGACCCACCGGACGGGCCACCTTATTTCGCAAAAAAAAACGTTTCCCCCCTGACTGCTGGGACCCACCGGATGGGCCACCGTATTTCGCGAAAAAACGTACCCCCCGCTGTCAGCTCGGACCCACCGGAAGTGCCTCCTTATTACGCACAAAAAAATGAATACTCCCCCTGCTAGCTGGGACCCACCTTGGTGGGAGGCTGACTTGTGGGCCTACTAAGTTGACGGGGACGGAGGGCTTTGTCAACTTAGTCAATATGAACGGTTCTAGCTCCAGTGACCGTATGATGTCCATCCAACGGACGTAGTGCTTCTTCAACCTTTGGTCTTCTTGCTCCAGCCGCCCAAAGCAGCGCCGGTCGTGCCGCCTGCTCCTACCTCCCGTGGCCGGCTATGCTGCCGCGGAGGCCTCACCACCCCCTACTATTCCCACCGCTGGCCAGGCCTGCGGCGACGGCAGCCTCACACCGCAGCCGAACGAGTGAACCTCATACTCCTCTCCGTGGGCATCCCCGCGCGTCTTCACCGGCTCAGAGTCGTCCCCTTCCTAGGCCTCCGTCTTCCACCGCCCTGGTGCTCTCGTCGCGGCGTGGTCAACGTGGTCAAGGAACGACTTCCATCGGACGTGGACTGTACGTGGAGAGGCCGACCGCTGGGTCCACGGCGGCACCAAGGAAGTGCCTCCTTATTACGTAGAAAATAATGATTCCTCCACCTGACAGTAGGGACCCACCGGACGGGCCACCATATTTCGCGAAAAAAACGTTTCCCCCCTGACTGCTGGGACCCACCAGCTACACCTTCGCACGCAATGAAGTGCGTCCGGGCAAAAAAACGATTCGCCCCCCTGACTGCTGGGACTCACCAGCTACATCTTCGCACGCAAGGAAGTGCGTCCAGGCAAAAAAAACAAAACGATTCTCCCCCCTGACTGTTGGGACCCACCAGCTACATCTTCGTAGGCAAGGAAGTTCCTGACAGTCGGGACCCACCTGGTCGAAGCGTACGTATCATTGTCATTCTGGTCGCGAACGTGTACGTACATATATACTAGTCGATGTAGAGGCGTGGACGTGACGTAGTAGAGGCGTGTACGTGTTCTAGTAGAGGCGCGCACGTAGCATGTACACGTACGTATAGCGGCCAGGGTGCAAGAAAGAAAATACGACCACATACGTACATACGGGTAGGGTCTCAAACGCCTACTCGCGCATACGTGCGGCGAGGACTCGTGTACATGACTGGGTTAGAACAGAGAAACAACATCGTCGTCGTGTTCATGGGGAGGCAACGGAATGCGTCGTGTTCATGGGGAGGCAACGGAATGCGTCGTGTTCATGGGGAGGGTTGTGGCGTACCGCAAAACGGAGGAAACGGACCTCCTACGGTCGAAACGGGGGTCCTGTTAATCGGGAGGAGTGTGGCATACCGTAAAACAGAGGAAACGGACCTCCCATGGTCGAACGGGGGTCCTATTGATCGGGAGGGGTGTGGCGTACCGCAAAACGAAGGAAACGGACCTCCTACGGTCGAAAGGGGGGTCTTTTTGATCGGGAGGGGTGTGGCATACCGCAAAACGGAGGAAACGGACCTCCTACGGTCAAACGGGGTCCTGTTGATCGGGAGGGTGTGGCCACCGCAAAAGCAGGATTTAAACGGACCTCCTACGGTTGAAACGGGGTCTGTTGATCGGGAGGGTGTGGCGATCATAAAACGGATTTAAACGGACCTCCTACGGTTTAAACGGGGTCCTGTTCATCGGGAGGGTGTGGCGTGTCGCAAAACGGACTCCACGGATGCTGTTCATCTCCACCGTCGACCTCCTCCAGCCTCCACGGGCATCGTCGACCTCCTCCGGCCTCCACGGCTCCTGCTCATCCAGCATCCACCGCGCGCTACTCCACGGCCATCGCTCAACCACCCCTCCACGGGCACCCTTCCACCATCTACTATTCATGCAGCCCTCCACACCACAGGGTCCTGTTCAACCACCCCTCCACGGGCACCCCTCCACCGCTCATCGCTCATCCAGCCCTCCACCACACCACGGGTCCTGTTCATCCAGAGGCAACGCCACCGCCACTGCTCATCCAAACCCCCGCAACGCCACTGCTCATCCCAGAGGCAGATCGATCGCCTTGATTAGCAGCGAGAGCGGCGAATCGCCGATCGGGTTCAGTTAACAACCATCGATCGATCGCTCGGGTTCAGTAACGCGTAGCCTACAGTGCAATCACTCGGGTTCAGTTAGAGCCCAACTCCTCGGTTGGGTTCAGTTAGAGCCAACGCCTCGCACACACGCGCGTACTTGTACGAGAGAATCGCGCATCGCTCAGCCCCCGACCTCCCACCGTAACCGGGAACTCGCCAAAATTTTCCTCGCCCTCGCTTCTACCATGGTTTTTTCCGTCATGGACAGCCCAAAGAATGTCATGCAGCTGCGTCTCCGGCCCGCCCAGGACGAAAAACCCATTTTTTGTCATGATTTTTTGTCATAGAAGTAGGAGCCCACCACATCTATGATGATACCGGGTTTTGTCACAATTATCTTCATAGAAGTGTCATATGTATGACAGAAATTTTTTTCGTTCGGCCCAAAATGTCACGGATGTGTCTTTTTTTTGTAGTGTATGCATGCGATTGCGCACAAGCGCGTTACCCACCTTGATGCGATTACGCGGCACAATGGAGTTACGCGCTGCAAATTAGAACTGCCATCAGGGCCTGCCGATATTCCTGGCCGTCCGGCTTCCCCTTTAATTCCCACGACCATTATAACCTTAGTCTCTTCAACCTTTCGATTGTGCCCCACAACACAGCAAGCATACCCACGACGAAACATAGAGTGGGGATGTCCGGCGGCGCTCCAGTGGAGTTCGGCAAGCATAGAGTGGAGACCCACGCGAGGGAGACAGATCTCTCGGTGGTGTACACCATCGACCCGGCCATGGTGGACGACTACATCAAGAGCGTTGGGCAGTTCTTGCTGGAGACAAGTACAAGGTGGTCGACATCGACCTCTAGTACACCGCCGGGCGTCCCGGCATAGATCAGAAGGTTGATGTTGCCAGTTGTGCGTGCGCCATCATGTCTTCATCTACCACTACTACATGGCCACAGAGCCTTGCGACTATTTCAACAGGTTTGTCCACAGCACTGACTACAAGTTCACCACGGTGGATACCAAAGACGATGTAAAAGCTCTCAGTGTTACGGGCTTGGCCTGTAAGAACCTTGTCGAAATCCATGGCCACTACAGGGTCTGGGGCAGCATGAAGCAGGACTCCCTGGTCGAACTCGCCTCGGCCATCATCGACCCCTACTACGAAAATATGAAGCAGGATGCCCAGAGAACAAGTCCTGTATCCTAGCACAAGGCCTGGATGCGGCAACTAGATGAACCTCACCTCAGGTTCGCGGCCAAGAGCATGTACACATGCTACGAGATGCGCAGGCGGATCATTGACATGAGGAAGTGCCTCGTTACCCAAATCGACGAGCCCGGATTGAGCCACAAGAAGAGCAAGCGTCACAAGAAGTAGATGATGATCAAATGATCGTTTATGCTAGTTAATCATGCATGTAATATATAGTTTACTTTATTGGTGTGTGTGGAAATGTCATGTGTGTAGTAGCCACCTATGTAATTATGCATGTAATAGTTTACTTTGGTGTGTGCAAATACCATGGTTGTAGTAGCCACCTATGTAAGTGGATGTTTAATTCGGTTATGCAAGCATGTCCTTATAAGTGTGTGTGTGTGTGTGTGTGTGTGTGTGTGTGTGTGTGTGTGTGTGTGTGTGTGTGTGTGTGTGTGTGTGTTGTTCTGTATGCAATCCCATCGCACAACACACACGTCTTATTAGCAACAACCGTCTGTGTTCTTATCGGTCTTCAGACACATTTCTGATTACATACCTGTTTGCCGCGTATCACACACATCTTGTTAAGTTGAACCGTTTTTGTTCTCATGTCTCAATGCAAACAGTTCATCCTAGTGAACCGCATGCCGTATATCGCACACACCTTTGATCTGGCTGACCGTTTCTTTTGTGTTTCCTAATCACAAACAGTTTGTCCGAGCGAACCATATGTTGTGTATCGCACACGCCTCCATCTGGCTGTCCGTTTCTTTTGTTCCTCCTCGTCGCAAAACAGTTCATTGAACTGAACCGTATGCCCTCCATCGCACACGCAACTAAAACCTGAACCGTGTTTGATGCATCCTTCATCGCAAATGTTTTACACATTTCTGACGGTTTTCATACAACATCCTTTGCGATTATGGCATCGCACAATAGTTTCTCGAAGAGTCTCTGATCATAGTGTCGCGTTAGCAGCATCCTGCAGTAGTGATGCACTAACATTTTGTCAGTTAAATCTTTGGTCAAAATTTAGCACAAATTACAAAGGGAACCAATAAAGATTGTACTCTCACATTTTGTTTTGAGGATACTCCCACATAGAAAATATAAATAATAATGCATGTTGGGGCAGCCCACATTTTCGATAATTTTAGTCGTGGGCTTGTTCACAATTTTTACGAGGTCGTGGTTGTTCACTTAATGGAGGGTCTAGTACCAGACTTGAACGATACAAAGTGCGAGCAGGCACACCGTAACACCACTTGGAATAAGCGGGTAGCTATCTCAAAAAACAATCAACAACTAAAAAAACGGCGACCTGGCACGTACACAATTTTATACAATTGTTTTGATGGAGTGAAAAAAGAAACTACCCCACTATACGTATATATATAGGCTGGAGCCTCCACGCTTGCTTGCTAGGGTTGCTCTATTCACACACTCTCATCCTCTCTAGATCTAAACAAGATAGCGGTGGTAACACTGTCTTTCTATCCTCACCGCTGGTTACAGATCTGGACGTATCCCCCTCCGCCGGTGAAGGGCACGAGGGGCAGCGCTTAGGCCGTCGTTGAGGGAGCCCTGGATTATGGGGTCCTCGGGTGTCCAGGCTGTGTAGCATGGGTTGGACTGATGGGCCATGAAGATACAAGATAGAAGGCCTTCCCCCGTATCCGGATGGGACTCTCCTTTGCGTGGAGGGAAAGCTTCACGTCCGGATGTATAGTTTCCTTTCTCTGTAAACCGACTCTGTACAACCCTAGGTCCCTCCGTGTCTATATAAACCGGAGGGTTTAGTCCATAGAGGCTATCAAAATTTACATAGGCTAGACAGCTAGGGTTTAGCCATTACGATCTTGAGGTAGATCAACTCTTGTAACCCCTATACTCATCAAAGTCAATCACGAAGGAAGTAGGGTATTACCTCCATTAAGAGGGACCGAACCTGGGTAAACATCGTGTCCCCTTGTCTCCTGTTACCTTCGATCCTCAGACGCACAGTTCGGGACCCCCTACCCGAGATCGGCCCGTTTTGACACCGACATTGGTGCTTTCATTGAGAGTTCCACCGTGTCGTCGACAGAAGGTTCGATGGCTCGCTCGATCATAAAAAACAATGTTGTTTCTGGGGAAACTTTCCTCCCCGGTCAAATTTTGTGTTCGGCGGCTTCGCTCAGCGTGCCAATTCAATTGGCCACCTCGAACAAATCGATAGCTACACCCCTGGTCATCAGATCAGTTTTGGGAACCTGAATTATGTCATTGATATCCGAGGAGACTTGATCTTAAAAGGGCTCGTGGCCTCGACCACCGCTTTGGCCTTAGATCCGGATCAAATTGCCGGGTCCGAAGACGGGAATTTGGAGCCCACTGGACTCCCTGCTATTGCAAAGCTCACTACCGGAGACGCGGAGGTGAGTGTGTCATCGGCAAGCCCGGAGTCAAACTGGGTTCCCCTTATCATTGAAAAGCCGGACTCACCCCCGGACGCTAGCTCCAAACTCTCGAGGTCCGCGCCAAGTGAGCATGGCCAGGAGGCTTTTGCCCTGAGTAGCTTCGTGGACCCTCGTTTCCCCATCCAATCCTCACTCTTAAATGATACTCTAGACTTAATGCGAGCCCTCGCCATCACAGAGGAATCACCTCCGAACTATGCCAAACCCGGATTAGGGGCTGAGAGCAGGAAATTTCACATCCCACCCACCACCCACTTCATCGCCACCGTCGAAGACTTAACCGACATGCTGGATTACGCCTCCGAAGACATCGACGACATGGACGACGATGACGGAGACAAACAAAGCCAAGACCCATCATTCACCGGGCGCTGGACGGCTACCTCAACATATGATGTGTATATGGTGGATACACCCAAAGAGGACGACGATGAAGGCAGGAAGGATCCGATCGAGGATAAACCCACAGATGCACCACCGAAACGTCGATGTCAGCAACGCCGCTCAAAATCACGTCGCGAAAAAGAAAGTAATACCGGCACCGGAGACGATAACACTCTGGACAATGCTGAAGACCCCGAAGACCCTGTTGAGCCTACGTCCGAACAGGACGAATGGGAAGAGGGGCAAGTTAACTCCGACGAGCAGGTTAGGGATGAGGATTCGGAAGATAGTAACTATCTATTGATCTCCGATGATGATGTTAGCCTCGGCAACGAAGATTTCATCGTGCCAGAGGAACCCCTCGAGCAGGAGCGCTTTAAGCGCCAACTAATTAATTGCCACTGCAAGAAGCCTAAAAAAGAAGCAGCAACAGCTCCAACCCGAATAGGATACACTGAACGATAGATGGACCCAGGTCCTAGCTTCCGAGGAATACGTCTTAGAGCGCCCAACAAAGAGTTATCTGAAGTGTCGGCTACTACCACAATTCGACGACGAGGCCGTTGAGCCAATACCGTCGAGATATGACCGCACTAATGAACCGGACCGTCCACCATGTGGGCGAGATAAAGCGGCTACCTACGCTGAACACCAACCCGCACCACCTCGCCGTAGAGGCAAGGAGGCAGTGGCTCCAGGATACACCTACGACAGGACCTGGACAATAGAGCAGGCCAAACCAGATCAATCTACGGATCAAGGGGGCGTGCCCCAATGCGAGAAGATGGCCATCAGGCCTGGCGCTATAGGCATAACCTCACCCGTGATGAAAACCGCATACGGATGTCATCCGAACTCCGTCGTGATGTTGCCCGATATAGAGGCGCCGCACGCCCCTTCTGCTTTACCGATGAGGTAATGTAGCACCAGTTCCCAGAAGGGTTTAAACCCGTAAACATCGAATCATACGACGGCACGACAGATCCCGAGGTATGGATTGAAGATTTCCTTATCCATATCCATATGGATCGTGGTGACGATCTCCATGCCATCAAATATCTCCCTTTAAAACTAAACGGACCAGCACGACACTGGTTAAACATCCTCCCAGAGAACTCTATTGGTAGCTGGGAAGATTTAGAAGATGCCTTTAGAGACAACTTCCAAGGTGCCTATGTCTGGCCTTCGGACGCTGATGACCTTAGTCATATAGTCCAGCAACCCGGAGAGTCAGCCCAAAAACTCTGGACTAGGTTCTTAATTAAAAAGAACCAAATCGTCGATTGTCTGGACGCCGAAGCCCTTGCGGCCTTTAAACATAGCGTCCGTGATGAATGGCTCGCCCGACACCTCGGCCAAGAAAAACTGAAGTCCATGGCAGATCTTATCGCACTCATGACCCGCTTTTGCGCGGCAGAAGACAGCTGGTTAGCTCGTAGAAGCAACAGTACTAGCAACCCTGGCACCTCCGAAGCCAGAGACGGTAACAGAAGGCCACGACGCAACAAACACAAGCGTCGAAGCAACAATGAAGATACCAAAGACACAGTGGTCAATGCTGGATTCTGTGGCTCTAAATCCGGTAAGCGTAAGAAGCCATTCAAAGGAAACAAAGATGGTCCATCCAGTTTGGAAAAACTACTCGATCGACCTTGCCAGATTCATGGCACCCCTGACAATCCCACCAATCATTCCAACAAAATTTTTGGGTCTTTAAACAGGCCGGTAAGTTAAAGACCGAACACAAGGGGAAAGGGCCGCCGAGCGAGGACGATGAAGATCCTCGCCCACCGAACACAGGGGTAGATAAGAAATTTCCTACTGAGGTGAAAACAGTGAACATGATCTACATCACTCATATCCCCAAGTGGGAGCACAAGCGTGCACTAAGGGACGTCTACGCCATAGAGCCAGTCGCCCTAAAATTCAACCCGTAGTCAGCCTGTCCGATCACCTTTGATCGCATGGACCATCCGACCAGTATCCGTCATGGAGGTTTGACAGCCTTGGTCCTCGATCCAATTGGCGGATTCCATCTCATGCGAGTCCTCATGGATGGCAGTAGCAGTCTTAACATGCTTTATCAGGACACCGTCCGCAAAATGGGTGTCGGTGTCAAAACTGGCGGATCTCGGGTAGGGGGTCCCGAACTATGCGTCTAGGCGGATGGTAACAGGAGACAAGGGACACAATGTTTTTACCCAGGTTTGGGCCCTCTCGATGGAGGTAATACCCTACTCCTGCTTGATTAATATTGATGATATGGGTAGTACAAGAGTAGATCTACCATGAGATCAAGGAGGCTAAACCCTAGAAGCTAGCCTATGGTATGATTGTTGTTCGTCCTACGGACTAAAACACTCCAGTTTATATAGACACCGGATAGGTTAGGGTTACACAGAGTCGGTTACAATGGTAGGAGATCTACATATCCGTATTGCCAAGCTTGCCTTCCACGCCAAGGAAAGTCCCATCCGGACACGGGACGAAGTCTTCAATCTTGCATCTTCATAGTCTTGGAGTCCGGATGTGATGATAGTTCGGCTATCCGGACACCCCTAGTCCAGACTCCTCAAGAGCTCCCTGAACCAGGCTTCAATGACGACGAGTCCGCGCATATTGTCTTCGGCATTGCAAGGCGGGTTCCTCCTCCGAATACTTCATAGAAGGTTTTGAACACCAGGATAGTGTCCGCTCGCAAAACAAGTTCCACATACCACCGTAGAGAGAATAACTTTTCGCACTGATCTGCCGACGTATTCGCAGCGTGACATCACACCGCCGCCGGTCTTTATATGAATTGTTTTTGCTGTTCCACCTCAGTAGCGCTTAGCGAGGCGGTTTTGGCACATCTTATCAAAGCATAGATCGTGCCCCTTATTCCGGGATTCTCATCAATACGGACGTGGGTAACCCAACCGTGTTCGCTGGCACGCCTCCTCTAGCAAAGGCGAGTCCTAATCGACCACGGGTGGGCTCTTGGTATTCAACCTCTTTATAATAAGACCAAGGCCCTCTTCTTTTACACCTCCATCGAAGTTCGCCGCGCCGAAGTTCTAACACCCAAAGTTTCAGATTTAGGCGCTTCGACCTTCGACGATGTCCGGCCCGACCAAGCACGGCCGATGGATGTCTTCCTCCGTCACGTAAGAAGATGTGCTAAAGCTGCGAGACGCCAGTATCTAACGGCGAGATCTCGATAGGCTGCCTGCTCGAGGCAGGTCATTCCCACTCCCGAGCCCGGCGAGATCGTGGTGTTCGTTTTCACTTCCTTCGGGTTTAGGCTTCCAGACGGATCCCTTTAGTGCGGGGCTCACGTTTTATTGTGGGTTGATTTCCATGACTTGAACTGAGTCCATCCTCCATATCTCGTCATTCATTGTCATATGTGAGGCCTTCCTCCATATTACCCCTCACTTTGGATTGTGGCTCAAGACCTTCAAGGTGGAGCCAAAGATGATCGAGGGGCAGCAAGCAGAGTCGGAGGGGCGGTCATAAGCAAATGTCTTTGATGCTCCGTGGCCCGAGGGCTCTTTTCAAGAGGATCTTGGTTTGTGGCAACGAGGGTGGTTTTATATCACCGCCCCTGGGGCACCAAATGGGTGGCGCCCCGCCTTCCGCGCCAGTCCACCACAGCGGCTAGCGCCATGGGTCAACAAGGGCTCGACTGGGGCCGTACAAGGACGCCTTTGCTGCAGGGCGTGATTCGAGACCTCCAAGAAAGAGAGATCAATCTGGTTGGAGTGGCGCAGGTTATGTTGATCCGGCGCCTCGCCTGCAAACGCCGCCCCTCCGCCTGTGGGAATTTAATCCGGAGGGACCACGAGCTCTCCAAAATTTTATGGGTACGACGGCCGTGGAGATGTATAAAAGGTTCTTCGGATCACAAGAGAAGTGTCCGGACCTGACTGAGGACGCAGGACTAAGCTGCAATCGCCCAGATACTCGAGTAAGTAGTCCTGTAATCGGACAGGCTATTCATTCATTTATCATATACATGCCCTTTAAAGGAGCCGTTTCTTGAAAAGGAGTGGATAGCCAAGGCAAAGTTAATAAGGTGTCCAGCTCCCCTCCCAGAGAACACGCCTGGATCCCATGCTGGCCAAGATGTTGAAGGTCGCGCTTTTAAAGAAGGCGAGGGAGCTGGAAGCAACTGCCTCCATGAAGGAGGCCTTTGAGGAGGAGGATCAAAGTCCCACCTCCAAGGAGAGAAGACGACCGCTCGAAGATCTGAGGTCAAGGCCTCAAGAGGGAAAGAAATCTTCGTCAGAGAGTCCGGCGCTGAGAAGTACCCCAGCCGCACTGTTTCCCCAAGGGGATCAGCCCTCCAGCAAGCCGTAAGTGAAAAGGAAGGGGTTTTTGAAGTAAGGAACATCCCTGTATTTATTTATGAAGATAACCGAAATTATACCTTGTAGTTCGGATCTCAGCCCTTCTCAGCAGAGCTTGTCTTCGGGGGATCTTCTTCCGGAGATGATGGAGAGTGAAACACCTCCACCTGTCACACCCTCATGCGAGGCGGACGACCCTGAGGTGTCGTCGCGGAGGGTTCCCCCAAGTCCGGCGGGGCCGGAAGGTCCGGCGCCAAGTGGTGTGCGGTCGGAGGAGCTGAAGGATCTGCTCGGGCGAGCGGCTATCTCAGAGGATCACCGTGTGCTAATGGGTACGGTGATTGAAAGGATTGCATCCACGGAGAGCGGATTGCACGAAGCCGTCAGAAGCTTACTGACGGGGTTCGAGGTACGCAAAAATGATGTACTTTCTAAGAGTTATGCATATAGAATGCGCCCTGTATAGATAGTAGCCCCTGAGACTCGGTATGTTGTCAAAATTGATAGCATGCCGATGATCAAAATCTCAGTTATAACATATCACTGCTCCTAAATAGGTGGCGGGGCATCCGGTGGCCAGCCAGACTGATGAATATGCCGAACTAAAGCGGCAACTTGATGAGGCGGATGCGGACATCGCGCTGGTCAATAAACGGTTTGACGAGTCACAAGGTATGCGACTTCTACGCGGACACCTGGTAAGGGAGCTTGACGCCCATGCCTTACTACGTGTATGCTTAATGCAGATGGTGCCACTGCTGTGGAGGAGCTGCGGGCGGAACTCGCCCGAGCGAAAGAGCTAGCCAGAAATAGTAAGGCGGCCGCTTTAAAGGCGGCCAAAGATTTAGAAGCCGAACGGGCTGCTCACTGCCGAAGCAAAGAGGAAATGGCCGATATGGCCAGAAAGTTGAAGAATACGACCGATCGCTGCGAGGTTCTTGAAAAGAACGCAAAGCGGAGCAAGAAGGCTGAAAAAAGGCCGCCGAATCCAAGGATGCCCGCCGCTTTGAGAGCTGCCAAGGAGGAGCTGAGTCGGGCCGGGCTATTGCGGCTACTAAACCGCTTTTACGCTGAGGAAATATACGGATCCCAAGTATGCGCAGTTGGACAAGTTGTGGAGTTCGGAGGATGCTTATCTAGACTTAGCGGCGAGCGTTGCGGACGCGATTGAGCACTTCCGAGGCCAGAAGGGGCACAGAAGGGAAGAGCTATATTGGTCGCAATTCCATAGTCCGGAACGTCCTCTTCCGTTGACCGATCGGTTGGCCGAATGGGCCGAGCTGAATCGATTATCCGGTCTTGCCATGAAGCATGTCATGACTCATTTGTGGCCGGGCGGACCCCAGCAGAAGAGTTATTTTGGTTTAGTGCAGCAGTTCCTTGGTGCTGTGCCGCGTATCGACGCAATGAAGCGGTCGGCATGTATTGAGGGAGCGCGGATGGCTCTGGCCCGTGTCAAGACATACTGGGCAGAGATGAAGGCCACCGACGTTGCATCCCAAGATTCGGACAGAAGTTTAGTACCGCCGAGCACTACTTTGAGGAAGTCCTGCAGGCGCTCGCTTAATAGAGACGCAGGTTCAAGGATATTATGTTTAAATGACATGTATGATTTGTGAAAACAATGTTTCAATAGAATATAAGAGCTTTTATACTTGTGCGCTCAAGTAGTAAACTACTCCCTGGGCGGCCGCTTACGTATATGTATATATAACTCGAAGATGGCAGTCCCTGGTTTCAGCCCCACGCACATAGTGCGGGGTGTTTGCAAAGAACGCACTTTTTCACACTTAATCCAACGCCTTGGTCCTGTTAAGGAGGTGGTACCGTAGTAAACTAGGCAACCGGACTATGATGCTTTATCACTTTCACTTAGCCATAGGAGTTCGAGGGTGGGGTTACTATATAGCCCCGGGGCACCGCACTCTCCCAATTCGAGTGCGATGTGCCTGACCGAAAACCGTCCTTCGTTAATGCGGAGTAATCCTAAACATTCCGTGAGTCATCGAGTGGTTGACCGGTCTCTCGCTATATCATGACAATCAGTTTTCGCTTTCATCGAGGTGCTCGCCCGCCGAACCGGGCACAATCGCAGAGTTCTCCGGTGCCGCTAGCCGATAAAACGGAACGTAAGGCAGCAAAACACAGGAGCCGGGCAAACCCAACATTTGACCAAAGACATGATTCGGAGCTGATGCATATAAGGCCTAACTCGAGACGCCGAATACTCCCTAAGGTATTCGGTCTTTATAATAACGGGCAGAATAATGCCCTAAGCCCCTAGTGTCCAGGTACGCGCAAAAATTCTCGTGCGGCCAATGCCAAAACGCGAGCCTCCTCCTCGGTTATAGTAAGAAACTAGGGGATGTATATCAACAAGAGACAGTAAAAAAGGTTTACGCAGGGTCTTAATCTGAAAAGAATCCTTGCAACGGGTCCCTACTGCACGTCTGCGCCTGTGTCTCCGTTGTGCCGTATCCTGGACAGGTGTGGCACGTTGTTCATCTGTAAAAGAGAGGAACTTAGTTTAAAAGAAAAAGGATCATGCAAAAGATGTACTTTATATTAAATAAACAAAGTACGATTCGAAGAAGTGAAGAAAATTGAGCTTTATTGTCTCTTGTTGTACATGCATGCAGCCCCTTGTATGGGGGTATGCCGCTAGTAGGCACCGGACTCGTCTAGCCGTGTCCGGGGTTTGAATGACCTATTCAGATTTTTTGACTAGCGGAGCCGGATAGATGTGGGGCTGTCAAGGCAGTCTCACGTTCTTCCGTGCTCGAGTAACACTTAATACTCCCTTTTAATGAGATAATGGCTTGTGGACCGGACATTTTAAGTGTTAGAGATGCATAATGCGGTATTGCGTTAAAGCGGGCGAAAGCTTCGCGTCCCAATAGTGCTTGATGGCTACTTTTAAATGGGGCGACATGGAAGACTAACTTTTCGCGACGGAAGTTGTCGAATGAACCAACACAACTTTATAACGAGAGGGAGCCCGTATAATGGGCATATGGGCTGGCATTACCCCTTTAAAGGAGGTGTTGCTATGGCGAATTTTGGTTGGGTCTATCCCCATCCCACGGATTGTGTCCCGATATATCAGGTTTATGTCACTGCCACCATCCATGAGGACGTGTGTAAATTGGAATCTGTCAATTATGGGATCCAATATCAAAGCAGTCCATCCTGCGTTCCGAATACTTTCGGAATAGTCCTGATGGTCGAAGGTGATTGGTTTTGACAACCAGTGTTGGTACTCCGCTAGGGTAGTTTGTGCGGCACGCATTTTAGCGGGCGCCGCTCTGTTTTTCCCTTTGATCACGTGAAGTGAGTTTACTGTTTTAACCTCTTGTGGGAAATTCTTTTCCGGGGCTCTGCTTGTGGTGCTCATCATCATCTTCACTTGGTGTGTCGAGCCCCTTGTGTTCGGCGTTGAGTCTGCCGGACTGTTTGAAGACCCAGCAATTTCTGTGGGTATGGTTTGCAGGCCTCCCGAGAGTACTGTGGATTTGACATATCTTGTCCAAGATTTTGTTTAAGTTGGATAGCTCATCGCTATTGTCCTTAAGGGGCAGTATTTTATTATTCTGCCGTGAGCTTTTGAATCCGGCGCTGATCGCCGCGCTTTGGACCGTTTCCTTTAATCCGGCGCTGGTCCTTGTTGCGCCGTGGTTTCGCTTCCATCCCCGACTTCGGATGTACTTGGGTCGCTGGTGCTGCGTCTTGCTAGCCAGCTATCCTCTCCCGCGCAAAAGCGGGTCATGAGGCTTGTTAATGCGGCCATTGTTCTTGGCTTTTCTTGACCGAGGTGTCTGGCGAGCTATTCGTCTTGGACGTTGTGTTTGAAGGCTGCTAAGGCTTCGGCGTCCGGACAGTCGACTATTTGGTTCTTTTTAGTAAGGAACCTGTTCCAGAATTTTCGGGCTGACTCTTCGGGCTGTTGAGTTATGTGACTTAGATCGTCTGCATCCGGAGGGCGGACATAGGTCCCCTGAAAATTTGCCTGAAACGCATCCTCGAGCTCTTCCCAGCTTCCAATGGTATTTTCGGGGAGGCTTTTAAGCCAATGCCGAGTTGGCCCTTTGATTTTGAGGGGTAAGTATTTTATGGCGTGGAGATCATCTCCTCTAGCCATATGTATGTGGAGGATGTAATCCTCAATCCGCACTCTGTGGTCTGTTGTTCCGTCAGATGCCTCTATGTTTACGGGTTTGAATCCGCTGGAAATTCGTGATCCAAGACTCATCGGTGAAACATAGGGGATGTGTGGCGCCTCACTTGGGTGTGCCATGATGTTTGGATATTTGGCGTGTTGCATTGCTTTGAAGAGCTTGCTTTTTGGCCCATAGATGGACCTAATCTGGGCCATCCTTTTGATGTGAATCCTTATGTGGATCGATATCGCTTGTGTCTTGGCGCCATTTGCCATTCTCTTTTTGCCGGGGTCGCCCATCCGACCGGGTGGCCTTCTTACTTTTTGATTGTGGGGCTCTAAGGCCTCCTCGTCAATTCTCGCAGTAGTTTTCTTTTTGGGTAGTTTTTGTTCGGGCGATCGTCGCCAGATTTGTCTCATGGTGTTGAATACTTTGCTCCATCTGATTCTGAGTGCATCTTCCGCTGTTTTGAGCTTCCGCTTACGCTTTTTTTTTCAGGCTACGCGCAGTGATGGCGAGCCTTTTGTGGAGGTTATTCTGCTCCAGCAATTTGTCCGGCGTGAGATCGTCCGGATCGTTATCTTCGCCGGGACGGATTGTTTATCCAGTTATCTTGTTCGGACGATTGCTCGATAGCTTGTTCGTCGCCCACCGTTTGCCCCGCACTATGGCTGGGTCTTTGTTGAGGCGGACTTAGTTCGCCGTTTACGCTGCCGCTTTGATTGCTTTTCGAGGATTTATCCTTTGTAGCGCCCCGTTGTTCCTCGTCTTCATTTCCTTTAGGTGTATCCACCATGTATACATCATGGGATGAGGTGGTTGTCCAGCATCCTATAGGCGCTGGTTCATGGTTGTCTCCTACATCGCCGCCCATACCGCCGATGTCGCCGGAGTCGAAATCGAGCACGCCGTGTAAGCTTTCAACAAAGGGCTACGGGTGGGTGGTGTGTGGGCGTTGAATTTCTTCGTCGTCCGCATCCCAACCTTCCTGACCGTAGTCCGGCCATGGCTCTCCGGATAAAGAGAGAGACTTTAGTGAAGTCAGGATGTCGCAAAAAGGCGAGTGCTGAAAGATGTCCGCGGCAGTGAACTCCATGACCGGCGCCCGATCGGATTCGATTGGCAGGGCGCGGAGGGTTCGGAGTCCGGAGAGGAGTCCGACACCTGGGAGTCACGTTCTTCGCAAAGGACAGGGATTATGTTCGGCTTAATCGCCGTAAAGATTTCAGCCTCCGAGGTGGCGTCCAACCAACCATCCTTGATCGGCGAGATCGGCTCCGAATCAATGTTCGGAGTGGACACTAGTGCGGCCTCCAGGACACTGTTCGGCTGCAGAGTTAGGTCATGCCCATCGAGACAGTGCGGCGCGCTTGGTTGTGGCTCGGATCCGCCGAAGATCAAGTCTCCGCGGATGTCGGCCGTATAATTCAAGCTTCCAAATCTGACCTGATGGCTAGGGGCGTGACTTTTGATCTGGTCTAGATGGCCAAGCGAATTGGCCCGCAGTGCGGAGCCGCCGAATACGAAGATCTGTCCGGGGAGAAAAGTCTCACCCTAGACCGCGTCGTTGTTGATGATCGAAGGAGCCATCGGGCCTATCGGTGACGACACGAGGATCTCTCAATGAAAGCACCAATGTCGGTGTCAAACCGCGGATCTCGGTAGGGGGTCCCGAATGTGCGCCTAGGCGGATGGTAACAGGAGACAAGGGACACGATGTTTTACCAGGTTGGGCCCACTCGATGGAGGTAATACCCTACTCCTTCTTGATTAATATTGATGATATGGGTAGTACAAGAGTAGATCTACCACGAGATCAAGGAGGCTAAACCTAGAAGCTAGCCTATGGTATGATTGTTGTTCGCCCCACGGACTAAAACCCTCCCGTATATATAGACACCGGACAGGTTAGGGTTACATGTAGTCGGTTACAATGGTAGGAGATCTACATATCCGTATCGCCAAGCTTGCCTTCCACACCAAGGAAAGTCCCATCCGGACACGGGACGAAGTCTTCAATCTTGTATCTTCATAGTCTTGGAGTCCGGCCGTGATGATAGTTCGGCTATCCGGACACCCCTAGTCCAGGACTCCCTCAATGGGCATCGATCTGTCAAGGATCAAGCCCACTAAAACAACCTTTAAAGGAGTAATACCTGGCGTGGAGGCCTGCTGCACAGGTTCAATAATGCTAGAAGTAGTCTTCGGCTCACCGGATAATTTCCAAAGTGAAGACTTGATCTTCGACATCGTCCCCTTCCACAGTGGTTATCACGCATTTCTCGGACAAACGGCCTTCGCTCGCTTCAATGCGGTCCCGCATTATGCTTACTTAAAGCTCAAAATGCCTGGACCCCGCGTTATAACAGTTAATGGAAACATGGAGCGCTCCCTCATTACCGAGGAGCACATCGTGGCCCTCGCAACCGGTGTACATAGCGGCCCTTTCAAGCCGAACACTTCGTCGGCCATTAAGCCCCCGCACACTATCAAACGAGTCCGGTCTACCCTGCAGAATGACAGCTCGGTCCATCCTGAGCTGGACTAGTGATTCTGCCTCCGTCAATCCCCTCATCTAACCGCGGCTTATGTACCACGTGTGCATAACTACGCACTCAAAATACCTTGGGCAAGGATGGAGGCACACTAAGGACATGGCCCACAATACGGCTCGGCCCTATTCTTTTTCTTCTCCTTTTTCCACTTTTCTTTCTTATTCCAGGTTCTTTAAAACCTAAACCACTTTTCGGTGGTTCAAGGGCCCTTTCCCAGGCCCCTTCTATATACACGATCGTTGATCCTCTTAAAGGATCCTACACTAAGGTGAAAAGCGGCGCAGACGTGCGGCAGGGTGTCCAAAGGATCTTCAGGACCACCTTTTCTTTTTTAGGACCTATCTATAGCTTTCCCTTGTCAACAAATTCTGGGCATGTAAAATAGCCTTCATGCTTATCGCATTCTCTATAAGAACACGTTTTGACGTATCAATCAGACTATAAGGGAAACAGTTTTGCCCAACCCTATTCTGTATTGGCTTATTTCATAATATGCATTCCCTCTTCACGTCAGGTTGGCATATACACCTCGGCATGATTTAAATTGCCAGGGGCTCTATTCGGCCACATATATTCTTAAAAAAAAGTCCGAACACTTTTATAGTATACTTCAACGTCCCGAATATTACATTATATGCATCGGTTCCGAATAATGTCTTTGGTCAATAGTTGGGTTACCCGGCTCCTGTGGTTACCACCTTACGTTCTGCTTGTTCGTCTAAGGTAGTAAAGGGAGAACTACTGCGATTGTGTTTCTGGTTCATACGGTCAAACACCTCAGTAGAGAAAGCCGAAAACTGATTGTCATGATACAGTGGGAGCTGGTCAGCGGTTCGGTGACTTACTAAATCTCTTGCAATTTTTTCCGTATTGTATGAAGGACTGGCCTCCACCCAGTCACCCGCCTAAGGCATCCATGTTCGGAAAGCCACACACGCACCAGGGGCTAGCTCATAGTACCATTGTCAAACTCCTATGGCTAAGTGAGAGTGATAAAGCAGCATAGTCTGATTGCATGGTTCGCTGCACAGACACCTCCTTTACGGACCAAGACGTTGGGTCAAGTGTGTTAATGTGCTATTCCGAACACCCCCGTAGTATCTACGTGGGGGCTGAAGCTGACGATTGGTCAACTTTCAGAAATAAAAAATGCCGCACAGGATGAAAATAATTTCAGATAAAGGCACAAATATATTACAAAGTATTAGTTCATAACACAATGTCTGGGTAGTTCAGATACATTCACTCAAACATGATATCCTTCGAGCATTGACCCTCTATTAAACGGGCACCCTCCAAGACATCTTTGAAATATCGCTCCGGCTTGCAGTGGTCCTTGCCTTCGGGTGGGCCCTCGACTGCCACGACGGTGGCCTTCATCTTAGCCCAGTGCATCTTAACACGGGCAAAGGCCATCCACGCACCCTATATGCACGCCGAGCTCTTCACAACTTCAACTCGGGGCAGGTCGTCACCGAGGCGCTTGACCAGGCCGAAGTAGCTACTAGGAATGGGTTCGGCTGGCCACAACCAGACTATGATGTCCTTCATGGCCAAACCGGACATCCTATGCAGCTCCGCCAGCTGCATCATCTGGTTGTTCAGCAGCGCTGGCTGCTCCGGCGCCAGGTACTGTGAGCAGAAGAGCTTCTCCGTCGTGTTCCCCTCTTGGGCTCGGAAATACTGTCTGGCGTCGGCAGCACTCTTCGGTAGATCCGTAAAGGCGTCTAGTGGACTCCATAGTCGAGTGAGCAAGGCATATTTATGACTGCCGAATTTACTCTGCAAAAGAAAGGGCTTACTGGCCGCTATCTGCTCGGCCTGCTTGATCTCCTCGCGAGCAGCCCGGGACTCGATACGCGCTTCCTTGGCCTCTTGGAGAGCCTTGGCGAGATCGCCCACTTGGGCCTTATTTTTCTCCTCCAAGGCCTCACACTTGATGGCGGCGTCCTTGAGCCATTGCTCCACCTTAGTCACCCGGTCCTTATATTGGCGGCGGGCGACCTGCTCGGCCTTCAAATCCGTAGCCGCTTTATCAGCGGCCGCTTGGCTCACCCGTGCCCGCTCCTTGGCTTAGGTGAGTGTGCTCTTCAAGATCTCGACGTCGGCCGCACTAACTATAATCATGATTAGGGCAACACACGCGCTTAAAACTATGCATTGGCATATAATTTCAGGTGTGTAAGCAATTTTTGAAAACATACCTTGCGCCTCATCAAACCGCTTGTTGATGCGGACTAGATCCTCATCGGCCAGCTCCAGCTTCTTCTTGAGTTTGGAAACTTCGGCGGCCTGGGCGGTCGCTGCTAACAGTGAAGCATGTTTATCAAAATAGACAAGTACATTATCTCATGTGATTATTACTTGATCCTCTGTTCGGCTTTTTTTTCAAAAGCCGAACAGAGTCTCAGGGGCTACTATCTATACACATGCATATTTTTTCCATATGCAAAGCAGCTAAGAATATTACATCACATACCTCAAAGCTAAGAATATTACATCCATTCGTAGCCTTCATAGGCCGGATCACCACCATCTGTCCTGGTCAGCAAATAAAGTCAGCTTTGACAAGGGCAATATGCATTAGCCCCCAAGTTCCAAGTATAATAGTTGTATTGTGCTTGGGACTTCACAATATTTTAAGAAGCAATAGACATTAGCCCCCAAGTGCCAAGTATAATATTGTGCTTGGGACTTCAAATAAATTCATTGCCATCTCACTTATTGTTTTACCTCTTGTAGACTGAGCTTAGCAGTAAAGAATCACAAGTCGCCGACCTTCAAGAAAACATCAAGTCTCAACAAGCACAGACCAGCAAGGCCAATGATGAATTGACTAGTGCCTTAGCAGCGATGGAGAAAGTGAAGGAAAGCTTCAAAGCTGAACAAGCTGGTTTGGATACAGAGAAGGCAACCCTGCTAAAGAGGGTCGAGGATGCTGAAGCGACCCTTGAGCCGGTATCTGAAGAGCTTGCTGGCTTAAAACAACAAATTAATGCCATGACTGCTGCCATTTTTGGTAAAATAGCTTCCTCTTAATCGTTTTAACATATGTTATCCAATGTGCTCCTGGCTTACAAATGTCCTTGATGATTTAGGATCCCGAGTTACCCATCTTGGCTCAGACATGCGGAAAAAACTGAAAGCTGCTTACACGCTCATAGAACAGCTAGTCAGCTATATACTGGCTCACAACGGGTCATCTACACAGCTGCTCACAACAAACCGGCTCCAACCCTTATCAAGGATACGTTAGATAAACATCTATCACTACAAAAAAAATACACTTCCGTGATGATATGTGTTTGTCACAGTAGGTCGCATTTTTTGTCATGCATGTACATCCATGACAAATTTATGATGTAATCAAGATAGTCATACATGTGCCGTCAGAGAAGTGTTCCATGACATTACCAAAATTATCATCACGGAAGTGTCCACTTCCATGACGATAAATCGCGTCACGTAGTGCTTTCGCCAAGGGTGACCGATATGTGGCATCCACCGTAACGGAACGCCATTAAGCTATCGGGTCGGGTTTTGGATCCGATAACTGTTAACAGCCCCGACCAATGGGAAATTTCCACGGTAAAATTCTTATTGGCCGGACGTAAACATGTGTCACCACAAGGTCGATAGGTGCCTATGATACATCGACAGTGGCACGCCCAACAGAGGCGCATTCTCGTGAAAAGGCCGCCCGCTTGACTTGGTCAAAAGGTGGCGGCCGCCCATGGAAAACTCGCACGTTTTGTTCAAATATAGCCCATTTACAACCCGCCACCCAAGGCCCGTTACGCCCTATCCGAATTAGGCCCAGAGCGCCATCCGGGCCATCCAATATGATTCCAAAGATGTTTTCACTTCGCCCATGTATGGCCCATGACGCCTTTTCGCCCATATGAGGCCCTATGTAACTTTGGCCTATTAACGCCCGTAGTGAAACCGCCCGTAATGAACAATGTATCACTTACACCCATTAACGGCCTGGTGAAATCGCCCGTAATGAACAAAGGTATCACTTTATACCCATTAACGCCCGTTATTCCGCTGGGACGCTTCAGCCCATGTTATCTTTCGCCTTCTCGAGCCCATTTATTCTGGGCTCATTTCAAGATTCGCTTACTTACGGCCCATTACCGCTATTTTTTCGCCAGGGCCAAATTCAGCCCGTGGTTACAATCGCCCGCTTGTGGTCCGTTAATATGTTGGGCCGCTTCATAACGTCATCAACACGGCCTATTAACGATGGCCCGTTACGGCCGGCCCATGAACCGACGATTCCAACTCTAGCCCGCTTACGGCCATAATGTCGCTTATTATTGGCCCATGTTTCATTAACAGATCATACGGCCCGTGATAAGGCCCATTGATGATACGCCGGTAGAAGGCCGATTGTTTCACGGATCGTAGAAGGCCCACTGCTTTACGTGTCGATTTCGGGTTCCGCAGACCTTAAGGTTTGAACTCGCGCGTGGAGATCCAATCCTCCGCCGCCTCGCACCTCGCCAATCGCAGGGACCTAAACTACTAGAAAGAACAGACAAGAGACACGAGATTTATACTACTGGCCACCGCTAGGTGTAATACCCTACTCTAGTTTGTGGTGTGATGGATTGCCTCTTGGGCTGATGAGGAACAATACAGGGAAGAAAAGCCTCACGAGGGTCTGTTCTTGGTGGGTGTGATGAACTGCTAGGTGGTGTTCCGTCGCTCTAGCTTGAGGATCGGGTCTCTATCTCTCTCTCTGGATTCCAAATGCCCACCCCCTCTACTATGGTGGCTAGCTCTAATTATATAGACGAAGGCCCTGGGCCTCTTCCCAAATATTGAGCGGGAAGGGCGCCAACAATTGGCCATTCTGAAGGGGAACAGTGGGTACACTTATCCTGACTAAAGTTGGTCCTCGCCTGCCAAAGGCTCTGGTGATGGCGCCTGCTTGGGCTCCCGTTGCACCGAAACGGATGCCTTTGCTTGATGCTCTTGCCTGCGCTTGCTCCCTTTGCTCCAAAGAGGAAAGGAGGACGCCTGCTGGCGGGCGCCTGATCGGGCGCCTTGGTCGTCATGGCTTGCGTCATGGGCACCTCGCGAGGTACCCTGCCTTGAACTCTCCGCCTCCTCATGAGACAACCTGATGAGGCTGTGCCTGAGGAAGTTCCTGGTCGTCCGCCCCGCGAGGCTTGGCCCCTCGCGAGGGTCTTGAGCTTGTGTTGATGAAGATGGGCTGTCCTGGCCTCCTTGAGCCACGCCGCAGGCCGCAGCAGCAAGTCTCTGGGACCCCTGCTCCCTGAACGCCGACAAGAGCTCCTCGGCCCACGGCGCGCCCAACTTGGCCGAGCAGGAGGCGAAGGGCAAGGCGAAGCGTCAAGGGCCCTAACAGCTCAAGGGTTTTGGGCGACGCGTGGCGGTTGATTGACGTAGCAAGACTGCTCCCCATGATGCCTCGGTAACCTCCCTGATTCGACAAGTCCTTCATGCGGAGTTGGTCGATTACCGGTGATCGTGGAGGCCGACGGTTGGCCTTCGCCAGAATAAGTACGGAACGGCGACACCCTTCCAGCCTATCCTTCCTTGTCTCTCCTTCTTCTCCATGGCTCCACCAAGGAAGTTCTCGGCCGCAGAGAAGGGAAGGGCCGCCAGTCAAATCTTCCTCTCCTCCGCCTAAGCGTGGTCGAGGTCGCCTCGCAGCACCCCGTGGCCTCCACGGCGTCCCCCGCGGTCGTGGGGAGGCTCTCAGCGCAGGACGAGCGGCTGGCCATGGTCGGAGGGCGTGCCCGCCGCTGGCCCCCGAGGCCGCACTCTCCATGCTGCCAAGCGCCGCTGGAGTTCATGGTGAGGGCGGAGGAGCCGTCCCGCATCCGCTTCAGCCCCTGCTTCCTCCCGGGTGAGCTCCCTGATGGCGGCCTCGAGTGGCCTCTGCTCCGTGCGGATATGCTGCAGCTGGCTTCGTGGGCTTCTCCGAGGTCTCGCCGCAGGGAACTCGTTGCTGGCCCGCTGCCAGCAGACGTTCGCCGCTGCTGCGTGGTCTCCGCCGCCGGTGCTCCCTGCACTTCAAGTATGATGGCGACGCCACCCTCACGTGAGGTTGTTCGGGGAAGAAGGCCGCCGCATGGGTGCTGCTCAAGACGACGATCAAGGCCGAGACTCACCCCGGCGCGGGCGGAGAGGGCAGCTGCGGGCGGCCGGGCGATGCCCGCGACTCCTCACGCTCACCAGCTCTTCTTCGGTGGCGATTCTTCCAAGAGCAGCGTCTGCTAGCCCCCACGCCGCGCCGCTTGGGGGTGGCTATGGTCCGCCGCCGCCACGCCCGGTGAAGCGAGATGGAGTCCGACCGAGCTCCCGAGGCGGCTCGGGCCTTCCAAGAGAGCCGCACGGGCGTGCTTCACCGCTTCGTCCTTTTCCTTCCTTTTCTCCCGCGTAAAAGGGAACAATGCGTGGCCCTGTGGGGGCGCGTTTAGGGCAACGCCGTTAATTATTGTACTACTTTTGTTATCCCGACATCGCTCCTTCGCCATGCGCCCATTCGCAAGTGAACTCCCGGTCGTGGTGGCTGGGCGACCGACCTCGCCCCTGTTCAAGGCGCAGGCCTGCCTGTGAGGCATGGTCGGGAGGGTGCTCCACCATGACCAGGCCGTGGAAAACTTGAGCGACATGGGCAGGAACGCCTGGGCTCCCGAGGCTTCCGCCCACGAGTCCCCGCCAAGAGAAATTGAGGCAGGATGGCTAAAAAGATCAAGAACCATGCATCAAAAAGGGGCGATAGTTTGATAAACACTCCAAATGAGAATAACTACCAAGCGCAGAAAGCAATGAAAAGCCGCGTCGGCACCTAGTCTAGTCTTCGACGCCTTCTCACCAGTAGGAGCTAAGTGCTGCCATCGGGCGGGAGGGAGCCCTGTGGCCCGAGGCCGGCACTCCCGAGACTCCGGGCGTGTACAACCCCAACTCACTATTATGTGAGAGTGTCACGGCGGCGAGCTTCACAGTGCTCGCCTTCTTCATGTGCTCCGGCCTTTCTTCGGGAAGCAAGCTTCACGGCGCTTGCCCTCTTCACAGCTCCGGCCTTCCAACACGACAGCTTCACAGCGTTCGCCTTCTTCATGTGCTCGGGCCTTTTCCCAGAGGTGAGCTTCACAGCATTTGCCTTCTTCACAGCTCCGGCCTTTTCCAAAAGATGAACTTCACAGCATTCGCCTTCTTCATGTGCCTGTGGCCTTTTCCAAAAGATGAACTTCAGAGGCATTCGCTTCTTCATGTGCTGTGGCCTTTTCCAAAAGATGAACTTCATAGGCATTCGCCTTCTTCACGCCTCGTGGCCTTTTCCAAAAGATGAACTTCACAGCATTCGCCTTCTTCATAGGCTCGGGGCCTTTTAGGGGTAAAACCTCTGGAGGTGCTGGATGTTCCACGCATTCTGTATAGGTACTCCCTCTTGAGTCTCCAAGCGCATGGAGCCTGGCTTGGAAACATGAACAACCTTGAATGGGCCCTCCCACATGGGAGAGAGCTTATGTAGTCCCTCCCTGGAGAGGACCCGTCGGAGCACGATGTCCCCCCACCAGAGTTCTGGGCGGATGTTGCGGCAGTGGTATCGCGGAGTGCTCGCTGGTACTCGCCGCCGCAGCCAAGAAGCTTCTCGACGGCACTCCTCCCCAAGCACAAGGGTCGTCCTCGCATGGCGCCCCGCAACGCTTTCATCAAACGCCAGACCCGCGGATCGACGCTGACCTCGTGAGGGAGGACCGCCGCCCGTGAGACCGTGAAGAAGGGGTCTCCAGCTGGCTTGGTTGCGGTTGTGCGGATGGACCACAACACGACGGAAGCTCATCAGACCAGCCTTCGCCGCAGCTTTCCAGCTTCTTCTTGAACGCCCTGGTCTTGAGGCCTCTCAGACTTCTACATTGGCCCGCTTCGCCTGTCCATTGCTGCGGGGTGCGCCACCGAGGCGTAGCATATCTGCGCCCCAAGGTTAGCACAAGATGTTTTAAAAGGTTATGGTGAATCGCGAACCGTTGTCGGTGATGATGCGGTTTGGCACTCCAACCGCTCACGATGCCCTTGATGAACTTGACCGCAGAACCAGCGGGATGGCGCGGAAGGCCTCGACTCGCCCACTTGGTGAATTTGTCCACGGCGGCGTAGAGGTAGCGATAGCCTCGGCGCCCGAGGAAAGGGGCCTGTAATGTCCAGCCCTGCACCGCGAATGGCCAAGTGAGGGGATGGTTTGCGGCCTCTCTGGGCCGGTGGATCTGCTTGGCATGGAATTAGCAAGCCTCGCAAGCCTTCACGAGTTCGATAGCGCCATTGAGCGGTGGGCCAATAGAAACCGCCACGGAACGCTTTGCCGACAAGGGTCCGTGGACGATGAATGGTGCCCTCAATCTCCGCCATGTATATCCGCCAAGAATTCCTTCCCCTGTTCCCCGGTGATGCAGCCGCAGGATACGCTGCTCGGTCGCTTCGGTAGAGCTCTCCATCCATGATGTCAGATGCGTGGCTTGCCGCCACACGCCTCTGCCTCCTCCTCCTTCTCCGCAAAGTCCCACGCTAAGTAACTCTTGAGCTCCGTGATCCAGCACTCCTCTTGAGGTTCCATTGTCGAGCATGCGTGCTCTCGAGGCCGGGCCACAGTCGGGCTCCCGAGGCTGGTGGCCGAGAGAGCTCCTCCCGAGGCTGTGCTGTGCTTGATAACGGCGCAGGGCTGAGGGCTTGAAGAGCCGCTCCTCAAAGACGCCCTGCCCTGGGGTAACCTCTGAGGCTGCTTGGCGATGTCGTCGGCCTCTTGATTGGTGCCACGGGGCACGTGCTACAGCTCCAACCCCCAGAACTGTTTCTCCATCCTGCGGACCTCCGCAAGATAGGCCTCCATGTGTTCATCCCTTGGCTCATACACCTTGTTGGAGAAATTGACGAGGAGCTGCGAATCGCCCTTGATGGTAAGGCGCTTCACCCCCAGGGCAGCGGCAGCCTTCAGACCCGCTATCAGCCCCTCGTATTCTGCTATATTGTTGGAGACCTTCTCGCCATGCTGGAAACAGAGCTGCACGGCATAGTAGAGCTTGTCCTGAGCGGGAGATATGAGCACCGCCCCAGCCCCAGCGCCCTGTCTGGAGAACGCTCCGTCGAAGTACATGACCCAACCTTCTGGCGCTTCGCTCCCTGGGGAGAGGGACCGATCCTCGCCGGCCCTGAGGCCCGGTGCTTCTGTCCATTCGGCCACGAAATCTGCCACTGGCCCCTTGATGACTCGGTCGATCAACTCGAGCTGAATGCTTGCAGCTCAATGTTCCACTCGGCGACCCTTCCGCCGAAGTTGGGGCTCTGAGCACCCTCTCCGTGGGGTATGCCGAGACAACCTTGATTGATGACCTCGAAGTAGTGCCGCAGCTTGCGCTGGGCCACCAACAAGGCGAGGAGGAGCTTCTGCGGCATGGGGTACCGTGCCCTTGCATCCCGTGAACACGGTGCCGATGGCACACCGGTGCTCGACGAGGTTAGGGGCGTCGGTGCTGGTGCCGTCTTCCGAAGCGGTGGAAGCCCCGAGGCGACGGCGCCCGAAGCTGGGTGCTCGGATGGGAGGCCTCCCCACCCTTGGTGCGCTCTCTTTGGATGCTGATCTTCTTCCATTGCGGTGCTGGTTTCGCTAGTTCCTTCGATTCTGTCTTGCCTTAGCTCGGTGGCCGCCGTGGTCTTGGCTCGACGCCTCCCTAATCGCCACTGAGCAGCGCTAGCGGAGTAGGGAGTGGCAGCAGGTAGAGTACCAAGGGCCCTAGGGCGCTGGGCCACCATCTTTGGAGGGCTGGTCGGTACCTCTTGAGGTCTTGAAACGCTTTGTCGGCCTCTTCACCCACTCAAGGGCCCTTTTTCTTCATCACCGGAAGAAAGGCAGCACCCGCTTCCCCCAATGGGGAGATGAAACGCCCAGCTGTTTGTTACGCCTGTGAGCTTCTCGTGATTTCCACGAGGGTCTTTGGTGGGCCTCAATGCCTCAAGGGACACGAGGAAACCCAGGAGCTTGCCCGAGGGAACTCCAAACACACACTTCTCGGGTTGAGTCGCAGGCTCACTGCGTTGAGGCTCATGAAGGTTTCTTCCAGTGTCTTGTATCAAGGTCTTGGCCTCGCGAGACTTCACCACGATGTTGTCGACGATGCCTCCACATTCTTCCCGAGCTGTGGGCCCAAGGTGATGTGCATGAGCCGCGGAAGGTTGCTCGCTGGCGTTGCGCAACCCGAATGGCATGCATGTATAGTAGTACACTCCACACGGGTTAGAAGGCCGCTATTTCCACGCCTTCCACCGCCATCTTGATTTGGTGATACCCGAAAAGGCGCCTAAGAAGCATAACAGGTCACACTCGGCGGTGGAATCGACGATCCGGTCGATGCGAGGGAGCGAAACGGATCCCGCGGGCATGCTTTGTTGAGGTTGGTGAAGTCGACACATGCGCGCCCTTTCCTCCCTTCTTTGGCACCACCACGGGGTTGGCCAGCCAATCTGGGTATCGGACTTCGCGAATAACCCCCGCGGCTTATAGCTTGCGGGTCTCTTGGACGACGAAGGCCTGCTTTTCAATGCACTGCCTTCTCGCTTTCTGTTTCACTGGACGCACGTTGGGGCACACATTAAGGTGGTGCTTGATTACACCCCGTGGGATCCCCGCCAGCTGATCGGGCTCCCAGGCGAACACCTTCTTGTTCGCACGCAGGAACTTGACAAGGGCCTCCTCCTGTTCTGGCTCGAGGTTGGCGCCTATGGTGAAGGTGGCGCCAGGACCCGCCCTCATCGACAGTATCTGCTTGGTTTCCGCCTTGTCTTGAGTGAACAACTGCTTTTCTTGGTCGGCGCAGCCCCTTGGGCTTGGGGCTTCGTGATCGGGCGGGCTGCGCTGCGGCCGCCGCCTTGAGGGTGAGCCTGAGCGGCAGCAAGACCTTCAAGATCCCCGGCACGTTGAGGACACCGCTGCTCCTGTGCATCTTCATGAGGTTGTACTGGTGGGTTGCGCCATGAATTTGGCTGCTGGATAGCCAAGGATGGCATTGTAGGGGAGGCCGATGGGGTGATGTCGAAGTCCACCAGTTCCGCGCGGAAGTTATCCTAGGTGCCGAAGGTCACCGGAAGCCGGATTTGCCCTAAGGAGTTGGATGACCCCCCTCCTACGCCCGAAAAAGGCCGGCTGGGTTGCAGCCGCTCCCTGGGTATGCAGAGGAGGTTGAAGGCCTCGAATGAGAGTACGTTGAGGCCGGCGCCGCCGTCGATGAGGGTCCTGGTGATGGCCACCGGCAGATGGTGGTGTGCGAGCATGGGAGCGCACCAGCCGGCCGAGTTGGTGGGGTGGTCTTGAGAGTCGAAGGTCAGCCCGGCCGGCGACTCCGTCCGGCCTGAGGGAGCCCCCTGCCGCGTGGAGGCGGCGCCGACCCGGCGGATGAATGTCTTGACATGGTGGCTGGAAGGCGGCGCCTGCGAGCCGCCCAGGAGGGCCGCGACGAACGGAGGAACCGGCGCGACGGGGCGGGTGTCGAGGAAGCCGCGCGGCCCCTCCCCTGAGGTCACCGAGGAGCGCAGGGACGATGCTTGCTGCCCGTCCCCTGCCGGGCCGGTGGCGGTGTTGACGGCAGGTGACGGGGAACGACGAGGACGCCCGCCGACGGGAGCCGTCTGTGCGACATGGGAGGCGAGGGCGGCTTGGCGCTCGGCGCGGGCCCGACGAGCGTCAGACATGGTCGCGATGGTCGGGGAAGAACGAGGCGATGAAAGGCAGATTCCGGCGCACCCCTACCTAGCGCGCCAAATGTCGGATTTCGGGTTCCGGCAGACCCTTAAGGTTCGAACTCTGGGGCGCGCGAGATCCAACTCTCCACCGCCTCGCACTCGCCAATCGCAGGGACCTAAACTACTAGAAAGAACAGCACAAGAGACACGAGATTTATACTAGTTCGGGCCACCGTTGTGGTGTAATACCCTACTCTTGTTTGTGGTGTGGTGGATTGCCTCTTGGGTTGATGAGGAACAGTACATGGAAGAACAACCTCGCGAGGGTCTGTTCTTGGTGGGTGTGATGAACTGCTAGGTGGTGTTCCGTCACTCTAGCTTGAGGATCGGGTCTCTATCTCTCTCTCTGGATTCCAAATGCCCACCCCCTCTACTATGGTGGCTAGCTCTACTTATATAGACGAAGGCCCTGGGCCTCTTCCCAAATATTGAGCGGGAAGGGCGCCAACAATTGGCCATTCTGAAGGGGAACAGCGGGTACACTTATCCTGACTAAAGTTGGTCCTCGCCTGCCAAAGGCTCTGGTGATGATGCCTTCTTGGGCTCCACGATGACTCCCTTCCAGCCGTTGGGGCTGATCTTGGTCTTGTTGCACCGAAACGGATGTCTTTGCTTGATGCTCTTGCCTGCGCTTGCTCCCTTTGCACCAAAGAGGAAAGGAGGACGCCATGCTGGCCGGGCGCCGATCGGGCGCCTTGGTCATCATGGCTTGCATCATGGGCACCTCGCTAGGTACCCTGCCTTGAACTCTCCGCCTCCTCATGAGCCAACCTGACGAGGCCGTGCCTGAGGAAGCTCCTGGTCGTCCGCCCCGCGAGGGTCTTGAGCTTGTGTTGATGAAGATGGGCTGTCCTGGGCCTCCTTTGAGCCACGCCGCAGGCCGCAGGTAGGCAAGTCTGGGGACCCCCGTTCCCAGAACGCCGACACTACGGCCCATAGAAGGCCCACTGTTTCTACGGCCCGTAGGAGGCCCAGTGTCACTACAGTAAATATTAGCCCATGGTTACTGTGGCATAGTTTTAAAAAATAGGTTATTGCAGCCACTAGTTAACCGCAGAAAAAGAACTGCAATGACTACAAGCAAACAAATAAACAAGACAAAAAGGAAATAAATAAGCAAGCAATTAACGCTAGGCTATCACGGCTATTACACATATTACATCCAGTGGGCATCAAAGTTCGCCACCAGTGCAAATATAGGGAACAAAGCAACATATCATATACACTGGCCGTCAAAATTGGCCACCAGTGCAAATAAATGCGGCAGCAAAACAAGAGCATAACTGAAACAACATCAGAGGATCTCAAGAAACGTTATCCTGGGTATCCACCATGCTGGCAATAAGCTTAGCAAGCTGATTAGCTTTGTCCTGTTTGGCGCTAAAATCCTCCAACGCTTGCTGTTGCACCAGGAAGTATGCATCTGAATGCTCTAGGGACTTCCGCAGTCCTTCCGCTTTTTGTCGCAGCACAGGTGATCGATGTCTTTCAGCTTGTAGTTGAGACTCAAGAAACCGAACTGATTCGCATACGTTGAGTTTGAATAGCTTGTGCAAGCGGTAGTGGCCAAGAATCAACACTAAACCAAGATAGGATGTGTCACTATCTTGAACCTTATATGTATTACTTCCTTTACCGCTGCTTAATAAGGCACTCTTCCCAAGATTCTCACAAGATTCTAAAAGAAGAAACAAGGCATACATAACAAGTTTAGCACGTACTAGTATATGAAACTCATTTCGTTAACCAGTTCATTAGTAAGGTGGACAGGATTAAACTACCAAGTCTTCTATTGCCAAGTACTAGTACATAATAAAAGCATCAAACAAACATATATCTATGTCCTATGGTAGCAATGGAATCTTAAATTAGAACAGTTGTTCTTCAGGTTTAGGCACTTGTTCTACATGAACAGAGTACAGGAAGACGCAAGAATATAATACTTAAAATAGAAAATGAGCTCATAGACCTTACCACATTCTTGGTTCGGGACCAAGATGTAACAAGGCATTCCCAGCCATCGTCCCAAAGAATGTGTCTCAGAGAACGTAAGGGAATTTGATGAGTTTCTTTGCCGGTGAAGTACGCTTTCTTGATTAATTCGATATCGCCACCAAGCATTCTTGAAGATAGTAGAGGTATTAGAACAGCTTACCTCATCCCGAAGTTTCCAAATCGGTCCTTCTCTATAGAGAAAATGGGAAATTTTGTTGTATTATAACCATCATGGAGGTAGGATGTATGGGACGAAGCAAAGTAATTGCCATGAATAACATTACTTACACATAACTCCTGGATAAACACCTGCAACTGGCATTTTCCTTCATCTTCAATATAATATTTCCAAGATGGGAAGATACGCACATACGATTTAACAACATCAAATGCGATAGATGCTAAACTACGACTAGTTGGTTGTGCTTCCTCCACATGAATAGGCGCATTAACCGTGGAGTTGGGGTTCTCGTGATATTATCGCCCTTTGGGCACTGGAGCTGCCTTACTAACTGCTCTTGTTTGGGAGCTATGTGGTGGAGATGGTGTTGTGTCAACATGAACTGGGTTACTATCGGCTGGGGTTGGGGTTAGATTGGGTGAAGCTGGTTCTCTGTCCATCGTAGTAGGGGTACAATCTGCAATAGTTTGGGTTATGTGCGGTAGGGCTGGTTCTTGTGCATGTACAACCGGGGTGCTATCTCCACCAAGAGGTAGCACTGTTTTATTTGAAGACCGTGTTTTTAGTCCGCTAGATACTGGCATCACCTGCTCCAATTCAAATGGTTGATAAACAGGAACAATAGTTGAATGTACAAACATTGTATGAGAGACAGATGCAATAGATAGTGTGGAAAAAAGAGGGCATGAAATAGTTGACATGTATATTGTTTAACTAAAACGGATAGCATGACATAATTTCACATATATGATGTCTATCTAAACTAGATAGTATAGCATAACATAATTCAAAGATATGATGAATAACTAAACAGGATCGCATGACATAATTCACCTACATGTTATCTAAGTAATCAGGATCGCATCATTTAATTCACATATGTGATTTATATGCTAAACAGAGGGCATTCGATGTGATGTCTGAACTAAGAACATGGTGTTGAATATTGTGTATATGATGTCTAAACTATGCAATGCAAGACACCGTATGCATGATATGAGCAGTATAACCGTGCCAAGTTAGAGCATACACATCAGTGGGGGAATAGGACTGGTCATCTTTCTCTGAATCCATCTCTGAGGAGCTATCGGGACCCAACAAGAGATCTGCTTCAACATGTACCACTGTCTGCTCTGAAGGCCTTGTTTTCACTCTAGATTTTTCCATCTCCCACCCAAATGGCTGATTCACAGGAAGAGTAGTTTAATGTACAAACATTGTCGACAAATGGAAATGTAATGAAGAAAAGGATGGGCAAGATATTATTCAAATATATGATGCCTGGTTAAACAGGATGGCATTGCACATTTCACATATATTATGGCTGGCTAAAAGACATGAGACTGCATAATTCCCATATATGATATAGAAACTAAACAGGTGGCATTATGGAACATGTCTAAACTAAGCAGATGACATACATGATGTCAAAAGTAGGCACTGCAAGGCAACATATGCCTGATATGACTAACATCATCATGCCAAGGTAGAGCAAACACCTTGGGGGAAAAATAGGAGTGGTCAGCGGCATCCGAATCCGCCTCAGAACAGATATCTTCCTCTGGATTACAATCTGGAGAGGGGTGGGGAGGGTTTTCCATTGAACCCACCATGGAGCGATGTCTGCATGACATTGTATTGCCGTGCAAAAATCTTCTCTTTTTCTCTACATGTTCAAGATGATCAGATACAATATCGACATGCATAAAAAATATGGTGAGATTATGTAAGGAGAGCATGCAGAAATTTAGAGTGATGGTAACAACCAGTGGATCGATGTTTTTCCGCTGAACAAAAATAGCCCTAATGGATCGACATGAATGTATAGTAATAAGTGATGCAACAAGTGTACAACCTCTTTGTCAGTAGCCGTGTCGACCTCAAAGATCATTGGGTTGGTCGTCAAGCAGCTTGAGGCAGAGGTGGCGTCGGAGGTGTGGAGGAAGATCTGAGGAATCAGAGACGGCGCCTGTGGCATCGCTCTGTTGTGATGGATCGCTCGTCGTTGGAGCAGCTCCGTGAGCAGAAGACGCCAAGGCTGAAGCAGACAAGATGTACATCGCCAATCTCAAGTGGGATTCTAATAGCATCTCCAATAGATGATGTAAAATGGATGTAAAATTAACATCACCAAAAACCACCGACTACAACAGATGAGGTAAAACTGTTGACTCGAACTTAACTGTCGAAACTGAAATTTACTGTGGAATCTGAATGCTACTGTCGAAACTGAATGCAATGGTAGCAGAGTGGCACTTGACATGTAGTTTAGGGAGGGCATGTAGTTCATCTTCAACCTGCACCCCCCTGAGCCACCAGCCACCACCGGCTGAACCGCCGGCCCCAGCGCCGCCTCGCCGCCCCGAAACAACTCGCCATCGCCGCCCCGGCCAGCCCTCTAGGCCCCCCGCCCCCCACCCTGAACCCTAAGATAGAAAGTGGGGTACCTCTCAGGTGAGCCCTCGTCCCCGCTGCGGGTGGTTCTTCCTTAACTCCGGCGAGCCCCCCCCCCATCCCCTGAAAATCGACTGACCCAAAAGTCGATTCAGTCGACTGTAGTGTGGCTTAATCGGAGCAGAGCAGCAGCACGAGCGAGGGGGGGGGGGAGCAGCAGCAACAGCTGGGCGAGCGAGCGATCGAGCGAGAGCCGGAGCAGCAGCAGCAGATCCGGCTGGTGTGGACACCGCCGCCGAAGGGGCCTCACACTGGGGGAGAGCCGCCGTGGAGATGTCGCCCGCGGCACCGGCTTCAAGGTATCCGGGTGCGGGATGGAGCACCGTCGGCGCCGGGAGGTCGAGTTAAGGAGAAGGTGCGAGGCGATGAGTGTACAACCTCTTTGGTGACGCCGAGTAGGCCTCGGCTTTAGGATGCTGCGGTTCCGGTGGAGCAGGTTAAGGTGGCGCTATGGGGATGGACCAGCCGCGATAGACGAGGCGATCGTCAGAGCAGCTCCTTGGAGGTGGAGGACGGGGCGGCTGAACCGGCGGGACGGCGAGATGGACGACGGATCCTCATCCGGGGAGGTGGACGAGGGACGTCGAGCTGTTGCGGTGGACGACGTCGTCGGGGAAGAGGCTCCGGCTGGGCAGCGGTGACGTGGTGGACCGAGGAGGGTGGGGTTTCGCGGCTGGAGCGGAGAGGTTATGGTGGCTGGGATTTGAATGGCTAAAAGGGGCGATGGGAGGGGTGAAGCATGACTTAGGAACGCGCTTGTCCAAAATGTAGGTGTGTTACAAAAGTACCCCCACCGATTTGAACTAGCGGCCCTTTCGCTCAGGGTTAGAAGGGGATTTGGCGTGTCGGGATTTGGCAGCTGGAGGGAGTTTTCGCGCGCGTTGTAATTTCGGGATAGCAAGGCGCGGGTTGTGAAGGCGCCAGTTTTGGGAGCACGATATCTGAATTTTCGGGATATAACAAGACGCGGGTTGAATTTTAGGGACAAGCCTAACGTGTCGTAATATTGTACTTGTACATACCAAATCAATCCGCACTTCCCTCAACCAAAAAGAAAAAAAAACTATTCACACCACACAAATAGAGAGTCTTGCCCCGTTTTACTATACAAATGCTATTCAAAGCTACTCCCTCCTTCCATCTATATAGGGCCTAATGCGTTTTTTGATGCTAACTTTGACCAAATATTAGAGCAATGATATATGACATGCAACTTACACAAAGCACACCGTTAAATTCGTCTGTGAAAGGTTCTTTCAATGATATAATTTTTACATTGTGCATGTCATGTACTATTAATCTTGTCAATTGTCAAAGGCGGTCTTAAAAATCTCATTACACCCTATATAGATGGAAGGAGGGGGTATGAATCCATGTTATGTCCGATTAAATTTTTTCGCTTGCTGTATAATGCATGTAACCTACTCATACCAACATTTTAGTGCATTCCAAATGTCTATACTACCGCTGCAATTCGAACTAAATTTGAATTCTTTTCTCTATTTCAATAAGAATCTACAATCATGATTGTTGCCAACTTCAACCATCATAGTTTCCTTGCTATCCGCCAGATATAAATCAGACGGCCTACAATGCAGGATGGCAGGCACACCATCATCAACAACTCCGTTTTTTATAAGAGTAGAGATAAAATATATTAAATGTAGTATACCATGTTCATAACCACACCATGTGTATCACCGTTATATGTATTCACACATGCGTCGGTTTGAAACACTATGATAAATTCTTCAAATATCCGTCGCTATATTCGTCTTTTACACCCACACAACCCTCTTATCTTTGTAGCTAGTGCTAACTTTCTCTCGTGCATGCACACGCCCGCATCCCTCTCACCCTCCCTCAGCATTCTCTAGCTCCATCGTGCAAATTCGTATTTTCACTTTAGGTCGTTCACCCACGGTGTGTGTAGGCCCCCCAGCTCCTTCATTACGGCACACATCGATCGACATGCCTCTCTAGCCAGGTGTGCCTAGCACAAACACAAGCTTCCACTCTTCTCTTGTCACCGTCCATGCCTCACTCCCACCACTCTTTTCATCGTTCTCGCACTCAGACACTCCTCCCCCTCGATATAGTATGCCTCTCGCACCACCTCCTACATGCATCCCTCTGTCTCTATCCTTCTCCTCGTGCCTCATTTGCTTCTAACACACACATGCATGTATACCGATCGATCTCCCAACATATACCTAGATCGACTTTAACTACCCCCCCATCGATCGACGTACCTCACAAGTTATGTGTCTCCTTTCTCTTACAAAGGGCGATTGATCTTCCTATGTAGTTACGTCTACTTACCACAGCCACATCGTCCCCCCTTATCATTCGTGCATGCCTCCTGACCGGTCTCTCATACGCATGTGCACAGACAACAAGCAGCCATCTCCTCTCTTATTGATATTGCGGGCGTGCCCTCCATTTGTCTAGCAAGCCTATCCCACCATTTGTTAGAAGCAACTCCACTACCACCCCCTCCAACACTCTAGCTCTGTCTCTCTCCCAACCTTATTCATCTCCTGCACATATGCATGAATGCCGATCGATCTCCCTTAATACATGAGGCATATCGATCTCCTTAATACATGAGGTAGGCCTCTCTCCTCCTCCACACATATACCATCCATTGTACCTCTATAGTTAATTGGGCCTCCCTCTTACCCCACCACACACTGATAGTCGAGCGCTGCAGGTAGGTATCCATGCCACAGAGACAAACTGCACATGTCCCATCTCAAGTTCCAAGAGGCCAGCCACTCTATATCTTTGACGTGGGCACACACAAATTGATGGCACTCTTTATCGATCACAACACACACACACACACACATCATCCTCTCTTCGATTCTATGGACACCTCAAGCCGATGATACCTCCACTCTCTTCTCGTGGATCGCCTCTATATATATGTTATATCCAGGACTCTATTTCACACACATTGCATATGTTAAATTTTTGATTGACCTCCCCCAAAAAACTCTCAAGAACCCACACTATATCTCTCTAGGTTTGTATCTCTCTCACACAACCCCATGTAGGTGGTGTACGATACAAGAAGAGAATAGGTGCACCGTGCACGTACTCACGCTTTGTGCCCAGCCACACCTGCTGGTACACGGTGGAGCTCATTTCTTTACTGAAATGGCAGCCCACGTGCTAATTTGAACGCTCAGAGCGGTTGTTTACCAAGGGAGGTCGTGTACCACGTGTGCACGAAACAAAGTTCGACTTGACGCGTTGCCACGTTATTTTTAAATAAAGTTACAGCGCTCAATGGCACGTACACAGAATATAAAACAATTTTTATGGAGGAAAACGTAGTCCGCTCTTCAGAGTATCTCACACAAGGCTCTGGTGGCCTCTCTCTCTCTCTCTCTCTCTCTCACCGTTGGTCACTGATCCGGCCGCATCCCGTCCGCCGGGGGAAATGGAGTGCAGTGGCCTCTCTCTCTCATTGTTGGTCATCGATCCGCCGCATCCGTCCGCCGGGGAAAGGGAGGCGGTGGCTCTCTCTCTCACCGCTGGTCACCGATCCGCCGCATCCCGCCCACCGGGGAAAGGGAGGAAGTGCATCGTTCTCCGCTCGACGGCGCCGAGGCAGCACGTCCCGATCTGCGGTACACGCCGCCTTCTCTCGACCAAGCTCGCGCAGCAGGCCTACGCCACCTGCTCAGAGATTCCGCCCGCCGCCACCTAGTTACATCCCGACGACCTCCGTGTATCCTCCGCCTTGCTCCACCGCCCGTTTTCCCACGTCGCTGCATGTGGATCTTCCATAGTTCTTTGCCCAAAACGTAGCTCGTCCGGCGTACTTTCCATATTGCATTCTCATCCTCACACAGTTTTAGACAAACCCAACCGTGTTGTTATCTTCCCTTAGGACAAGGAATATGCTTCCTTTTTGTCGTCGCATGTGTCATCAACTGTTATTGGCCAGTAATTGTTTCCTTTCTACCTCTTTTTTGCAAACATGGCTATCCATTTCACCTCGTTGCTATTGCGACCTTTTGGTGAACTGCACAAATCACCTTTTTGTAAGAGTGTTTTGTGCAGTTGTACTAAAATGTCACACGGGCAACGTCTCTACATTTCAGTGCAACTGCACAAAGGGAGATTGGTTTTGCTCTATCCTCCTCATCCAACTCCGAGCCTAATCTTCTCCAACTAGTTAGTCTTAAGGAAGACTGCAAAGGTGACCGGCTTCTATTTATGTGTTTATTGTTTCATCAGCAATCCTCTATTCTCGTAATCACACTTGATATCTTTGGAACAGAGACGCTCAGCTCTATTTTAGTGGAACTGCACAAAATGATCGGAATGTTGCATGCTCCAGACAGCTACTTGTTTCCCCAACATGCCTTGTTGATTTAGACAGAGCTGGGGGGACGTTGCTGCCAATGAAAGCATGGATCAATTTTAATTTAACACCTTCTCACAACTTTGTCTTCAGTTGTGATGTAAATATTAGCTTTGATTAGCAAGGAAGTTAGTTTTTTATTGTTTCCGAAAGAGCATCGATGGCAAGACGCACGAAACAAAAGCTGAAAGCTCACACCATTGTACAATTTCATGTCGCTGGAAAATTATTTGTATAGTACGTCAATTATATAAACAAATGATGGAAGCTTGATAGCATTGTCAGAAGCCTCTTCATCATCCGGGTCCATGTGCCATGCACAAAATTATACTCCTTCGTTCCTAAATATTTGTCCTTTTACAAATTTCAAACGGGCATATTTTAGAGTGTAGATTCACTCATTTTGCTTCGTATGTGTACTCCCTCCGTTCCTAAATATACTATTCGTCTTAACAGAGATTTCAACAAGTGACTACATACGGAGCAAAATGAGTGAATCTACTCTCTAAAATATGTCTATATACATCCGTATGTGCCAGTCCATTTGAAATGTCTAAAAAGACAAATATTTGAGTAGTCACTCGTTGAAATCTCTAGAAAGACAAATACTCCAGAGTATATTTAAGAACCGAGGGGTAATGCACAACCGCATGGGAGACTCAGCCCGTCGCAGCCGCATTAATAGTGAGTAATGAGCAGTCAAATCATAAGCCCCACCTATCCCACTGTAAGTTGCTCTGAAGAAGCAACCATCAATACGCTCTTCTTTGAATCCGCTCATACTACTCCATCCGTCACTGTTTATACAACGCGCTTCAGAAAAAAGAAGAAAATCTGTGGGACCAAGGCGACTAGCGATCGGCCTAAAAAATAGCATTGGTAGTTATAACACGGCGTCTATTACTAGAGGGCATAATGCGTACACACATGCATGCAGTGCTTCCACCCCGGGTACACACATGCATGCACTCCGTAGTAGTACAGTACATGGAGAGAAAATTGTGGACTTGATTGCGGTTACCACGCCCTAATTAATTGAGCATTAAACCAAACGCGTCTAAAGTATCTCTGGTGGTGGAAATGCATTGAGAGAAATGCATCATAATGAAGCGCGCCCTATAAACTGTGACGGAGGGTGGAGTAGTATGAAGGTGCAAAACCAAGTACGCGTACTACTGCGCTTGGCTCTTCACCCCTTCGTGAAGTCGAACAATGATGGTACTCCGCATGTTGGGTACTACAGTGTATGCCTCTGACAATCTGACACCGAATGGACTGATGCATGTCCACCGAGGGTAGGTTGCATTAGTCAAAGGCGAAGCGAGCTTCACCTTGTCCCGCAAGCTTCTCCTCGTTCATGAGTTGACGGGACACACCAAAAGTAGTGCTAGTCCATACTCCCTCCTTTCTGGTTAATATGGCTTAATTTTTTTGTGGGTAAATGAGAGAGCTTTATTCATATATAAGCATTCTTAGGACGATCAGCCAAGATACTGGTCACTAGGAAGCTAGGTACCCCGCAAAAAAAGTAGGAAGCGAGGTGTTTCATCAAGCCTGCTCTCGGCCACATTCAAAGTGCAGCTAGCACGGTTCGCACGAAGATGCGCCGCAAGGTTTGCTGACCTGTTTACATGCTGAATAACAAAAAAATAGGAAATATTACTGGGCGCTACTATTTGTAACAGGATATGAGCCAGAATTAAGCGAGAATTGTGGCGAATGTTCCATGCAATCAACTTCCATTATCACATGCGAGAACCCTCGAAGAGAACCAAATGTGTTAAAGATTGCTTTATCACATTTTAAAATTATAATAAGAGTGCAGATGCTCCTCCATCCGGTTCCTAGTACTAGTATAGTATGTACCTTTATGGACTATAGTAGTAGTACTAGTAAACTTTGCGCTTGGCTGTTCGGGAAGTCGAACAATAACATTCCCTCCGTCTAGGTGTGTAAGTCATCTTACGAAAACCAAATCATCCCAAAACACTTAGGCACGGTACATTAATTCCCTCCTCGTTTCTTGTTTTCTGACATATCAACCAATAAGAGATGTGGGCCGTGCATGCTTTCAATGACTTGAGACTATCAAACATGACATGTAGTGGTTAGTTCATTGCATGCAATGCTATTAATTAGTAAAAAGACATTAAGTTTTCTTGTTTTCCTCTCCGCCTTGGTCACGGTGCACAACGTAAGATGACTTACACACATAGACGGAGGGAGTAGCACTAGTAGTATAGTGTATGCTTCTGGCAATCTGACACCGAATTAACTGTTGCACGTCCACCGCCTGAGCGAGGGAGAGCTTGCATTAGTCAAAAGTTTCTCCTTGTCATGCGAGCCACCGCGCGCAAGCTTCTCCCGTCCTTCAACCTTCTCCTCGTTCGGCAAGTTGACGGGACACAGCAAAGTAATGCTAGTCCATGTTGCCTCCTCTCCGGTTAATATGGCTTAATTTCAAACGAGATAAATACACCGTCTCATCACTTTGTATATTTGTCAAAATACGGTCATGGACTTCATAATACGCTCATTCCGCTCAATATATATATTTTCGGTGTTTATACGGTCACTAGCTCACCCCGACCGAGTATGTGTGCATGCACGTAGGTTGAGCACTTGAGCGTGACCGTGTGTGTTCCATCGTGTGCTCGGACATGCATGCATTAGGGCGCGCGCTGCTTTTTTTGCGCCCATGTGTACGTGGATGTTGCATACACGTAGGGGAGTACGTGTTGGGGCCACTAAGGAGCAGTCAAATCACACAGTAAGTTAGTCGGAAGAAGCAACCATCATTTCACTCTTGAATGACACGTACGCAATATAAAATGGTTGATATGGAGAGAAAAATAAAACCACTATATATAGACTAGCAGGAGCCTAAGCTACAAGCCTGCTTGCTTAGGTTGCTCTCTTCACAAGCATAGAACGACGAGCCTGATCCCGCAGCTGGGGGAAGGGAACGATGTTCTGCGTAGACGCGGTCGACATCGGCGAGGGAGAAAACCCACAGTCGATGCGTCCCAATCGGGGGTCACTGCGGTATGGGCCGATGCCGCATCCCAACCGCCCTTCTAGCTACAGCCCGACGTCCCAGGTAGTCCATCTTCCTTTTGGAGCCGGCTTGCTCCACTGCCGTAGCTCCATCTCCATGTCGATCTTTCTCTACTTCTACCGGCTTCTACTTGTGATGAGTTTATGTCTCATGAACTAGTGCCAGTACTATTATTCTAATCACACTTCTTCAATATCTTTGCCATCGGGATGCTCAGTCGATTTTAGTGGAACTGCACAAAAGCATCATATGATCCGAGGGTGCTACCGTCTTTCCTTTGACAGTTCTACCCGCCAGGAAATTAAATCATGTTTAGGGTTTAGGCTTTAAGTTCTAGTGACCCCATCAGTAGTTTTTCTATCGACACGCCTCACAACTTTTTTCTTTAGTTGTGAAGTAAATATTGGCTATGATCCGTGAAGCATTGAGATGCATCAAGATGCGTGTTAGTTTTCCTTTGTATTTGATGGAATGTTGTAACGGGGCAACCTTGGAATAGGAATGAAAATGGAGTGGAAAAGTTTCCTTTTTCCGGAGAAAAAATGGAAACGGAGTGAAACCAACGTTTCGTTTCGTTGGATCACGCCATCGAGCAAAACCAACGTTTAAATCACGTCTGTCGTGTTCGTGCCTCACCCTCCTCCACGGCTCGACCCCACACGGTTGCTCGGCATGCCACTCACCGCAAACCAAGTAGTACTCCCTCCTTTCCGGTTTATAAGGCTTATCTCAAAATTTTAGTTTTCCCCTTTTATAGGGCTCAATTTGGTTGTTCCCCATCACATGTTCAGATTTCAAGCTGCATTAAATCATTGCATGTAAGTATTAAAAGAAAATTGACCAATGCATGTGCTTTATGCATGCATGCACTGCAATTAATGCATTGGTAAACACAATTGTTTGAGCAAAACAAGCGCATTAATTGAGTGGTTTTGCAAACTACAAAAATTATTCCACCACTTATCATCTACCTTGGTTGGTGAGATTTTTGAATTGAGCCCTATAAACTGGAAAGGAGGGAGTATACCATAACTTTCCCGCCTGCTTGTCGATGGATCGCGCCATGGAGTACTAGCACTACTGGAAGAGATTGACGAGTTGGGGGAGGACAGCTAGCTGTAGCACGGACTCCCAAGAACTTTTTACATGCATGTTGTAGCCGGCTATTGCGACCTTTGAACAAAGAGCAGCCGCGTGCACCCGGAAGCGGCGCGGGCGACACTCTCTCGGCCAGCGCGCCGCTTCAATGCCGGTGCCAGTGAGAGGTCACGTCCGCTCTGGTCGGGCATGAATGCGGCACTGACCGTTTCGGGCAGGAAGCACGAGCGGGTGATGAAGAGGGTTCGGGTTGGTCAGGACCGGCCGTGGCAGCGGTCCGGACGTGCGCAAAAAAGAGATGATGTACGTTAATATTGTTGCGTATATAATTAACAACGTAAATAATGTGCCAGTTGGACAAATACGATTGGAGATGGAGATGGAAATGGAATTTTACGTTAACACGGATATGCATGTTTATGTCTATGTGTGTGTGCGCGACGACTCTCGCGACCTGGAAGCGGGGGCGTGGTTTTGATCGAGTTTTCTTTCTTGGTACGTTAGAAAATTAGTTTGTCTAATTCACATGTAGATGTTATTTAAGGATATCACATCTAAGCTCCCACAAGTATATAATGTAGCAACAAGAAACAAAAAAAAACTAGGAAAAGACCACAAACAGAGTGGACATCAATTTATATGTGACATAACTATGTCACATCTAGATGTGTCCTAGACAGACCCTTAAAAAATTGTCCGCCAGTTTTCGTTTCTTTTTTCCGGGAACGCGCGTATTCTATTTAAAACCACTGCTATGGAGAGATTTTTTACTCCATTATAGCATGTTGTTTGATAGAGTTTCTCGCGTCTCGCTCTCTCACCCTCTCCATATGAAAACAAGATGACAGTGTCCACTCTATCTCTCTCCTCACCGGTGGTCACAGATCTGGCCGAATCCCGTCCGCTGCGGGAGGTGAGGAGGTGCAGCGTTGACGTTGTCGCTGTCGGTGACGGAGGAAGCCGATGCGCACCGTCCTCTCGGAGCCGGCGCTGGCACTGATGAAGATACTCCGTGCCCTTGTTCGCTGTCGTTGTGTGGGCAGATCCCACCCGCCCGCCTAAAGGACATCTCGCCCACCTGAGGTATAACTTCTTGTACTGGCCCAGCTCCCCAGGTTGCTGCGTGTGGGTTTTCTTCTATGCGACTACTCCCCAGCTCCCCATGCATAGTAGCTAGGGTTCGTCGGCTGGTCCAGCATCACCTACTAGTACTACTACTATTATAGAGGAAATGCCACTCAAAAAGTTGTCCTGATTTATGCCTCGGTGGAGGTATACATGTTGTTTTGACAAAAACTACATGGTGGTTGTGCGGTCATTGTCCATATGGTGGTAGTACTATCACTGGTTAAATGAAGAAATGCTTTTTTTCTCGGGTATCCTGGTTTAGTCCTGGTTTAGTTCCCATCAAGATAATTATGATGCTTCTGTTTGTTGGTGTACTTTTCATTAATTCTTATTGACAATTGAGATGTCGTTACTAACCCTTTTTTATATTTTTGGAAACAGCGATGCGTGTCTCCATACTCGGGCATGTCTTCCTCAATTTTAGTGGAACTGCACAAAATTGGATGGCCATTGTTGTTCCGCCTCACTGTCCTCTTCCACGTGGTTCTTGCTTCCTCGAGCTTGATTACTGAGAAGAAACATACCACAGTGAGGATTTGTCGAACTTCTTAGGTGCCTCACCCAAACTTGATGCCAAATGGATGATGCATCACCACGATGACCTATCCATGCTCATGGTTGCGCCTCATGGTTGCGCCGGTTGGTGAAGCTGATCGATTTTCGACGAAAAGCAAGTTGTCTTCCATCAGTGCTCTTTGCTTGTTACGCACAAAGATGATATCCTTCGTCAGTTCACCTTGGTTGCGTTGGAGACGCAGTCGTCTTTCACGTTGGTGCAATTTTATCACACAATTGGCTATGAACCAAATGTTTCCTCGAAGAAGGATCGACGTTGGTACTAAGAGCATAAGTTCTGTATTGATTTCTAAGCCTTCTCACAACTTTGTCTCCAGCTCCCCTGTAATTTTATTTGTCCAGCTATTAACTTTGATTTAAAAAATGGTGTGGACTAAAAACCCGGATGGACGTAGTAGCCCTCCATTTTTATTTACTCTGCATATTAGATTTGACTGAATTCAAACTTTGTAATACTCTCAAACCTTTCTGATAATTGAAATTAAATTTCTTTATTTGTACACACTCTCACACATTTCCGATAATTTGGCGCATGTGTGGTTGTTCACTTAAGGGAGGGTAGTGTACCACACGTGAAGGACAGGAAGTGCGACCAGGACGCGTGGGCGTGGATCGTTAGTTCATCGGAAGTAGTACTAGTTTTCTTCACTGTACATTAAATAAAGAGTTTCGCTTCGTACTTACACAATTTAAAATGATTGTTATGGAGGGAATAAGAAAACCACTCCACTATATTTTAGTCGTATACACGAGAGTACTATATGGACGCAGCTTCATTGACTTAGTGCACCTGCCTTTGGATTTACGACAGGTGGGCCCAAAATGTGGCTGGCTCACCTATCATACAGCCAAAAGCAGGTGCAGTGAAGGCACCGGAGCTCAGTCTGTACTACAGTAGTATATATATAAGCGGGAGCCTCAGCGCTTGTTCGCTACGATTTGCACTCTCCACACGCTTGCCGCACTACATATATGTTACACGCTGGAGGCTCAGCGTTCATTTGCTAGGGTTTGCTATATTCATAGTCTCTCACCCTCTCTTCACCAGATCTAAACAAGACTGCGTTGGCCTCTTGTCTCTCTCTCCCCTCACAGGTGGTGAAGGAGGCGTCCAGATCCCGTCAGACCGGAAGGTGAGGAGGTGCAGCGTTCACTCTATCGTCTTGGCGAGGGAGGCAATCCACCGCCGGCTGCGCTGTTCTCTTTCACCCAGCGCCTGTGCGGGAGGGCCACCGACCCCTTCTTCCTCGCTGCCGTACATAGTGTGGGCAGATCCGCCTCCGTCGCACGCCTTGCCACATCCCGACGAACCTAAGGTATAAGTTTTTTTGAAACCGTCGCTGTTTCTAGCTGCATGTGGATCTTTTTCGATCTGTAGTCGAATCTAGGTCTTGGTTCAAAGAGGAAAGAAGGGTGCGGTGGGCTGGAGCAAGAATCTAGGACGTGGTTCAATGAGGAAAGGAGGGGCGGAAAGTAGTATAGACTGGCTATCCAGCCACTTTGTAGGTCGAAAAGGGAAAAAGGGGGTAACCCAGTACACACATCTGTATGGAACCGATCTCTTTGTTGAAAAGGGAAAGAAACTAGGGGGTCGGGTAGTTTGTGCACGACTAGATTTGCTGCCCTCACATAGGAAGAAGGTTCAAAGAGAACAAATATGGGACCAGCGCATATATGCTGCTTGGCTACATACTCTGCATCACCCATTTATACGTGTGGACGCACATGGTGCTGGCATGTCCCATGAAGCTATTTTGCTGTTGTTAATCTCAGAATTAACTATTGATCTGTTTTAAAAGAATTTCTCTGTTAATATGAATCAATGCAACCGTTTTAGAAATGCTACTGTCCTACTTTGTTTTCCATCCAAGATAAGTTAGAGGCTTCTTTCTGTCACCGTTTGTTTCATCCTCCATTATCGGCAAGTAATTGTTTCCTTTTTTGCCACTATTAAAACAGGGGTATCGATTCAACTTGTTGCTATTGCAACATTTTGTTTCGCTACTCGAAACACTTATGTTTTAAGAGTGTTTTGTGCAGTTCAACTTTAATGTCACACCGGTGACTTTGCTTAATTTTTGTGGAACTGCACAAAAGGAGATCGAGATTTGTTTCCAGCCTTCGTGGCGAGTTGTTTCAAATCTTGGTCTCAACCACATGATGTGCAGTGTGCTTTGAGATGTTGTGCTACTTGTTTTGGTACTGTTTTTTCCCATTAAGTAGTGAACAAAAATTGGACCAACCTAGACATGATGCTTGTTGCTTTGTTACAACAAATTCAGCATCACCCCCTTTATAAGCCAGTAATTGATGCCACTCTCATAATTAACTACTGATCTGTTTTAAGAGAATGTCTCTGTTAATATGAATCAATGCAACCATTTTAGAAATGCTACTGTCCTATACTTTGTTTTCCATCAAGATAAGGTAGATGCTTCTTTTTGTGGCCGCATGTTTCATCCTCCTGTCAGATTTCGGGTTCCGGCAGACCCTTGAGGTTCGAACACTGGGGTGCACGCGGAGATCCAACCCTCAGCCGTCTCGTACCTCACCGAATCGCAGGGACCTAAACTACTAAACAGAACAGCACAAGAGACACAAGATTTATACTAGTTCGGGCCACCGTTGTGGTGTAATACCCTACTCTAGTTTTTGGGGTGGTGGATTGCCTCTGGGGCTGTTGAGGAACAGTACAGGGAAGAACAGCCTCACGAGGTTCTGTTCTTGGTGGGTGTGATGAACTGCTAGGTGGTGTCCCGTCGCTCTAGCTTCAGGATCGGGTCTCTGTCTTTCTCTGGATGCCGATCGTTTCGATCCCCCTACTCTGAGTGTGGATACTCCTATTTATAGGCGAAGGCCCTGGGCCTCTTCCCAAATATTGAGCGGGAAGGGCGCCAACAATTGGCCATTTTGAAGGGGAACAGCGGGTACACTTATCCTGACTAAAGTTGGTCCTCGCCTGCCAAAGGCTCTGGTGATGACGCCTGCTTGGGCTCCACGATGACTCCCTTCCAGCCGTTGGGGCTGGTCTTGGTCTTGTTACACCGAAACGGATGCCTTTGCTTGATGCTCTCACCTGCGCTTGCTCCCTTTGCACCAAAGAGGAAAGGAGGACGCTGCACGGGCTGGCGCCCGACTGGCGCCCTTGGTCGTCATGGCTTGCGTCATGGGCACCTCGCGAGGTACCCTGCCTTGAACTCTCCGCCTCCTCATGAGCCAACCTGACGAGGTCGCGCCTAAGGAAGCTCCTGGTCGTCCGCCCCGCGAGGCTTGGCCCCTCGCGAGGGTCTTGCGCTTGTGTTGATGAAGATGGGCTGTCCTGGGCCTCCTTTGAGCCACGCCGCAGGCCGCAGGCAGGCAAGTCTGGGGACCCCCGTTCCCAGAACACCGACAGTAGCCCCCGGGCCCACGGCGCGCCCGAACTTGGCCGAGCAGAGAGGCGAAAGGGCAAGTGCGAAGCGTCGCGGGCCCTAACAGCCTGCGGCCTTGGGCGACGCGTGGCGGTTGATTGGACGTGCGCACTGCTTCCCCACGATGCCTCGGTAACCACCCGGATTCGACAAGTCCCTGCATGCAGAGTTGGTCATGATTACCGGTGATCGTGGAGGCCGACGGTTGGCCTTCGCCGGCAATAAGTACGGAACGGCGCACGCCCTTCCAGTCTATCCTTTCTTGTCTCTCCTTCTTCTCCATGGCTCCACCAAGGAAGTTCTCGGCCGCAGAGAAGGGGAAGGGCCGTCAGGTCGAGTCTTCCTCTCCTCCGCCTAAGCGTGGTCGAGGTCTCCCTCGCAAGCACCCGTGGCCTCCGCGGCGGTCCCCCGCGGTCGTGGGGGAGGCTCTCAGCGTGGCGACGAGCGACTAGCCATGGTCGGAGGGCGTGCCTCGGCCGCGCGTCCCCCAAGGCCGCGCCTTCATGCCACTGAAGCGCTGCCGGAGTTCATGGTGAGGGCGGAGGAGCCATCCGCCGTCCGGCTCCAGCTCCCGTGCTTCCTCCTGGGTGAGCTCCCAGATGGCGCCCTGAGTGGCCTTTGGCTCCAGGCAGATGGTTGTTGCAGCCGGGCTTCGTGGGCTTCTCTGGAGGTCTCTGCTGCGGGGAACCTGTTCCTGGCCAGCGGCTGGCAGACGTTCGCTCGCGCGCGTGGTCTCCGTCGCCGGTGCTCCCTGCACTTCAAGTACGATGGCGACGCCACCCTCTACGTGTGGGTGTTCGGGGAAGACGGTCGCCGCATGGAGTGCTGCCCTGAAGATGACGACCGCGGCCGAGGACTCAGCCCCGGCGTGGGCGGAGAGGGCAGCGCGCGGGCGGTCGGCGATGCCCGCGACTCCTCACGCTTCACCAGCTCTTCTTCGGGTGGTGATTCTTCCAGCAGCGGCCGCGGCCAGCCCCCACGCCGCTACCGCTTGGGGGTGGCAGCGGTCTGCTTGCCGCCACACCCCGTGAAGCGAGAGGAGTCTGCTGAGCTCGAGGCGGCTCGAGCCTTCCAAGAGAGCCGACACAGGCGTGCTTCACCGCTTCGCCCTTTTTCTTTCTTTTCTCCTGCATAAAAGAACAATGTGTGGCCCCTGGGGGCGCTTAGGTCAACATCGTTAATTATTGTACTGCTTTTGTTATCCCGACATCGTTCCTTCGTCAGGCGCCCATTCGCAAGTGAACTCCCGGCCGTGGCAGCTGGGCGACCGATCCAGCCCCGTGTTCGCGCAGCTGCCCGTGAGGCATGGTCGGGAGGGTGCTCCACTGTGGACCAGGGCCGTGAAAACTTGAGCAATAGGGGCGGAACGCCTGGGCTCCCGAGGCTTCCGCCGCGAGTCCCCCAGCAAGAGAAATCGAGGCGGGAGAGCGAAAAAGATCAAGAACCACGGACAAAAAGGGGCGATAGTTTCGATAAAAACGCCAAATGGGAATAACTAGCCAACTGCAGAAAGCAATGAAAAAGCGCGTCCGGCACCTAGTCTAGTCTTCGACGCCTTTCACCACCAGCTGAGCTAAGTGCTGCCATGGGCGTGGGAGGGAGCCCCAGGCCCGAGGCCGGCACTCACGAGACTCCGGCCGTGTACAGCCGAACTCATTATTAAGTGAGAGTGTCACTGGCGGCGAAGCTTCATCTGGCGTTCGCCTTCTTCACGTGCTCCGGCTTTTCTTCCGGGAAGCAAGCTTCACGGGCGCTTGCCCTCTTCACAGTTCCGGCCTTCCAACACGACAGCTTCACAGCGCTCGCCTTCTTCATGTGCTCGGGCCTTTCTTCCGGGAAGCAAGATTCACGGGCATTTGCCCTCTTCATGTGCTCCGAGCCTTCCAACGCGACAGCTTCACAGCGCTCGCCTTCTTCATGTGTTCCGGGCCTTTCTTAGGAAGCAAACTTCACGGGCGTTTGCCCTCTTCACAGGCTCCGGGCCTTTCCAGGACGCGACAGCTTCATAGGTGTTCGCCTTCTTCACAGGCTCTGGGCCTTTTCCAAAAAGATGAACTTCACAGGCATTCGCCTTCTTCACAGGCTCTAGGCCTTTTATGGGTAAAACCTCTGGAGGTGCTGGATGTTCCACGCGTTCTGTATAGGCACTCCCTCTTGAGTCTCTAAGCGCACGGAGCCAGGCCTCGAAACATGAACAACCTTGAATGGGCCCTCCCACATGGGAGAGAGCTTATGCAGTCCCTCCCTGGAGAGGACCCGTCGGAGCACGAGGTCCCCTACCTCAAGAGTTCTGGGGCGGATGTTGCGGCAGTGGTATCGCCGGAGTGCCTGCTGGTACCTTGCCGCCGCAAAGACGGCTTCTCGACGGCGCTCCTCCCCAAAGACAAGGGTCGCCCCGCATGGCGCCCTACAGCTTTCATCGAACACCAGGACCCGCGGATCGACGCTGACCTCGTGAGGGAGGACCGCTTCGCTCCATAGACCGGAAGAAGGGGTCTTCCAGCTTGGCTTGGTCGCTGCAGCGGATGGACCACAACACGGACGGAAGCTCGTCAGACCAGCCTCTCGCCGCAGCTTCCAGCTTCTTGAACGCCCTGGTCTTGAGGCCTCTCAGACCTCTGCGATTGGCCTGCTCGGCATGTCCATTGTTGCGGGGTGCGCCACCGGCGTAGCATATCGTTGTCGGTGATGATGCGTTCGGCACCAACCGCTCACGATGCCCTTGATGAACTTGACCGCAGAACCAGCGGGGATGGCGCGGACGGCCTCGACTTCGGCCCACTTGGTGAATTTGTCCACGGCGACGTAGAGGTAGCGATAGCCCCCTGGCGCTCGAGGAAAAGGGCCCAGAATGTCCAGCCCCCAGACCGCGAATGGCCAAGTGAGGGGGATGGTTTGCAGACCTCCTGCTGGCTGGTGGATCTGCTTGGCATGGAATTGGCAAGCCTCGCAAGCCTTCACGAAGTTCGAGAAGCGATTGAGCGCGGTGGGCCAATAGAAACCGCTATGAACGCCTTGCCGACAAGGGTCCGCGACGATGAATGGTGCCCACAATCTCCGCCATGTATATATGCCAGCAATTCCTTCCCCTGCTCCTCGGTGATGCGCAGCAGGATACGCTGCTCGGTCATTTCGGTAGAGCTCTCCATCCATGATGCTGTATGCCGTGGCTTCAAGCGCCACACGCTCGCCTCCTCCTCCTTCTCCGCAAAGTTCCACGCGCTAGTAACTCTTGAGCTCCGTGATCCAGCACTCCTCTTGAGGTTCCATCGACAGGAGCAGGCGTGTTCTCGAGGCCGGGCCACAGTGCCGGGCTCCCGAGGCAGGTGGCCGAGGAGCTCCTCCCGAGGCTGTGCTGTGCTTAACAACGGCGGTGGCTGAGGGCTTGAAGAGCCGCCTCAAAGACGCCTGCCCTGGGTAACCTCATGGAGGCTCGCTTGGCGATGTCGCCGCCTCTTGATTGGTGCCAAGGCAGGTGCTGCAGCTCCAACCCCCAGAACTGTTTCTCCATCCTGTGTACCTCCGGAAGGTAGGCCTCCATGTGTTCATCCCTTGGCTCGTACACCTTGTTGGAGAAATTGACGAGGAGCTACGAATCGCCCTTGATGGTAAGGCGCTTCACCCCCAGGGCAGCGGCAGCCTTTACACCCGCTATCAGCCCCTCGTATTCTGCTATATTGTTGGAGACCTTCTCGCCATGCATGAAACAGAGCTGCACGACATAGTAAAGCTTGTCCTAAGCGGGAGATATGAGCACTGCCCCAGCCCCAGCGCCCTATCTGGAGAACGCTCCGTCGAAGTACATGACCCAGCCTTCTGGCGCTTCGCTTCCTGGGGAGAGGGACCGATCCTCGCCGGCCCTGAGGCCCGGTGCTTCATCCATTCGCCACGAAATCTGCCAGCTGCCCCTTGATGACTCTGGTTGTGCTGAACTCGAGCTGAACGCTTGCAGCTCAATGATCCACTCGGCACCCTTCCGCCGAGTTGGGGCTCTGAGCACCTCTCCAGGGGTATGCCAAGACAACCTTGATTGATGACCTCGAAGTAGTGCCGCAGCTTGCGCGAAGCCACCAACAGCGAGGAGGAGCTTCGCGGCATGGGGTATCGCTCCTCGCATCCCATAACACGGTGCCGACGGCACACCGGTGCTCGACGAGGTTAGGGGCGCCGGTGCTGGTGGCGCCTTCTCGAGCTGTGGTGCCTCCCGAGGCGACGGTGCCTCCTAAGCTCGGTGCTTGGATGGGAGGCATCCCCGCCTTGGTGCGCCTCGCCTGACGGCTGATCTTCTTCCGCTATGTGCTGGCTTCGCTAGTTCCTTCGATTCGGTATTGCCTTAGCTCGGGTGGCCGCCGTGGTCTTGGCTCGACGCCTCCCTAATCGCCACAGAGCAGCGCTTAGCGGAGTAGGGAGTGGCGGCAGGTAGAGTACCAAGTGCCCCGAGGGCGCTGGGCCACCATCACCGGAGGGCTGGTCAGTACCTCTTGAGGTCTTGAACGCTTTGTCGGCCTCTTCATCCACTCAAGGGCCCTTTTCTTCATCACCGAAGAAAGGCAGCGCCCGCCCCCCAATCGGGAGATGAACGGCCCAGCGCCGTTCACGCGCCCGTGAGCTTCTGCATTTCCACGAGGGTCTTTGGTGGGCTCATGTCTTCCACTGCCTTGACCTTTTCTCGGGTTGGCCTCGATGCCTCGCTGGGACACGAGGAAACCCAGAGCTTGCCCGAGGGAACCCAAACACACACTTCTCCGGGTTGAGTCGCAGGCTCACAGCGTTGAGGCTCGCGAAGGTTTCTTCTAGGTCTTGTATCAAGGTCTTGGACTCGCGAGACTTCACCACGATGTCGTCGACGTATGCCTCCACATTCTTCCCGAGTTGTGGGCCCAAGGTGATGTGCATGAGCCGCTGGAAGGTTGCCCCCGCGTTGCGCAGCCCGAATGGCATGCATGTATAGCAGTACACTCCACATGGGGTTAGGAAGGCCGTCTTTTCTACGTCTTCCACCGCCATCTTGATTTGGTGATACCCGGAAAAGGCGTCCAAGAAGCATAACAGGCCACACTCGGCGGTGGAATCGACGATCTGGTCGATGCGAGGGAGCGGAAACGGATCCTGCGGGCATGCTTTGTTGAGGTTGGTGAAGTCGACACACATGCGCTCCTTTCTCCCTTCTTTGGCACCACCACGGGGTTGGCCAGCCAATCTGGGTATCGGACCTCGCGAATAACCCCCGTGGCTTCTAGCTTGCGGGTCTCTTGGATGATGAAGGCCTTCTTTTCAGTGGACTGCCTTCTCGCTTTCTGCTTCACTGGACGCATGTTGGGGCACACGTTGAGGTGGTGCTCGACACGCCCGTGGAATCCTCGCCAGCTGATCGGGCTCCTGTGCGTAACACCTTCTTGTTTGCACGCAGGAACTTGACAAGGGCTTCCTCCTGCTCGCTCGAGGTTGGCGCCTATGGTGAAGGTGGCGCCAGGACCCGCCCTCATCGGCAGTATCCGCTGGTCTCCGCTTTGTCTTGAGTGAACAATCGCTTTTTCTTGGTCGGCGCAGCCCCTTGGGCTCGGGGCTTTCAGATCGGCAGGCTGCGCTGCGCCGCCGCCTTGAAGGTGAGCTTGAGCGCCGCAACAAGACCTTGAGATCCCCGCACGGTGAGGACGCCGCTGCTCCTGTGCATCTTCTTGAGGTTGTACCCGGCGGCTGCGGCCATGAATTTGGCCACGCTGGATAGCCAAGGATGGCAATGTAGGGAGGCCGATGGGGGCGGCGTCGGTCGACCAGTTCCGCGCGGAAGTTGTCGAGGTCTTTGAAGGTCACCGGAAGCCGGATTTGCCCCAAGGATCTGGATGACCTCCTCCCACGCCGAAAAAGGCTGGCTGGGCTGCAGCCGCTCCCTGGGTATGCAGAGGAGGTTGAAGGCCTCGACTGAGAGTACGTTGAGGCCGGCGCCGCCGTCGATGAGGGTCCTGGTGATGGCAACCTGGCAGATGGTGGGTGTGCACAGCATGGGGAGCGCACCCGAGCCGACCGAGTTGGTGGGGTGGTCTTGAGAGTCGAAGGTCAGCCCGGCCAACGACTCCGTCCGGCCTGAGGGAGCCCCCTGCCGCATGGAGGCGGCACCGACCCGGCGGACGAATGTCTTGACATGGCGGCTGGAAGGCGGCGCCTGCGAGCCGCCCAGGAGGGACGCGACAAGTGAAGGAACCGACGCGACGGGGCGGGTGACCAGGAAGCCGCGCGGCCCGTCCCCTGAGGTCGCCGAGGAGTGCAGGGACGATGCTTGCTGCCCGTCCCCCGCCGGGCCGGTGGCGGTGTTGACGGCAGTGACGGGAACGACGAGGGCGCCACGGGAGCTGTCTGGCGACATGGGAGGCGAGGGCGCTCAAGGCTGGGCGCGAGCCCGACGGGCGCCGTGCATGGTTATGTGGTCGGGAAGAACGAGGCGACGAAGGCAGATTCCAAGCACCCCTACGGCACGCCAAATGTCGGATTTCGGTTCCGCAGACCCTTGAGGTTCAACACCGGGTGCAAAGGAGATCCAACCTCCACCGCCTCGCACCTCACCGAATCGCAGGGACCTAAACTACTAAAAATGTAACAGCACAAGAGACACAAGATTTATACTAGTTCGGGCCACCGTTGTGGTGTAATACCCTACTCTAGTTTGTGGGGTGGTGGATTGCCTCTGGGGCTGTTGAGGAACAGTACAGGGAAGAACAGCCTCACGAGGGTCTGTTCTAGGTGGGTGTGATGAAATGCTAGGTGGTGTCCCGTCGCTCTAGCTTGAGGATCGGGTCTCTGTCTTTCTCTGGATGCCGATCGTTTCGACCCCACTACTCTGAGTGTGGCTACTCCTATTTATAGCTTAAAGCCCCGGCCTCTTCCCAAATATTGAGCGGAAGGGCGCCAACAATTGGCCATTTTGAAGGGGAACAGCGGGTACACTTATCCCGACTAAAGTTGGTCCTCGCCGCCAAAGGCTCGTGATGACGCCGCTTGGGCTCCACAATGACTCCTTCCAGCCGCTGGGGCTGGTCTTGGTCTTGTTGCACCAAAACGGATGCCTTTGCTTGATGCTCGCGCGCGCTTGCTCCCTTTGCACCAAAGAGGAAAGGAGGACGCTGCTGGGCTCGCGCCTCGATCGGGCGCCCTTGGTCATCATGGCTTGCGTCATGGGCACCTCGCGAGGTACCCTGCCTTGAACTCTCCGCCTCCTCATGAGCCAACCTGACGAGGCTGCGCCTGAGGAAGCTCCTCGGTCGTCCCGCCTCATGAGGCTTGGCCCTCGCGAGGGTCTTGGCGCTTGTGTTGATGAAGATGGGCTGTCCTGGCCTCCTTGAGCCACGCCTGCAGGCTGCAGTGTGCAAGTCTGGGACCCCTGCCCTAACGCCGACACCTCCTTTATTGGCCAGTAATTGTTTTCATTTTTGCCTCTTAAAATAGGGATATCTATTCAACTTGTTGCTATAGAAAACTTAAATGTCACACCGGCAACTTTGCTTCATTTCAGTGCAACTGCACAAAACTTGATTAGATTTCCTATTCATGTTGGTAGATTCGTATTTTATGTTGGTCGTCTCATGAAATGTCAGTACAGGCCTTCATCCACATGATTGTGCAGTGTGCTTTGAGATGTTGTGCTACTTGTACTGGTACTGTTTTAAATAAATGATGAATTGAAGCTATTGTATTGTTGTCTTTTCCCATTAAGTAGTGAACATAAATGGGACCAACCCAGACATGATGCTTGTTGCTTTGTTACAACAAATTCAGCATCACCCCTTTATAAGCCAAGAATTGATGCCACTTTAATTAACTATCAATCTTATTTCAAAACTGCAACACTTGTTAGGGATTGGCGGGATTACCATTTTTGTGGCCGCATGTTTCATCCTCCTTTATTAGCCAGTACTTGATTCCTTTTTTGCCTCTGTTTATATAGGGATATCTATTCAACTTGTTGCTATTGTGAGATTTTGCTTCGCTACGCAAAACACTTTGCTTGATTTCAGTGCAACTGCACAAAACGAGATTGGATTTCCTATTCGTGTTGGCAGATTCGTAGGTGATCTTGTGTGCGTCATGACAGGTTGGTACTTGCCTTCATCCACATGATCATGCAGTGTGTTTTGAGATGTTGTGCTACTTGTATTGGTACTGTTTTAAATAAATGATGAATTGAAGCTATTGTATTGCTGTCTTTTCCCATTAAGTAGTGAACAAAAATGGGACCAACCCAAACATGATGCTTGTTGCTTTGTTACAACAAATTCAACATCACCCCTTTATAAGCCAAGAATTGATGCCACTCTTTAATTAACTACTGAATCTTATTTCAAAACTACAACACTTGTTAGGGATTGGCGGGATTACCATTTTTGTGGCCGCATGTTTCATCCTCCTTTATTAGCCAGTAATTGATTCCTTTTTTGCCTATTTTTAAACAGGGATATCTATTCAACTTGTTGCTATTGCGACATTTTGCTTCGCTACACGAAACACTTTGTTTGATTTCAGTGCAACTGCACAAAATGAGATTGGATTTTATCTTGTTGGCAGATTCATGTTTTATCTTGTTTGTCTCATGAAAGGTCAATACAGGCCTTCATCCACATGATTGTGTAGTGTGCTTTGAGATGTTGTGCTACTTGTATTGGTTCTGTTTTAAATAAATCTTGAATTGAAGCTATTGTATTGCTGTCTTTTCCCATTAATTAGTGAACAAAAATGGAACCAACCCAAACATGATGCTTGTTGCTTTGTTACAACAAACTCTGCATCACCCCCTTTATAAGTAGATAGAAGCACATACTGTTGTTGCGCCCACACTACCCTCGAACTATTTATGCTTTGGGTTAATCTAATACCGCTGGTAAAATTAAGCAATGCCACTCTCAGAATTAATTAACTACTGAATCTTAGTTCAAAACTGCAGCACTTGTTAGGGATTGGCGGGACTACCATTTTTGTGGCCGCATGTTTCATCCTTCCTTATTGGCCAGTAATTGATTCCTTTTTTTGCCTCTGTTAAAACAGGGATATCTTTTCAACTTGTTGCTATTGCGACATTTTGCTTCGCTTAATTTTGGTGGAACTGCACAAAATGAGACCGGATTTCCATATATGTGTTGAGATCTCTCTGAGATCTTCCTCACGAGTTGTTTCAAATCTTGGTCTTGGATGGTCAGTACCAACCTTCCTCAGAATTAACTACTGAATCTTAGTTCAAAACTGCAAACACTTGTTAGGGATCGGCTGGAGTACCATTTCTGTTAGGGATCGGCCGGAGTACATGTTTAAGAAATGTATTGTTCAGATAATGTCTTTGTTATTATATATCAGTTACAGTGTTTTACAAATGGTACTATCCTGCTTTGTAGTTCTTTCTACATGTTTAACCAAGGTATTGTTAAGATAATGTCTCTGTTAAAATGAATCAGTCGCATTGTTTTAGGAATGATACTTTTTCGCTTTTTCGTTCTTTATACATGTTGAAACAAGGCATTGTTAAGATAATGTCTCGCTTAATATGAATGAATCACATCGATTGAGAATTGCTACTCTCCGCTTTGTTTCCCATTAAGATAAGGTAGGTCAGAGATGTTTTTCTTCCGGGAGTACAAGTCATCAACCGTTATTTCTCAGAATTGTTTCCTTATACCTTTTGTTGCTTATGTGGATATCAAAATTAAAGCTCGGTTTTATTCCGACTTCGATTTTAGTTCAATCGCATAAAAGGAGCCAATGTGTCCAAGCCAAACTGCTGCATTATCGGGTCCAGTTGGTCATTCCACTTTGCGAAAGAACTAGTCACCGCTTATGCTTACATTACGTAAGGAATGACCGAGAAGCTTTACAGAGTATTATTAGACACCAGTGACATGACTAGTCTGTAGAGACCATTGGCAATTTAACAACACGTGGAGTGCCCTGGGCAAGAAGTTCCCAAACAAGTACAAGAAGTGACATGACTCCACGATCATATGCATTACATATTTTGAATGGGAAAAGCTTGTCAAAGTTTAATCATTGATGTTAGCAAGAAGCGACAGGACTCCACGATCATAGGCATTACATATTTTGAATGGGAAAAGCTTGTCAAAGTTTAATCACTGATGTTAGCAAGAAGACGTTAGTTTAATATATTGGAATTGGAAAACCTTGTCAAATTTTGCTCATTGATGTTAGCCAGAAGACATGCATTTGATATTTTTGAGTGGGACACCCTTGCTGTGAGCAGCGTCGAGTGTTTTTTCCTATTACTATGTTCAGTTTAGAAGTAAATAGTTTCTCTGCTGAGATATTCCTGTGTTAAGAGTTTGTTCTGAATATTGTCTATGCAATGCCAGGCCTTGTGTTTGATTGCAAAGTTGAGCTTGGAATGTTGTGGCATGCGGCATCACGAGCTGTTCACCGTGCCTCCTGAGAATAATGCTTCGTATTGTTTTGCATTTCGATCTAATGCCACTGATTTGCTTGTTAAGAAGATCATCCTCTTCTGTTGTTTCCGTGCTTAAGAAGTTCATCGTCTGATGTTTCATTCATAGCCTATAACGATAAGTCGGGTAGGTTAGACATGAAACCATATGATCTTCCCACCAACTCATGATATTAGGTCGTGATTGATCGTCGCTTTCCAACCAAAACCACTTGTAAAACTGACGCTTGTAAATTAAAGCAGATGGTCTCGGCTAAGGCGCTTGGTTGGTCGATTTCGACTAGTAAAATATCGGAAGTACTTGACACACGATAAAACGCTGAACGACACTCGGACGATTGCTAATCCAGCCGTTAGCTGCTGTTTTAGCCTTGCCCATGGATGGCATGATACGCACGCCATGCATGTATCGTCTGGTAATGTCGCCCATATAGCGTTGCTCGTAAAATATACACTGGTCTCTCAAATTACACGTAACCCGCCGGTTTTATTTACAAACCTCGGCCCTCGGTTTCATTACGCTCGTATTTTATTTGTTGTTTTCGGCGACGAGTAAATTACACTTGTATGTTAATACAGGTTTGAAATAAACTAGAGCTCCCAAGCGCCGCCTTACCGCTTCATGCCGCCTCGCTTCTCAAAGGTGCTCATAGGTGTCCGGCGATCCTGGCTTCCTCAATGAGTAGCGGGCGCCAGATCGATCATCCGTAGGGGCCGCGAGGCCTCTCCGTTGTCCTTCGAAGTTGTTGCGCGCCGTGGCGCCGAGCATTGTTAACATCACAACTAACATGAGGATTCGGAGATGACTTTATTTTGACTGGATGACACTAGGGACCCACTAGGCCATAGCCGCACGCACGCAAGTGCCTCCTTATTATGTAGATTTTTTTGCTTTCTCCTGGTTTCCTGACATCACGGTCCCACACCATTGTCAACCTATGTAGTCAATATAAACGAGAGAATTGCACAAGGTGCGGCCGATACCTGGGACCAAGCAGCTCAAGCAGATTTGTGTTTTTGAGGCGTGAGCACCGCAGAGTTTTTCTTGGTGATGATTTCGTTGTTGTTCAGAGGAGAGCAGGGTATTAATCGGGCGGGTTGTGGCCTGCCTAGCCTGTGCCGATATCTAGCCCAGATACTAATTTTTTCAAGATGAAAATGGCTAGCCCAGCTATACGTCTTTTTGAGGAATACCCAGGCAATGTCAACTTGTTATTCTCCGCCCCGTTGGGCTGCAAATCTTTCCTAGGAGGGATGCATTAGGCTTAACAGGAAAATGGGCTTTAGAAAAAAACAAATGGGATGTAATTATAAAAACTGGGCAGTAACTATAAAAAAATGCACCAAACATGAAATTAGTTTATAAAATATTATTAATGGATTTTGAATATCTTAAATTTTCATTGTTGAGCGCGCAATGTTTCGTTGGATTTTTACGTAATGCAAATTTATATTTAATCTAACTAGAAATTTCGGGATCAAAATATTTCGGGAAATTTTATTGAATTATGTCTTCAACGGTTTGTTGAAATTATTAATCATTGTCCTAGCTAGAAAATGGGTTGTACTTTTAACAAACTGTAAATGGGCTGTTGTAAATTCCATTAGAATTCCAAAATGGGCTGTACATTCTTACAAAATGCAAATGGGCTATAAGTTCTCTGCCACACACTTGTGGGCATACTAAGTGACGCGTCCCCTAAAAAACATAAGTTGACGCGTATGCAACGCTTTGCCAACTTATTATAGTCAACACACGGTTCTAGCAGCAGTGGCCGTTGGATGTCTATCCAACGGATGTCGTGCTTCTTCTTCAATCTCGGATATTCTTAGCTTCGGCCGCCCAAAAAATGATTCCTCCCCCTGACATCTGGGGCGCATCGTTTCGGAGGCTGACCTGTGGGCCTACTAAGTTGGAGCGTACCTAGGGCTTTGTCAATTTAGTCAATAATAAAAGTTACTAGCTTCACTGGCCGTACGATGTCCATCCAACGGCCGTAGTGCTTCTTCAACCTCCGTCTTCTTGGTCCAGCCCAGAAAGCAGCGCCGGTCGTGCCGCCGCTCCCGCCTCCCGTGGCGGGTCAGGTTGCCGCGGAGGCCTCACCGCCCCATACTACTCCCACCGCTGGCCGTGCCATCCCTCCACTCACCCACACCCCTCGTTATTCAAGGGCGACGCAGCCTCACACCGCAGCCGAACCGGTGAACCTCAGACTTCTCTCCGCTGGCTTCCACTGCTGCTTTTCCCCGCCCGCCGCCCCTTCCTAGGCCTCGCTGTCGTCCGCACCACCGCCCTGGTGCTCTCGGTGCGGCTTGGTCAACGTGGTCATAGACCGACTTCCATCGGAAGAGTACTGTACGTGGAGAGGCTGACAGTTGGGTCCAGGCGGCCGCAAGGAAGTGCCTCCTTACTATGCGGAAAATAATTATTCCTCCACCTTACAGCAGGGACCCACCGGATGGGCCACCTTATTTCGCGAAAAAAACGTTTCCCCCTGACTGCTTGGACCCACCGGACGGGCCAGCGATTTGCTAAAAAACGCTCCCTCATTGTCACCGACCCACCGGAAGTGCCTCCTTATTAAGCACAAAAATGAATACTCCCCCGCTAGCTGAGACCCACCATGGTGGGAGGCTGATTTAGGGCCTACTTGTTGATCGACGGGGCCGTTGTCAACTTTAGTCAATATGAACGATTCTAGCTCCAAAGGACCGTGACGATGTCCATCCAATGGCCGTAGTGCTTCTTCAACCTCGGTCTTCTTGCTCTAGCCGCCAAAGCAGCACCGGTCATGCCGCATGTCGCTGCCTCCGTGGCGGGTTGTCAGGCCGCTGAGGCCTCACCGCCCTACTATTCCCACGGCTGGCCAGCCTCGCGGTGACGGCAGCCTCACACCGCAGCCTAACCAAAGGAACCCCGCATTCCTCTCCGTGTGGGCTTCCATCGCCGCGTCTTTCCTTGATGCCCGCCGCCCCTTCCTAGGCCTCGCCGCCCACCGCCTCGGTGCTCTCGGCGTGGCGTGGTCAACGTGGTCAAGGAACGACTTCCATTGGACGCGGACTGTACGTGGAGAGGCGACAACCGGGTCCACGGCCAAAGCAAGGAAGTGCCTCCGATGACACGCAAAATAATTATTCTCCACCGACAGCTGGGACCCACCGGACGGGCCACCGATTTCGTGAAAAACGCTTCCCGATCGCTGGGACCCACCAGCTACACCTTCGCACGCAAGGAAGCGCGTCCCCGCAAAAAACAAAATGATTCGCTTCTCGACTGGTGGGACCCACCAGCTACATCTTCGCACGTAAGGAAGTGCGCTCGAAAAACCAAAACGATTCGCCTCGACTGCTGGGACCCACCACTACATCTTCGCAGTAAGGAAGTGCCCGATACCGGACCCACCTGGTTGAAGCGTGACGTAGCGTTGTCATTCTGGTCGCGAATGTGTACATACATATATACTGGTCGATGTAGAGGCGCGCACATGTCGTAGTGGAGGCACGCACATAGCATGTACACGTACATACAGCGGCCAGGGTGCAAGAAAGAAAATATAGCCACATATGTGTACATACGGGCGGGGTCTCGAACGCCTACTCGCGCATACGTACGTCCAGGGATCGTGTACATGGCTGTGTCGGAACGGAGAAACAGCGTCGTCATCGTGTTCATGGGGAAGCAACGGAATGCGTCGTGTTCATGGGGAGGCAACGGAATGCGTCGTGTTCATCGGGAGGGCTTGGACGGAACAGGCGATGGAAACGAGGCCTGGCGTACCACAGAACGGAGGAAACGGCCTTGTGTTCGACCGGCCACGTTCGAAACGGGATCCTGTTCATCGGGAGGGGTCTGGCATACTGCAAAACGGAGGAAACGGACCTTCTACGGTCGAAATGGGGGTCCTGTTGATCGGGATGGGTGTGGCGTACCGCAAAACGGAGGAAACGGACTTGTGTTGGAGCGCTACGGTCAAACGGGGTCCTGTTCATCGGAGGGTGTGGCGCATCGCAAAACGAGACTCCACGGATACCGTTCATCTCCACCTTCGACCCTCCAGCCTCCACGAGCCATCGCTCATCCACCGTCGACCTCCTCCACCTCCACGGGCCCTGCTCATCCACGGGCTCGCTCATCCAGCCTCCACCGCCGCTTACTCCTCCGCCATCGCTTAACTACCCTCCACCGCTCATCGCTCATCTAGCCTCCACACCACGGGTCCTGTTCAACCACCCTCCACGGGCACCACTCCACCGCTCATCGCTCATCCAGCCTCCACACCACGGGTCGGTTCATCCACCCTCCACCTCTACTGCTCATCTAGCCTCCACCACACCACGGGTCCTCGTTCATCCAGAGGCAACGCCACCGCCACTTTTCATCCCAACCCCCGCAACGCCATCGCTCATCCCATCGATCGGCTTCGCTTAGCAGCAGAGAGCGGCGAATCGCCGATCGGGTTCGGATTAACATCCATCGGTCGATCGCCAGTTCAAGAACACGTAGCCTCCATTGCAATCGCCGGGTTGATTAGAGCCCGATGCCTCGCTGGTTCGCTTGAGCTAACGCCGCACACACGCCAGACGTACGAGAAACGCATCGCCGGACCTCGACCTCCCACCGTAACCGAACTCCACGAAATTTTCCTCGCCCTCGCTTCTACCACGGTTTTTCCCGTCATGGAAGGCCCAAAGAATGTCATGCAGCTGCATCTCCGGCCTGCCCAGGACGAAAAACCCATTTTCTATCATGATTTTTGTCATAGAAGTAGGAGCCCACCACATCTATGATGATACCGGGTTTTGTCACAATTATCATCATAGAAGTGTCATATGTATGACAGAAAAAAAATTCGTTTGGCCCAAAATGTCACGGATGTGTCTTTTTTTGTAGTGTATGCTGCCTGCACGGATCGAAGAGTTGAAGAAATCAGCTGCAAGAGCAGGTGCACTTACCGCGCTAACCCAGGCCAAAGCACGGCTAGTTGATATTGAACCAGCAGACTTGGCAAACGGCTGCCCGAGCATAAAAGAAGATGGGTCACCCTTCAGTGCAGATGACTTCGCCGCCCTTACGAGGGAAATGTGTCCTTTGGCTAGTAAAATGGCTGAAGACACTGATCTTACACATTACCAACCAGTTTATGATGCCAACAATAGGAAGGTGAAGGCACCGACTCATGATGCTCCGGACCTGACTCCTCCGATCCGTAAGCACACTTATGCCCCTGATGTTGACCCATCCACACTTATAAGTGATGAAGCTGTATTCAGAGCTTTAACTGGAATTGACTGGCTGACCACTAACTTCCAGCCATTGGGTGAAGAGGAGGAAGATAAACCGGTGTTGGACGAGCCGCAACCTTCAACTCAGTAAGGCCAAGAGTCATAAGCCGTGGGTCGGCTTAGCATCTGCTTTCTGTGAAACTGTTGAGACAATTATTCCTGTGGGGCATCAGATGCCTTTTTAATAGGCTAGTTAAACTCTTGATCTGCCATACCATCGTGCATGTTTTTTTTGTATGATACTACTGATCTGTCAAGTTGAAGATCTGGCACTTATGTTTGTCATTTCGTCAACTGTGTGCAGGAGATTATTTATTGTACCAGCACACAGACACATGACAAGGATCATGGCGGTTTACCGCAAGACGGGTCATAATACCTTATAAAAACACTGGTGACTAAAGACAGTCCATAACTAGGGCCGGTTTAATCATGACCTGATATGATTATCATAAAAATATCGTACCTGTGGTATTTGCTTAGACTCCCGGCTTATCAGATCCATGCAGGAAGGGTTCCAACCCAAAGATTGATAATGCATCACCATATTCAATGGACTCATGCTATAGGCTTACAATGCCGTAAATAAGGGGTAACATCCCAAGCTTTAGAGCCATAACTCTAAACGCAAGATTATTATTTTCTGGCGACTTAAAGTCCGCCATCATGGCGGGTTATAAAAAACCCAAATATGCTCAAATATGAGACATAGACAAGGCTGCTTGGCCCGACTTGTGAAAACCATATGGTAAGAAAAAAGAAGTAATATAAATCCAAGATGAAGAAAAAATTCAAAAAAACGAGGCTTTCATAGGCCGCCGAGCCAAAATATCTTCTTCAATGAAACTAGCACGATAGCCGCTGGAGTATCCGCGCTTTCTGTGAGCCGGCACTCACATAACCCAATCAACATTTTAACCTGGATAAGTTCAGGGTCTTTAAAAGATTGACTTATTGAGAGTATGGCAGGGTCGGAGTAGCATCGTGCAAAACAGGCCTGAGCTTCTCCTTGCGTTTCTGTAAACCGGCTCTTTCATGACCCAATCAATGTTTTAACCTTGACAAGTTCAGGGTCTCATTTAAGAGATTGACTTGTTAAGAACAGGGCGGATCATCCAGGACTACCTGGTCGAAGAGCATCTTGGATACAGGCCGGATAACCCGGATTTTTGGTGAATAAACCTGGCATCCATGCCAATCAAGATGGTGAATATAGTTGTGTTCGTTGAACAGGAAGCCCCCAGGTGATATATTTCTGAGCTGTGCTCAGCGGGTACCTATGTTTGAGCTGTGCTGTGCATCCAACTCTCTTTGGTCCCTGTTATTTGGGTGTCAAGCCTCTTAAATGATCATGTGAAATGACAATAAAGACTTAGTATCGAAGAAGTGAAAACGACAGAGGCCCTGAATTATCAGGGGTGCCGGCTTTATTATACTTATTATAATATATATACATCGTCAAACTATGTACATCACGAGAGTCGGTGGCTCAAGTATAGTAAGGCCGAAGATGAGCAATATTCCACGGCCGCCTGGTCTCCTCATCCGATTTGCGTGAGTCCTTGTGGTCTCGAACATCAATAAGATAATATGGCCCATTATTCAGATTCTTGGTGACCACAAAAGGTCCTTCCCAAGGTGGGGATAGTTTATGCTTATCAGTCTGATCCTGGATAAGCCGGAGCACCAAGTCGCCTTCTTGAAAGGTTCTGGTTTTAACCCTGCGGCTGTGATAACGGCGCAGATCTTGCTGATAAATCGCCGAATGAGCCGCCGCGAGGTCACGCTCCTCATCCAACAGGTCAAGTGCATCCTGACATGCTTTTTCATTATCAGCTTCAACATAAGCCGCCACACGGGGCGAATCGTGACGGATGTCACTAGGAAGAACCGCCTCCGCTCCGTAAACCATGAAGAAAGGTGTGTAACCCGTAGATCTGTTGAGGGTAGTGTTGATACTCCATAACACTGAGGGTAATTCCTCCACCCAACAACCCGGCGTCCTTTGCAAAAGGACCATAAGCCAGGGTTTGATACCTCGTAGAATCTCTTGATTAGCTCGCTCAGCTTGACCATTTGATTGGGGGTGAGCCACTGAGGACACATCAAGCCGAATGTGCTCTTGTTGACAAAATTCTTGCATAGCGCCTTTCGATATATTAGTGCCATTATCAGTTATAATGCTGTGGGGAAAGCCAAAACGGAAAATCACCTTTTTGATGAATTGAACCGCCGTCACCGCGTCACACTTACTAACCGGCTCTGCTTCAACCCACTTTGTAAACTTATCAACCGCCACCAGGAGGTGGGTATTTTTATCCTTAGACCTTTTGAAAGGTCAAACCATATCAAGCCCCCAGACTACAAACGGCCACGCAATTGGAATCATCCTTAATTCCTGAGCTGACACATGAGCTCGTCATGCAAACTTCTTACAACCGTCACATTTACTGACCAGGTCTGCTGCATCAGCATGAGCAGTCAGCCAATAAAATCCATGACGAAACGCCTTGTCTATGAGAGACTTAGATCCGGCATGATGACCACAATCTCCTTCATGGATCTCCCGTAAAATTGCGCAACCTTCTTCAGGAGAAACGCAACATTGAAACGTTCCTGTTACACTGCGATGATGCAATTCTCTGTTAACAATAGACATTGACTTAGACCGCTGGGTTATCTGCCTGGCCAAAGTCTCATCCTCAGGTAACTCACCCCGGGTCATCTAAGCCAAATACGGAACCGTACAATCAGGAATAGCATGAAGAGCCGCCACCAACTGTGCTTCCAGGTCAGGAATAGCGAGATCCTCCTCTGTAGGCAATTTGACAGAAGGGTTATGCAGAGTATCCAAGAAAGTGTTAGGTGGCACCGGCTTACGCTAAGACCCTAGCCGACTTAAAGCATCGGCCACCTCATTTTTCCCGTGATCTACATGTTCGACTTGATAACCCTTGGAGTGACCCGCAATAGCATCAAACTCTCGACGATAAGCCGCCATGATTGGATCCTTAGAATCCCAAGTGCCAGAAACTTGCTGAGCTACCAGATCTGAGTCGCCGAAACACCTCACCCGGATTAAGTTCATCTCCTTAGCCATCCGAAGACCATGGAGCAAGGCCTCATACTCAGCAGCATTGTTAGTGCAAGGGAACATCAACCGGAGAACATAAGAAAATTTATCACCTCGTGGGGGAGTCAAGACAACTCCAGCCCCCGAGCCTTCCAACTGCGTGGACCCATCAAAGTGAATAGTCCAATACGTGCTATACGTCTTCTCCTCAGGCATCTGCAACTCTGTCCAATCATTGATAAAATCCACAAGTGCTTGAGACTTCATGGTTGTACGAGGCACATACTTTAAACCATGAGGTCCATGCTCAATGGCCCATTTGGCTACCCGACATGTGGCTTCTCTGTTTTGAATAATATCCCCTAAGGGGGCAGAACTAACCACGGTGATTGGATGACCCAGAAATTACTGCTTACGCTTCCGGCTAGCCACGAAAACCCCATATACAAGCTTCTGCCATGTGGATACCTCTGTTTGGACTCAATAAGTACCTCACTGATGTAGTAAACCGGCCGTTGAACCGGATGCTCCTTCCCTGACTCCTTTCTTTCCACCACAATGGCTACACTGACCGCTCGGCTATTGGCAGCCACATATAACAATAAAGGCTCCTTATCAATTGGAGTAGCAAGAACCGGCGGCTCAGCCAATTGTTTCTTCAAGGCCTCAAATGCCTAATTACTAGCATCACTCCAGACAAAGTGATATGTCTTCTTCATCATCTGGTATAGAGGAATAGCCTTCTCACCCAATCGGCTTATGAACCGGCTTAAGGCCGCAACACGACCCGCCAAACGCTGAACATCATTGATAAATGCCGGCTTAGCCAGAGAGGTGATAGCCTTTATCTTCTCCGGGTTAGCCTCAATACCCCGTTCCGAGACCAGAAAACCCAAAAGCTTACCAGCTGGTACACCAAAAACACACTTGGCCGGGTTAAGCATCATCTTATAAACCCGGAGATTGTCAAAGGTCTCCTTCAAATCATCAATCAGGGTCTCCTTCTTCCTGGACTTCACCACAATATCATCCACATAAGCATGAACATTATGCCCGATTTGATTATGAAGGCAATTTTGCACACACCGTTGATAAGTCGCATGGGCACTCTTGAGCCCAAAAGGCATAAACACATAGCAGAAGGCTCCAAACGGAGTAATGAAAGCTGTCTTCTCCTGGTCCTTAACTACCATCTTGATCTGATGATAACCAGAATAAGCATCCAAAAAGTACGAACGCTCACAACCCGCCGTAGCATCAATGATCTAATCAATACGGGGGAGAGCAAAGGGAGCAGCCGGACAAGCCTTGTTTAAATCCGTATAATCCACACACATGCGCCAGGTCCCGTTTTTCTTAAGCACCGGCACCGGATTGGCCAAGCACTCAGGATGAAAAACTTCAACAATGAACCCAGCCGCCAAGAGTCAGGCGACCTCCTCATCAATAGCCTTATGCCTCTCTTCACTAAAACGGCGAAGGAATTGCTTGACCGGTTTAAACTTTGGATCAATATTGAGAGTGTGCTCAGGGAGTTCCCTCGGTACACCTGGCATGTTGCTACCTCTTGAGAACTGTGTTGGTTTTCCCTTGAAGAGGAAAGGGTGATGCAGCAAAGTAGCGTAAGTATTTCCCTCAGTTTTTGAGAACCAAGGTATCAATCCAGTAGGAAGCTATGCGAGAGTCCCTCGCACCTACACAAACAAATAAATCCTCGCAACCAACGCGATAAGGGGTTGTCAATCCCTACACGGTCACTTACGAGAGTGAGATCTTATAGATATGATAACATAATATTTTTGGTATTTTTATGATAAAGATGCAAAGTAAAATAAAAGCAACGGAAATAACTAAGTGTTGGAAGATTAATATGATGGAAAATAGACCCGGGGGCTATAGGTTTCACTAGTGGCTTCTCTCAAGAGCATAAGTATTCTACGGTGGGTGAACAAATTACTGTTGAGCAATTGACAGAATTGAGCATAGTTATGAGAATATCTAGGTATGATCATGTATATAGGCATCACGTCCGAGACAAGTAGACCGACTCTGCCTCGCATCTACTACTATTACTCCACACATCGACCACTATCCAAAGATGCATCTAGAGTATTAAGTTCATAAGAACAGAGTAACGCTTTAAGCAAGATGACATGATGTACAGGGATAAATTCATGCAATATGATAAAAACCCCATCTTGTTATCCTCGATGGCAACAATACAATACGTGCCTTGCTGCCCCCCATCACACCGGGAAAGGACACCGCAAGATTGAACCCAAAGCTAAGCACTTCTCCCATTGCAAGAAAGATCAATCTAGTAGGCCAAACCAAACTGATAATTAGTAGAGTCTTGCAAAGATAAACAATCATACATAAAAGAATTCAAAAGATTCAAATATTGTTCATAGACAAACTTGATCATAAACCCACAATTCATCGGTCTCAACAAGCACACCGCAAAAGAAGATTACATCGAATAGATCTCCACAAGAGAGGGGGAGAACATTGTATTGAGATCCAAAAAGAGAGAGAAAGCCATGTAGCTAATAACTATGTAACCGAAGGTCTGAGGTAAACTACTCACTTATTCATCGGAGAGGCTATGGTGTTGATGTAGAAGCCCTCCATGATCGATGCCCCCTCCGGCAAAGCTCTGGAACATGCCCCAAGATGGGATCTCGTGGGTACAGAAGGTTGCGGTGGTGGAATTAGGTGTTTGGCTCCGTCTCTGGTCGTTTGGGGGTACGTAGGTATATATAGGAGGAAGGAGTACGTCGGCGGAGCAACATGGGGCCCACGAGGGTGGAGGGCACGCCTAGGGGGGTTAGCACCCCCTTACCTCATGGCTTCCTGGTAGCTTTCTTGACGTAGGGTCCAAGTCCTCTGGATCATATTCGTTCCGAAAATCACGTTCCCGAAGGTTTCATTCCGTTTGCACTCCGTTTGATATTCTTTTTCTGCGAAACTCTGAAAAAGGCAAAAAACAGCAATTCTGGGCTGGGCCTCCAGTTAATAGGTTAGGCCCAAAAATAATATAAAAGTGAATGATAAAGCCCAAGAATGTCCAAAACAGAAGATAATATAGCATGGAGCAATCAAAAATTATAGATACGTTGGAGACGTATCAAGCATCCCCATGCTTAATTCCTGCTCGTCCTCGAGTAGGTAAATGATAAAAACAGAATTTTTGATGTGGAATGCTACTTGGCATAATTTCAATGTAATTCTTCTTAATTGTGGTATGAATATTCACATCTGAAAGATTCAAGATAAAAGTTCAATATTGACATAAAAATAATAATACTTCAAGCATACTAACTTAGTAATTATGTCCTCTCAAAATAACATGGCCAAAGAAAGTTCATCCCTACAAAATCATATAGTTTAGTCATGCTCCATTTTGGTCACACAAGAATGCTCTCATCATGCACAACCCCGATGACAAGCCAAGCAATTGTTTCATACTTTAGTAATCTCAAAAAATTTCAACCTTCACGCAATACATGAGCGTGAGCCATGGATATAGTACTATGGGTGGAATAGAGTATGATGATGGGGGTTATGTGGAGAAGACAAAAAAAAGAGAAAGCCTCACATCAACAAGGCTAATCAATGAGCTATGGAGATGCCCATCAATTGATGTGAATGCAAGGAGTAGGTATTGCCATGCAACGGATGCACTAGAGCTATAAATATATGAAAGCTCAACAAAATGAACTAAGTGGGTGTGCATCCAACTTGCTTGCTCACGAAGACCTAGGGCACTTGAGGAGGCCCGTTGTTGGAATATACAAGCCAAGTTCTATAATGAAAATTCCCACTAGTATATGAAAGTGACAAAACAAGAGACTCTCTATCATAAAGATTATGGTGCTACTTTGAAGCACAAGTGTGGTAAAGGGATAGTAACATTGTCCCTTCTCTCTTTTTATCTCATTTTTTGGGCCTTCTCTTTTTTATGGCCTTTCCCTCTTTTTTTTATTCCTCACTTGGGACAATGCTCTAGAAAATGATGATCATCACACTTCTATTTATTTACAACTCAATGATTACAACTCGATACTAGAACAAAGTATGACTCTATATGAATGCCTCCGGCGGTGTACCGGGATAAGCAATGAACCAAGAGTGACATGTATGAAAGAATTATGAACGGTGGTTTCGCCACAAATACTATGTCAAATACATGATCATGCAAAGCAATATGACAATGATGAACATGTCATGATAAACGGAATGGTGGAAAGTTGCATGGAATATATCTCGGAATGGCTATGGAAATGCCATAATAGGTAGGTATGGTGGCTGTTTTGACGAAGATATAAGGAGGTTTATGTGAAAGACCGATCATATCACGGGTTTGATGCACCGCTAAGTTTGCACCAACTCTCATTGTGAGAAAGGGCAATGCACGGCATCAAGAGGCTAGCAATGATGGAAAGGTGAGAGTGCGATAATCCATGGACTCAAAATTAGTCATAAAGAACTCACATACTTATTGCAAAAATCTACAAGTCATCAAAACCAAGCACTACGCCGCATGCTCCTAGGGGATAGATTGGTAGGAAAAGACCATCGTCAGTCCCGACCGCCACTCATAAGGAGGACAATCAAAGAACACCTCATGTTTCAAATTTGTTACATAATGTTTACCATACGTGCATGATACGGGACTTGTAAACTTCAACACAAGTATTTCTCAAATTCACAACTACTCAACTAGCACAACTTTGATATCATTACCTCCATATCTCAAAACAATCATCAACCATCAAACTTCTCTTAGTATTCAACACACTCATAAGAAAGTTTTTACTAATCTTGAATACCTAGCATATTAGGATTATATAAGCAAATTACCATGCTATTTAAGACTCTAAAAATAATCTAAGTGAAGCATGAGAGATCAATAGTTTCTATAAAACAAATCCACCACCGTGCTCTAAAAGATATAAGTGAAGTACTAGAGCAAAACTATATAACTCAAAAGATATAAGTGAAGCACATAGAGTATTCTAATAATTTCTGAATCATGTGTGTCTCTCTCAAAAGGTGTGTACAGCAAGGATGATTGTGGTAAACTAAAAGCAAAGACTCAAATCATAGAAGACTCTCCAAGCAAAACACATATCATGTGGTGAATAAAAATATAGCTCCAAGTAAAGTTACCGATGGAAGTAGACGAAAGAGGGGATGCCTTCCGGGGCATCCCCAGGCTTTGGCTTTTTGGTGTCCTTAGATTATCTTGGGGTGCCATGGGCATCCCCAAGCTTAGGCTCTTGCCACTCATTGTTCCATAATCCATCAAATCTTTTACCCAAAACTTGAAAACTTCACAACACAAAACTTAACAGAAAATCTCGTGAGCTCCGTTAGCGAAAGAAAAAAAAAGACCACTACAAGGTACTGTAATGAACTCATTATTTATTTATATTGGTGTTAAACCTACTGTATTCCAACTTTTATATGGTTTATAAACTCTTTTATTAGCCATAGATTCATCAAAATAAGCAAACAACACACGAAAAACAGAATCTGTCAAAAACAGAACATTCTGTAGTAATCTGTAACTAACGCAAACTTCTGGAACACCAAAAAATCATCCAAAATAGGACGATCTAGAAAATTTGTTTATTGATCAGAATCAATTGGAATCAATATTTTATCACGTTCTGGTGATTTTTAAAAATTATTTTCGTGAATAGAAAGTTTCTGGAATTTTCTGCAAGATCAAATAACTATCATCCAAGAAGATCCTATAGGTTTAACTTGGCACAAACACTAACTAAAGCATAAAAACACATCTAACCAGAGGCTAGATCATAATTTATTCCTAAACAGAAGAAAAAAGCAAAAAACTAAAAATAAAATTGGGTTGCCTCCCAACAAGCGCTATCGTTTAACGCCCCTAGCTAGGCATAAAAGCAAGGATAGATCTTGGTATTGCCATCTTTGGTTTTAGGGAAGAAAAGAGCAAACTTGTTATCTATGGAATTAATCTTTCTATTTTGATAAAGCATGTGGCTATTGATGGTAGAATAAAGATGAAGCACGTTGCGGAAATTTGCATCTAGGCCGGCTTTTATCTCTTTAATAGATTCGTTTTGGTAGGAGAGCAAAAGAGACGTGGATTCAACTTTCTCATTCATGGGATGCCCAAATATAGTTTTCATCTTTTCATAGGTATCTATGGGGTCCCCTTCAAGAAAATCCTCTTCAAAAATAGAATCTAAAACTTGTTTGAATGAAGCGGGCAACCCAACATAAATTTTTTTTAGATAAACCTCAATTTGATATTGGGGTACATAGCTAACCCGGATCCTTAACAGCCTATCCAAAGCATCTTTCAAAGATTCATCGAGTAAATAACGAAAAATTCCAGAATCATCTTCATCAAAATTATTAGGACTCTCATTAACAACTCCAGTAGGTTTTTCCGGAGTATTATTTATGAGTTTAGATAGAATAGAAGGATTGTCCAAAGCACTAAAGCTCGGGAGAGAACCCCCAAGTCTTTTTGGTTCCGACATGGCGAAGGAAGGCGAGCGAGAAAGAGAGGGCGAATAAACGGCAAGGGTGAAGTTGGGGAGAGGAAAACGAGAGGCAAATGGCAAATAATGTAATGCGGGAGATAAGGGTTTGTCATGGGTACTTGGTATGTTGACTTTTGCGTAGGACCTCCCCGGCAACGGCGCCAGAAATGGCTCGTTGTCGGGAGTCCAAATCTTGACTTGACCTTGCGTAAGCCTCCCCGGCAACGGCGCCAGAAATCCTTCTTGCTACCTCTTGTGCATCTCGTTGGTTTTCCTTGAAGAGGAAAGGGTGATGCAGCAAAGTAGCGTAAGTATTTCCTCAGTTTTTGAGAACCAAGGTATCAATCCAAAGAGGAGGCTACGCATGCAGTCCCTTGCACCTACACAAAAAAATAAATCCTCGCAACCAACGCGATAAGGGGTTTTCAATCCCTACACGGTCACTTAAGAGAGTGAGATATGATAGATATGATAAGATAATATTTTTGGTATTTTTATGATAAAGATGCAAAGTAAAATAAAAGCAACGGAAATAACTAAGTGTTGGAAGATTAATATGATGGAAAATAGACCCGGGGGCCATAGGTTTCACTAGTGGCTTCTCTCAAGAGGATAAGTATTCTACGGTGGGTGAACAAATTACTGTTGAGCAATTGACAGAATTGAGCATAGTTATGAGAATATCTAGGTATGATCATGTATATAGGCATCACGTCCGAGACAAGTAGACCGACTCCTGCCTGCATCTACTACTATTACTCCACACATCGACCGCTATCCAGCATGCATCTAGAGTATTAAGTTCATAAGAACAGAGTAACGCTTTAAGAAAGATGACATGATGTACAGGGATAAATTCATGCAATATGATAAAAAAACCATCTTGTTATCCTCGATGGCAACAATACAACACGTGCCTTTGCCGCCTTCATCACATCGGGAAAGGACACCGCAAGATTGAACCCAAAGCTAAGTGTCGGTGTGAAAACCAGCGGATCTCGGGTAGGGGGTCCCGAACTGTGCGTCTAGGCGGATGGTAACAGGAGACAAGGGACATGATGTTTTTACCCAGGTTTGGGCCCTCTCGATGGAGGTAATACCCTACTCCTGCTTGATTAATATTGATGATATGGGTAGTACAAGAGTAGATCTACCACGAGATCAAGGAGGCTAAACCCTAGAAGCTAGCCTATGGTATGATTGTTGTTCGTCCTACGGACTAAAACCCTCCGGTTTATATAGACACCGGATAGGGTTAGGGTTACACAAAGTCGGTTACAATGGTAGGAGATCTACATATCCAGACGCCAAGCTTGCCTTCCACGCCAAGGAAAGTCCATCCGGACACGGGACGAAGTCTTCAATCTTGTATCTTCATAGTCCAGAGTCCGCCAACGGTGATAGTTCGCTATCCGGACACCCCTAATCCGGACTCCTCAAGAGTCCCCTAACCAGGCTTCAATGATGATGAGTCCGCGTTGATTGTCTTCGCATTGCGAGGCGGGTTCTTCTCCAAATTCCATATACTTGTCGAATAGTGTCCGGCTTCTGATAAATGCTGCGCTCCTTGGCTTCTACGCCCAATAATGGCCATCTTCCACGTGTTTGAATGAATGCGAAAAGCCAGGGTATTTTTATAGTTACCCCCCTAGCTGCGCAAATGAGCTGCCTATAAAAGGGGCGAGGATCTAGATCTGAGTCACACCATCCCCCCTTCGCGAGCTTTCATCGGAGAGCCTCTGACCAAAGCCCATTCCATCATGGACAGTCGACGCTGCTCCTCCTCTCAAGGCCCCAGCCCTCAGCACCGAAATTGGGAGAGATGCTCAGTCCCGCATAGCGAGCTAGTTATACTCCAAACCAAGGGATTTCTTTCCCCGGCCTTTATGGTTCCGGTTCGAGCCGGACTTGCCATCTACAAAGGCGGAAAGCAAGCGGAGAGTGTCCCCGATCACTCTAAAGGAGAGCGGGTGTGCTTTATCTCTTATCTAGTAAGAGGACTCGGATTTCCAATCCATCCGTTTCTTCGGGGGCTCTTGGAGTTCTACGGCCTCCAATTGCACCACCTTAGGCCTGCCTCCATTTTGCACATCGCGGGCTTCGTGGCCCTTTGCGAACTGTTCTTGGGCTCGAGGCTCATTTTGCGCTGTGGAAGAGATTATTCTGCCTAGTACCCCGTTCTCACGAGGGGTCAGTATATCAAGTGGGCGGAGCCGAACTATGGCGCATCGCCGGGACCGGATATCTATCCGGAACACCGAAGAAGGCGTCCGAAGACTGGCCTTCGGAATGGTTTTACTTGGAGGACGTCCTCCTGCCGGATCCTGTTCGGATCGGCCTTCCGGAGTTTAGCAACGCTCCTCTGAAGAAGCGCCTAAGCTGGCGCCCGCAAAGCCCCAGAGGGAAAATGACCGGGATGTCCTTTACTTGATGAGCCGAATAAGGTTACTGGCTCATGCCGGATTGACCATGATTGGAGTCATGGCAATCTGTATTATGAGGGGAGTGCAGCTGCTCAAATATAGGGGCCACCCCATGTGGGACTTCAACGGGAGGGCGATGCTACCCGCCATGGCCGCAAAGGGCCGGATCGGTCACCGAACTGGTGAAGACCTTGTCGCTATGTATAAAGGGAGGAGGAAGATTTCTCCGCCAACCCGCTGAGCGAAGTTTTCTTCAATAATCCTCGGTTGGGTAAGCAAACATCTTTGTGGCCTGTCCGATCCATGTTCCGTGATTAAATATCTCATTTCATGGTTTCGCGAGGAACTGCGCCGGGCCATGGAGAAGATACACAGCCCGCTTCACAACCCGAGGATCCGAACGGTCCTCGATCCGCCTCCAAGAGGATCCGGATATAAAGGTGGAGTTGATCGACGGGTGTTCCACCAACTTAGCATCGATAATGCTTTGTTGCCGTTACGGCCGATTACCCCGAATACTTCCACCGCAGTAATCGAGACCGAGGTCCCAATACTCGATAATGACCCATCCGTGCTAATTTCTTGATCACCGATACCAATGGTGTTTCAGAGGGTGCGCCGAGGCAGGAGGCCGAGCCAGCGTGGCTGGCCAACAAGGGGCAGTACGCCCCGCAGGCTAAAAAAGAAGTGCAGTCCGGATCGAAACTCCGCCAAGAACGGTATGGCGTGTCACCATATTCCCGTGATTGATTCCTCGGAAGGTGTACTAACGCTGGTGCTTTTTTCAGAAAAGAGCGCCGCCGGACCGAGTCCGGAGAGGTTGTTAATCGAGCCTCCGCCAGCCAGATCCAAAGCCAGGTCCGAAGCGGAGGCGAGCACGAGGCGCAAGCGCCGGATGCTCCTTCGACGAGGATGCCGACAAATTTTCCGCCACCAACTCCGAGGTGGAGAGCGCCATGAATCACAAAGCGCCGCCGACAGTTCTTCGTGACGATGTTTCTCCCAAGAGGCCTTGAATGCCTTCAATTCGAGATGCGCACTCCGTGTCGCCAAGATGGTCTAGCCAGAGCCACGGAGCAGTATGTAAAGGACATACAGGTAAGGAAATTTGATGCTTATATATGCCAAGAGCCCCGAGACTTAAAATAGTTAGAATAACTGATTTAAGGATCATTTGTTATGCAGGATCTTACAAAAAGAATAACCGACTGTCCCCAGAGCTTGAAGAATGCAAGGCCCAACTTGAGGTCAAGATTAGCCGCCATGGGGGAGCCACAGAGACCCCTCCGTAATATATGCTTCAAAAGATAAATAGTTTATGAAGTGCGGCGGTGTGTAAATCTGACAAAATATTGCAGATGGCGCCGACTAGATCCGGACAAGCAACAGCTCTTGCGCCAGCTAAATTCGCGAGAGCGTGCTTACGAGGGTGCGGCAGGAGAAAAATAACCTCCAAGATGCCAACACCAAACTGGGTGAGGAACTAAAAGATGTTCGTGCTCAGCTTGTCCGACCAGAAGGAGAATCGATGGCTTCGCCGCGGCATTTTCAAGAGTGCTTGAGCGAACTTTGAAAGAGTTCGGCGAGGAAGGCGACTAACATAAACATGTATATAGGTTTGCTCACAGGTCGCCCCGAGAGGAGATGCCCAGTTCTTCGGGTGATCTTCTTCCCGAATCTGCGTCTGCACGAACGAGTTCGACAGTGATGAAAGGCGCCGGCCAGGCCTTGTGGCTATCTATCTCCCCGCCCAAGGCATTGGGGAGCTGGCAGAGCGGCTTCAAGGAGCACGGAGGCGCTTCCGACTATGGAAGATATCGGCCTGCCGTCAAGGCGCCAGGAGGCTCGGGCCATGGTAAAGACGCTGTACAAGGTTGACCCAAACCACATGGCCGAGGTCGGACTGTGGGGCCTGATGGGAAGGAGATCCTCAGAAGTTAGTGTACGCCAAGTATAATTGGCCGCCAAGTATTCCCAGCAAGATTGTAAATTAGATAGCCTATTAGATGGCATTGAGGAGGAATACAATGAGTCGAGTTGACTATGTAATTAAATATGACATGAAAAATGTCTTCTAGCCGGATTGTAGATCATTTGTCATAGCGGACCTTTTCGCTTCGACCTCAGGACCCAATAGTCCGGAGTGTGTCCGAATACCTTCGTGGTTATATAAGAACTAGGATATGCATGGAGACAAGGCGTAGGGGTCATTATTGTTGTATCAGACAAGTGCCCAACTAGTTATGTTATATTACATGGATAGTAAGAAACATCTTCGAGGGAGAATATCCGTTAAGGGTTCCTTTCGCTGGGATGCATGCCCTAAAGTGCATGTCAAAACTGCTAGGAAAGCAGAAAATCATCTCGGGGCAGATGGGTAAATAGTTAAAATCATCTTTCAGTTCACCGACCGAATATTCCCTTAAGAACGCTTAGCTTTGGCTTCACCCACCGAGGTACACATCCCGCTGACCCGGCAATAATAATCGCAGAGGTGCTCCTTTACCACCTAGCCAACAATCGGGAACGAGGGGTAAGCACAGAGCCGAGCAACCCAGCTTGGCCAAAACTTAAGTCATATCGATGCATATAATGGTGAATAAAAGGTACATGCGGAAGTTTGACGATGTGTTGGGTATGAAGCTCAGATAAATAAGCTTCGTAAAGAAGCCACCAGGTATAATGAGCGGTACAGCGCACAAATATGTGCGAACAAAGCGCAAACGAGCCTCTAAAGGCTTCAGGAAGAAGGAGGAGGAAGGAGAGAAATAAAGACAGCAAAATAGAAAATGTGGACGGAGGAAGGAGACGAACTTAGAGTCCGCACTTAGGTGTAGAATCTTCAGAGACGGGCTGCGCTCCATGGGTTCGCTCGAGTCGGTTATCCGATGCGCTTGCAGACGGTATGCTCTGGTCGGTCAGACCTGGTCGATGATGAAGGGACCTTCCCATTTGGGCTTGAGTTTGTCCTTTTCTTGTCCGGCAGCGAGAACTAGTTCGCCAACGTTATAAGCTTTGGCCCGTACTTCCCTGCTTTGATATCTTCGAGCCTGCTGTTGATAGAATGCGGAATGAGCTTTGGCCACATCGCGCTCCTCCTCCAATGCGTCCAAACTATCCTGTCGATCAAGCTCGGCCTCTCTTTCTTCATACATGCGCACGCGAGGTGAGTCATGTATTATGTCGCAGGGCAAGACCGCCTCTGCGCCGTACACCATAAAAAATGGTGTGAATCCGGTAGTACAATTTGGCGTGGTCCGCAGCCCCCAGAGTAGGGAGTCGAGCTCCTCAACCCAGTGCGTGTTAGATTCCTTTAGGGACCGCACTAGTCTGGTTTTAATGCCGCTCATGATTAGACCGTTTGCTCGCTCGACTTGACCGTTGGTTTGAGGGTGATAGACTGGCGTAATCGAGCTTGATGCCCATGTTTTTGCACCATAATTTGACCTCATCGGCCGTGAAGTTGGTGCCGTTATCAGTGATGATACTGTGGGGGACACCGTAACGGTGCACTACCCCTGATATGAAGTCTATCACCGGTCCGGATTCGGTCGTTTTAACAGGCTTGGCCTCTATCCATTTGGTGAATTTATCCACCATGACCAATAGGTATTTTTTCTTGTGGGTTCCTCCCTTAAGGGGTCCAACCATGTCAAGCCCCCAGACCGCGAATGGCCAGGTGATGGGTATAGTTTTGAGGGTGGTGGGTGGCATGTGGCTTTGGTTAGCAAAAAGCTGGCAACCGACGCATCGTTGGACTAAATCCTCAAGATCTCGCCGGGCCGTCGGCCAATAAAATCCTGTACGGAAGGCCTTGCCTACAAGGGCCCGGGCTGCGGCGTGGTGCCCACCCAGTCCTGCATGAATTTCAGCCAGGAGGTTTCGCCCTTCCTCTTCGGAGATATACCTTTGAAGGACTCCTGTAGTGCTTTTCTTATAGAGCTCTCCCTCATGGACTTTATAGGCTTTAGATCGCCGTACTATGCAGCGAGCCTCATTTTGGTCTGCGGGGAGTTCCTGCCTAGTTAGGTGGTGTGAATCACGGGTTCCGGCAGACCCTTAAGGTTCGAACTCTGGGGTGCGCACGGAGATCCAGCCCTCCACCGTCTCGTACCTCGCCGAATCGCAGGGACCTAAACTACTAACAAGAACAACACAAGAGATGCAAGATTTATACTAGTTCGGGCCACCGTTGTGGTGTAATACCCTACTCTAGTTTGTGGTGTGTGGATTGCCTCTAGGGCTGACGAAGAACAGTACCGGGAAGAACAGCCATGCGAGGGTCTGTTCTTGGTGGGTGTGATAAACTGCTAAGTGGTGCCCCGTCGCTCTAGCTTGAGGAACGGGTTTCTCTCTCTCCCAATGGATTCCGAATGCTCGATCCGATCGTCCTTCGTCCCCCTCTCTCTGAGTGTGGCTACCCCTATTTATAGGCGAAGGCCCTGGGCCTCTTCCCAAATATTGAGCGGGAAGGGCGCCAACAATTGGCCATTTTGACGGGGAACAGCGGGTACACTTATCCCGACTAAAGTTGGTCCTCGCCTGCCAAAGGCTCTGGTGATGACGCCTGCTTGGGCTCCACGATGACTGCATTCCAGCCGTTGGGGCTGGTCTCGGTCTTGTTGCACCGAAACGGATGCCTTTGCTTGATGCTCTTGCCTGGGCTTGCCCCCTTTGCACCAAAGAGGAAAGGAGGACGCCTGCTGGCTGGCCCCGATCGGGCGCCTCGGTCATCATGGCTTATGCCACGGGCACCTCGCGAGGTACCCCGCCTTTGACTCTCCGCCTCCTCGTGAGCTAGCCTCGACGAGGCCGTGGCTCGAGGAAGCTCTTGGTCGCTCGCCCCATGAGGGTCTTGAGCTTGTGTTGATGAAGATGGGCCGCCCTGGCCTCCTTTGAGCCACACCGTGGGCCGCAGTGCAAGTCTGGGACCCCTGCCCTGCAACGCCGACAGAGCCCCGGCCCATGGCGCGCCTGAACTTGGCCGAGCAGAGGCGAGAGGGCAGTCTTGGCGTCATGGGCCCTAACAGCCTCGCGCCTTGGGCGACGCGTGGCGGTTGATTGGACGTGGCGGCACTGTTCCCCCACGCCTCCTTATTTTCGGCCTTGCTAGGCGGACACGCTGCTGCACACATCTGTTCTCTCTCGCTACTTGTGCGCCCAATTCTTCCCTCTCGAACTCCGGTTTCCATTTCCAATCCAATCTCAAATCTCCTTCCTCTTTCGACGCCATGGTCCATGAAGAAGGGGAAAGGGAAGAAACTCGCGCCGCTTCGCCCGCTTCGCCGCCGCCGGCGGCCTCTCGCCGTCAATTCGCCGATCATAATCAATCTGAGGGCTTGGGCAAGGTCCGTTCGGCTCGCCACTTCCTTTAATGAATGCGGAGGACGACGGCCTCGGCCCAAGGCCCCACTTTGCCATCGACAGACAGTCACCGAGGCCCGGTATTTACTGACGCCTCGGGCGGGCTGGTTCCTCCTTTCTCTCGATTTCTTCAATGCCGTGTTTTCCCACCATCGATCCACATGTTGCATCCGGGTCCCGAGTCCATTACTCTTCTCTCTACCACGCCTTCATTTGTGAGGCAATGATGGGCATCCTTCCTCGGTTGCCTTGCTGCGCCACTTCTTCTCTCTCGCGCTTTGTTAACCCTGCTCAATGCTCGGCGGCGTGAGCTTTGTCGCCGCTACCGAGACCAAGGCCTCGTGGATTGACTTCAGCTGCCTCGCCCAAGGCTGAGTTCCGCGAGAGGTGGTTGTACGTGGATGCGGGGTGCCCAGCCCCCGCTATCGGAGCCAACCGCCGCTGTCCCCAATTCGTCAGCCGGGAGACGCTTTCAAGCCCTCGGCTCTTCTTCGTCGTCTGGCGGCGCCGTCAGATTCCGAGGTCGCTAAAGGATGGTAGCGCCCAAGGTGGTGAAGGAGTTCTGATCGCGCCGCATTGCTCCTCTCCAACGCCATTCCCACGGATGTGGGCCTTCGCGGCTTGGTGATCGTATGAGGCTCCGTGAAGAAGACCCTGCCGTAAGCGCTAAGGAAGGTGCTCCTGGTCCCGATGGCGATCCTAACCCCGTGGCATCCAGCATGAAGGGGCCTTGCTGTATCGCTGCCGAATAGGGGTGATTTGGTGAACCAGATGCCTATCTTCGATGAATGGGGCTGCGCCTGCTGGTCTCGAGGGCCTCGTGAGAATCCAAGTGGTGGTGACAGCCCTTCCGATCGGCCAAGGCGGCTCCTCCTCAAGTGGCGGAGCAGGAGGCACGAGCCGCCAGAGGTCAAGGACCCCCTCGGGGGTGTCGGCGCTGGCGATGCTTGCAGGGGCAACTCCCGAGGCTCATGTTGCTGCGGCTAAGGCGGCAGCAGCAGCCTGCAGCGCCAAGGCCGAGCCCCGAGGCCTCTGCTGCTTTCTTGGTGAGGCGACCAGCAGCCGCTGTGGAGGCAGACGCCCGACGCGAGCCGCCTCGAAGCTTCTCCCTTGCCGCAGCTGACCTCGCGCCCAAATCTTGGGCCGCTTCTGCGTGAACTTTGAGGCCCTCCTAAGAGAAGGAGGCCTCGGCGATGATTACCCTTGTCGCCTCGCTGAAGCGCAGGAAGTACTTCACATCGATGAGTAAGCCTTCCTCTTCTCCGGCCCCGATTCTTCGCCATTTGTACTCGATCCTGCCTTGCAGGCCCCTTCCGCCGAGCTCATGGAGACGGGTGAGGAGACGCCTCCCGGCTTCGCCTCCCAGCCCCTCGGGTGCTCCAAGCAGCGGAGCTCTTGTGGTGAGGGCGACCGGGAGGTGAGCCGTCCCGAGGCGCGTCGCGGCCCTGCACGCCTCGCGATCCTTCCTCGTGAGCCTTCCCGAGGCATAGCTAGCCTGCCGTGGGCTTCTCGCCTGGTCGTGGACGGCGATTGGCTGAGGCGCCTCGCCCTCGCCTGGGATGGGCTGGCCTGTGCCGGGCTCATGGCGTGGCGCGCCCGGCCGTCGCGAGGGTGCCAGCCCCCAGCCCCTGCCGGAGGGGGAGTGTTGATTCGTGGCTCCCGGCGCCCGTCTGGGGCGGTCGATGGTGGAGGAGGGCGCGCGAGGCCTTGAGAGCATCGCGCCCTTCGCCAAGGATTTCTTCAAGGGCGGCCGACATAGTGAGCCTTCTTGGTGAAGAGCTTCTCGACGAAGACGCTACTTTGAGGCCGAGGGCTGCGCGCCGGAAGCGAGAGGCGTGAGCTGGAGGGCGCTGCCGCTTTGCGCTGCCGCCAAGATGAACTTGATGACGAGGAGGCCAAGGCGTCGCTGGCAGCCTCTCGGGAGGCCTGTTTTCGGGCCGTCGAGGAGGCCTGGGCAGCTGAAAGGCGGCGAGAGGCGGCGGAGGAGCGGGCACGGGAAGCCCTGGCCCGTGCCACTCGCTGGAGGAGCAAGCGGAGCTGCGCGAGGCAGCCCTTGCGTCGATGAAGGTGGCTCTGGCGACTCGGCGGAGCTCCAGAAGCGTGAAGAGGCGCTGACGCTCGAAGCCGCCGAACGCGCGCGCGAGTACGAGCGCTTGGAGACGAGGGAACGCTTGGCGACGCGGGCAGAGGATGAGGTTGCAGCACGGGAAGCCCGCGTCATGGAGGAGGTCGGACGCCGAGTGGCGGCGGCGCGCTCGAACCTCGAGCGCGAGTTTGAGGAGCGGTTGGGGTTGATCAAGGCCGAGGCTGAGGGCAGGACTGCTGCCTTGAGGACCAAACTGGAGGAGGCTATGCGGCGGGCCGATGCTCTTCAGGCCGCCCTTGAGGTGGCGCAGAGGGAGTCCACCACCTCTCAGGCCGAGGCGCTCCTTCTTCGCCAGCGGGTGCAGGAGGCCGAGGCTGTTGCGCGCCAGAATGCGGACGAGATGCGTCAGCGGCGAGTCTTGGAGCATGAGCACCGCCCCATGCTCGCCACGCTCCGGGAAAGAGCTACGTGGCCTTGGATAATATCTGCGAGGCGGCGGTAGGCCAGCCGCACGCGGCCAATTACGCCAGCAACCTTCAGTTCTTCACCGACGTGGTGGCGCGGCTGGAGGCGCGGTCGGTTAGGGCCGACAGTTTGGTGGAGGAGAGGAGCCGCGCGCTGCTCGGTCGCGCCTTTTCTCGTGTCTTCAGTCATCTCCGGGACATGGACCCCCACTTCGACTTCGACGCAGCTATCGCTTCTAGTTCCCTGTGCCGTCCGGGTGACTCCGCGACTGGGTGGAAGACAACATGGATGCCCTCGTCAGGGCCTTTGCTTCGGATGACGACGGCGTGGTCGTGGCCGCCGATGAGGGCGGCGTGGTGAATGGCCCGGACGCCGCCGACGATCAGGCAGACAGCGATGACGAGGCCAGCGATGCCAGCAACGGCTCGGGAGGTGCTCCTGGGGATGCATTGAGGGATTTATCCGACTGATCATGCATTGTCCTTGTTCCATTACCCTGCATGGATAGAACACAGGTTTCGACCTGATGGAGGTGAGAGCATTTTGGGAGGGGGAGCCTCATGTAAAACTTGTGTTCTTCAGATAGCAGGCGTTAATCGCCTATACGCCCGCGCCAAGTGGTAGGCTAGGCGACGCGCTAGTTTGATGGTTTACCTTCGTTTCGTACGAGCCCCGAGATAGCCTGCGGGAGGTTGCGGCAATCCAAGTGTATATCGATCGAATCCGTAGGACCTGCAGCAAAAACCCTCCGGAGAGGACGCGGCGGCGACAGGCCGGGCTGTGCGCGAGCTTGGCCTGGCCCGGCTCGCGAGGGGCTCGCGAGGGGAGGCAGCTGAGGCGGAGTTGTAACCGAAACGCGAGAGATTTGCTCGAACGAGACTAAGCACCCCTTCCCCGAATACACGCAAATCTTCAAGCTCAAATTCAACTTAAATCCAACAGGGGAAAACGACAGCCAGAGGGAAAACCAAATGAAAGCAAAAAAAGGCCGCGTCCGGCACCTAGTCTAGTCTTGGACGCCTTCTCACCAGTATGGAGCTAAGTGCTGCTCATCGGGCGAGGGAGGGAGCCCCAGGCCCGAGGCCGGCACCTCGAGACTCGGGGCGGTACAGCCCCACTCATTATTACGTGAGAGTGCCACGGGGCGACGAGCTTCACAGGCACCGGGCCTTCTTCACAGGTACCAGCCTTGCTTCATATCGCCAGGCGAGGGCCCCGCCTTGCGCCACACTCTAGTGCCACCAACGACGACCGGAAACCAGGACGCCGCCGGTGGGGTAGAGCGGTCGCGAGCGGTTCCCCCGACGACCACGGGTCCTCCGCCAGGGGCAGGCCCTGAGGCGCCTCCCCAGCAGAGGGTCTACCTCCTGAGAATGCCTTGTTCAACGCCGCGGTGGTGATGCCGGATCTCTTCCTCTCCGCAGCCTCGCGCCCTCCCGAGGGGTAGGAGATCTGCGGAGCGGGCAGCCGCCGCCGTGGCGACCTGTACCTCCTGCGACCTATGGTTAGCGTATGTTTGCTCTTGAGGAAGTAGCGGTACCCGATAATCGTCGCCCCCGGCATGACCGGTGGGACCATCTCGAGACTCCTGGAAGAGCACGGCTTCTGGCGCCTCATCCCCCCATATTGGGCTGAGGAGTGAGTCTTGTTCTCCCTAATGCGGGTGCCACTGGTCTATCATGTGGGGCACGTATTCCTCCGGTGCCGTCATCCCGAAGGCCACGCCGTAGTGCTGAGCGTGTCGCGCTGCTCAGCTCGATGCGCCCGCCGTGGGGTGGTGGCGCGGCGGTCCACCAGGGTTGTGAGTTGCGTCGAGTCCTTCTTCTCCGCTGGCCGGGGGCGGGGGCAACCCGCCACCGCCCGACACGACAGCTTCGGCCGTGCTAGAGTAGCTTTGGAGCCAGCGGCGCTGCTGGAGCCCCGTGCGGGCCGCCCTCGGCCTGAGGTGGGAGTTGGGTGCAGAACGGGTGAGCCCCCGAGCCGGCGAAGCCCAGGAGCTCCGCCACTCGCTCCAGCAGCATGTCGCGGCCGCTCTCCAGCAGCCTGCACTGCAACAGCCTCGGGCCACCGTGAGCGCGCCCTCGAGTTCGCTTGCTGCCCGGCGGGTGTAGGGTGATGTGGTCGCGGCGTGGTTGGAGGCTCTTGCTGCCGACCGCGCCTGTCGTGGTGTGAGCACCGTCGGAGCCTGTCCGCGTCACCCGCGGCCCGCAGCGCCCTGCGGACCGTGAGCTGCCTGGGGCACGGGGTCGCCCGAGGCGAGCAGCTTTGTGTGGGCGGGCCACGCCGCCCATGGATCTGGGTTGCCCGCTTGGTCGCCGGTCATGGTGATGACGATGCGACGGGACACGAGGTGGCGAAAAGCGGATTCGGCGCACTTTACCGGGCGCGCTAAATGTCGGATCACGGGTTCCGCAGACCTTAAGGTTCGAACTCAGGTGCGACGGAGATCCAGCCCTCCACCGCCTCGCACTCGCCAATCGCATGGACCTAAACTACTAACAAGAACAACACAAGAGACGCAAGATTTATACTAGTTCGGGCCACCGTTGTGGTGTAATACCCTACTCTAGTTTGTGGTGTGTGGATTGCCTCTGGGGCTGACGAAGAACAGTACAGGGAAGAACAACCACGCGAGGGTCTGTTCTTGGTGGGTGTGATGAACTGCTAAGTGGTGCCCCGTCGCTCTAGCTTGAGGAACGGGTTTCTCTCTCTCCCTCTGGATTCCGAATGCTCGATCCGATCGTCCTTCGTGCCCCTCTCTCTGAGTGTGGCTACCCTTATTTATAGGCGAAGGCCCTGGGCCTCTTCCCAAATATTGAGCGGGAAGGGCGCCAACAATTGGCCATTTTGAAGGGGAACATTGGGTACACTTATCCTGACTAAAGTTCGTCCTCGCCTGCCAAAGGCTCTGGTGATGATGCCTGCTTGGGCTCCACGATGACTGCATTCCAGCCGTTGGGGCTGGTCTCGGTCTTGTTGCACCGAAACGGATGCCTTTGCTTGATGCTCTTGCCTGCGCTTGCCCCCTTTGCACCAAAGAGGAAAGGAGGACGCTGCGCGGGCTGGCGCCCGACTGGCGCCCTCGGTCATCATGGCTTGCGTCACGGGCACCTCGCGAGGTACCCCGCCTTGGACTCTCCGCCTCCTCGTGAGCCAGCCTGACGAGGCCGTGCCTGAGGAAGCTCTTGGTCGTCTGCCCCGCGAGGGTCTTGAGCTTGTGTTGATGAAGATGGGCCGTCCTGGCCGCTTTTTGAGCTACGCCGCTGGCCGCAGCAGGCAAGTCCGGGGACCCTGCTCCCTAACGCCCGCTGTGTAGGCTAGGTATGATTCCGTCCACGGGGCGATAACCACCATTATTTCGTGGGCGGAGGGTGTTATCTCGGTGGTAGAGCCTCCGATTGTGTCGAGTGTTCGCGTCAGCAAGGCGGTTGGGTCCGGATTGTTATTGTTCGGACTTCTTCCCATAGTACGGATGACTTGAACAGCCGCTCCAGAAAGATCTTGGGCGGACGGCATCGCGTTTTGCACGGATGCGCCAATATGTCCGCCACTTTGGTTGTTATCCCGGCTATATGATGAAATTCGAGCCCTTCAACCGCGGTTGACATTTTTAGGACCGCATTGCGGTATGCTGCCATTTTGGGATCTTTGGCATCAAAGTCTCCGCTTATTTGAGATATCGCGAGGTTCAATCCCTCGCACCTCTAGGCGCTTAATGCCCATGGAGACTGCCATCCGGAGGCCGTGCGTAAGGGCCTCGATTCGCCGCGTTGTTGGAGTCGTATACATTATCTCAAGGACGATTGGATTGTGTCCCCGGTTGGGGACGCCAGACGACGCCAGCCCCTGTGCCGCCAACATTTTGGAGCCGCAAAGTGCATGATCCAATTGAGTATGCGCCTGCACTCTTTAGGGAGTTCGCTTTGGTCCATTCGCCACGAAGTCGGCCAAAACCTGCGACTTGATAGCTCGTCGTGGCTTATAGGTTATGTTGAATGGAAGGAGCTCTATGGCCCATTTAGCAATCCGGCCCGTCGCGTCGCGGTTGTTTATAATGTCGTTAAGAGGTACTTCAGAGGCTACCGTTATCGAACACTCTTGAAAGTAGTGTTGCAGCTTCCGGGATGCCATGAACACCGCATATGCTATCTTTTGATAATGTGGGTACCGGGACTTGCATGGAGTGAGGACAGTGGACACGTAATAAACCGGTCTTTGAAGAGGGAACCGGTGTCCGTTCGTTTCTCGTTCGACAACGAGCACCGCGCTGACAAGTTGATGTGTTGCGGCGATATATAATAGCATTGGTTCGCCCATATTGGGCGGCCAGGACCGGATTTGTTGCCAATATGGCTTTTATCTCTTCGAGTCCGGCCGTGGCGGCATCCGTCCACTCGAAGTGTTCGGTGCGGCGGAGGAGGCGGTAAAGGGGTAACGCCTTTTCTCCCAAACGGGAAATAAAGCGGCTTAGAGCCGCTACGCATCCAGTCAATTTTTGTATTTGTTTGAGGTCTTTTGGAATATCCAATTGTGATAGAGCTCGGATCTTGGCTGGGTTTGCTTCAATTCCTCTACCGGACACAATGAAGCCCAGGAGCTTTCCGGCTAGAACGCCGAAGACGCATTTTCCGGATTGAGTTTGATGTCATATTTTCGAAGATTGTCGAATGTGAGCCTCAAGTCGTCTACTAGAGTTTTGACATGCTTGGTTTTGACGACCACGTCATCTACATATGCTTCCATTGTTTTACCGATCTGGTTTGCCAGACATGTCTGAATCATGCGCTGATATGTTGCGCCGGCGTTTTTGAGCCCGAAGGGCATTGTGTTGAAGCAGAATGGGCCGTATGGAGTGATGAATGCTGTTGCAGCTTGGTCTAGCTCCGCCATATTGATTTGGAGGTAGCCGGAGTACGACGAGGAAGCACAATGAGTCGTGGTCCTGTCAGAAGGCCGATAATTTGATCAATTCGAGGAGGGGAAGGGATCCTTTGGGCAAGCCTTATTAAGGTCTTTGAAATCAACACATAGGCGCCTGTATTTGTCCTTCTTGGTACCATCACCAGATTTGCTAGCCGGTCGGGATGTTTTATATCTCCGATGAATCCTGCTTCCAGAAGTTTGGCTAGCTCCTCTCCCATGGCCTCGTCTCTTGGGTTCTAAAAGCACCAAGAGCATGTTTGATCGGCTTGAATCCTTTTAGAATATTTAGGCTGTGCTCGCCAGCCGACGGGATTCTGGCATGTCCAAGGGTGCCAGCAAAATGTCCCGCTTTTCTTGTAGAAATTTCTCGAAAGCTGGCGCCTACATCGTGGTTTAATTGTGCCCCAATGGAGGCCGCCTTTTGTGGTCCGCTGGTGGACTTGGAATTTGACTCTTTCATCCGCTAGTTTAAAAGAGGTGGACTTGGATCTTTTATCAAGTATCACATCGCCCCTGTTCACCGTGGAGCGATCGCAGTGAGTTCCTCGCCGCTAGGGCTTCGGATAGTGCCTCGAGGGCTAGTGCGGCTGTCTTGTTTTCGCGCGGAGTGCTATGTTCGGATCACTAGCTAAAGTGATGATTCCGTTAGGTCCGGCATTTTAAGCTTCATGTACCCATAATGGGGTATAGCTTGAAAAATTGTGAATGCCTCTCGCCCTAATAAAGCGTGATATCAGCTGTCGAATGGGGCCACTTGAATGTGACCTCCTCGACCTGTAATTGTCCCATGAAATAACACTACGCCCAAGGTGATTTTTCCTGTGCAGGATGCTTCCCGGCTAGGGATTATTCCTCTAAAGGTTGTGCTGCTTCGCCAATGCGGTTCCATCTATTTCCATTTTTCGGAGGGTTTCTCATAGATGAGGTTTAGTCCGCTGCCGCCATCCATGAGTACCTTAGTAAGGCGAAAGCCGCCCACTATTGGACCGAGGACCAATGCGGTTGGTGCTCGGGCTGTTCGAATTTGTGTTCGCCAATGGCATTAAAGGTAATAGCCGTGTTACCCATGGATTTATTGTTGCTACTTGGTAGACTTCGCAAGGTTATGGAGTGTTTGTTTCGCATGTTATTTGATGCGAAAGTCTCAAGACTATTAATACCGTGATCGGTGTTGCTGGGCTGGGATTCAAGCTAGAAGCTCTTCGCCACTTTTGGCCCTGCCGTAGTATCCAACATGCTCAAGGCTATGAGTTGGAGTGGCGCCTCTGTGCTATGAATTTTGCAGGTCCGCTTAGCCAACCCTCCAAGACGGTTCCGCACCCTTTAGGGTTTTTGGTTTTTGGTGTTTAACCAGGTGCTTGGTGATGATGCACCCTTTTATTTCGGACTAGGGATGTATTCGGGCCGGATTATCCCAAAATTTACTTTCGGTTTTCCAAGCACTTCCATCGCACAAAGACTTTTGTACTATGGTCACCAAGTCAGCAAAGCGTGTAATTTCAATGATGACTTATGGCGTTTAGGATTCCCTTGTCCGTGCAATTATTGCAAAAAAGTGAGATTGCGTCCTCCTCTCGGCAGTCCTTTATCCTGTCCATAACCAGGAGGAATCTGGCCCAGTAATGATGTACTGTTTCAGCGGGCTCTTGCCGAATTCGGGATAGATCGCTAATGTTTGGGTGGGCGGGTTGAACTAGATTCGGAACCCCGTCCAATTTAGGACTCACTGGCCGAGAAGTTTCCGAACTCGGAAGTTTGGATTTTTGAGTGCTATCCAATGAATCCAACCCGCTACCGACTTTAAGTTCGTGGCTTGATCGACATCCGCCCCTCTCGGAATCCGCATGGAGGATCGGGAACCGAATGTAGCTAGTCCTTAAGATAGAAGAAGAATTGCCGCATTGCTCCTCTATCACAGCAACATGATGGGTAGCCCGGGAGAGTTGATCTCTCGATCGGTTTTAGGCCCGATCCGGTCGTAGTCTGTGGCGACTCTGTATGCGGCGATGCGATCCAAGAGCTCGCTTACGGAGGAGAGCTCGATCGATCTAACTGTTCGCAAGTTCGAATTAACATGAAGATTGGTTTCGATGGCTCGAGAAGTCATCGTCGGCGCGGCGGCCGAACTGGCGGTCATGAGAAAACCACCTAGCCGAAGAGTCTGACCAGTGGCAAGGGCTTCTTTGGCGATAGTATCGTCTTTAAAGACGAGATGAGGCATCCTTCCTGACGGCGACGACACAGAGGAACTCTCAATGAAAGCACCAATGTCGGTGTCAAAACCGGCGGATCTCGGGTAGGGGGTCCCGAACTTGCGTCTAGGCAGATGGTAATAGGAGACAAGGGACACGATGTTTTTACCCAGGTTCGGGCCCTCTCGATGGAGGTAATACCCTACTCCTGCTTGATTAATATTGATGATATGGGTAGTACAAGAGTAGATCTACCACGAGATCAAGGAGGCTAAACCCTAGAAGCTAGCCTATGGTAGGATTGTTGTTCGTCATACGGACTAAAACCCTCCGGTTTATATAGACACCGGATAGGGTTAGGGTTACACTGAGTCAGTTACAATGGTAGGAGATCTACATATCCGTATCGCCAAGCTTGCCTTCCACGCCAAGGAAAGTCCATCCGGACACGGGACGAAGTCTTCAATCTTGTATCTTCATAGTCCAGGAGTCCGGCCAACGGTGGTAGTTTGGCTATCCTGACACCCCCTAATCTGGGACTCCCTCACTAAGCACTTCTCCCATTGCAAGAAAGATCAATCTAGTAGGCCAAACCAAACTGATAATTCGAAGAGACTTGCAAAGATAACCAATCATACATAAAAGAATTCAAAAGATTCATATATTGTTCATAGATAAACTTGATCATAAACCACAATTCATCGGTCTCGACAAACACACCGCAAAAGAAGATTACATCAAATAGATCTCCACAAGAGAGGGGGAGTTGTATTGAGATCCAAAAAGAGAGAGAAAGCCATCTAGCTAATAACTATGGACCCGAAGGTCTGAGGTAAACTACTCACACTTCATCGGAGAGGCTATGGTGTTGATGTAGAAGCCCTCCGTGATCGATGCCTGAGGGAGTCCTGGATTAGGGGGTGTCCGGATAGCCGGACTACCATCATCAGCCGAACTATCATTTGCCGGACTATCATCATCGACCGGACTCCAAGACTATGAAGATACAAGATTGAAGACTTCCCCCCGTGTCCGGATGGGACTTTCCTTGGCGTGGAAGGCAAGCTTGGCGACACGGATATGTAGACCTCCTACCGTTGTAACCGACTCTATGTAACCCTAGCCCTCTCCTGTGTCTATATAAACCGGATGGCTTTAGTCCAGAGGGACAACAATCACAACAACCCTTACAATCATACCATAGGCTAGCTTCTAGGGTTTAGCCTCCTTGATCTCGTGGTAGATCCACTCTTGTAAACATCCACAATATCAATATCAATCAAGCAGGACGAGGGTTTTACCTCCATCAAGAGGGCCCGAAACTCGGTAAACATCGTGTCCCTTGTCTCCTGTTACCATCCGCCTAGACGCACAGTTGGGACCCCTACCCGAGATCCACGGTTTTGACACCGACATTGGTGCTTTCATTGAGAGTTCCTCGTGTCGCCACCGATAGGCTTGATGGCCTCTTCAATCAACAATGACGCAGTCCTGGGTGAGACCTTTCTCCCGGACAGATCTTCAGATTCGGGCGGCTTCGATCTGCGGGCCAACTCCCTTGGCCATCCGAGCAGATCGAAGCTACGCCCCGCCGTCAGTCAGGTTTGAAGCTTAAATTTCACGGCCGATACCCGCAGGGACTTGATCCTCGATGGATCTCGAGCCGCAGCCGAAGCCGCCGCGCTATCACAATGGGCATGACCTAACTCGCCGCGGACATCACCTTGAGGTCGCACCGGATCCGCCCGACTCATAGTCCGGAGCCGATCGCTCAATTGAGGACGGATGGCTGGACACCGCCGGAGCCGCAATTCCTACGGCGATGGAGCCAACACTTACCTTGTCCCACATAAACCTCATGACTCCGAGGTGCCGGACTCAACCTCCCGCTACCGAGCCACCGAATCCGATTACGCCGATCATGGAATTCACCGCTGCGGACATCTTTCAGACTTGCCCTTCGGGCGACATCATAAACTCATTGAAGCATCTCTCGCTATCCGAGAGCCCTGGCGAACTACGCCAGGATGGTTGGGACGCGGATAACGAAGAAATTCAGGTCCCACCCACCACCCACTTCAGAGCCACCGCCGACGATTTAACCGACATACTCGACCACGACTCAAGACATCGACGGTATGGACGACGATGCGGAGACTACTAAGAACCGGTGCCTACAGGACATCGGAAGACCACCTCGTCATACGACGATACATGGTGGACACCCAAGGAAAGCGATAACGAGGAACAACGGGACACGCAGAGGATAATCTCGCCGATAAAGAACCATAACGGCGACGCAAACGCCGCCCCAAGTCCCGCCTCGATCAAAGCAGCCTTCCTAACGACCCAGCGATAGAGCAGGCAAGCCAGCTGACGACGAACAGGACAAGCCGGATAATCAACCCCTTCACGAAGCAATCAACAGTCCGACCACAAAACCAGAGCATAAGAGCATACGCCAAAAGCTCGTCGCCACTGCAAGAAGTTTGAAGAAGGCGAAACGGAAGCTCAAAACAGCAGAAGACACGCTCAGAATGAAGTGGAGCAAAGTATTCAAGACATCAGGCAAATATGGCAACGGCCATCAAACCAAGAGCTACCCGAAACGCAAGTTGCTACCAGAATTTGATGAGGAAGCCATCGAGCCTTCACAGTCAAAAAATAAAGAGGCCGCTGGCGGATAGACGCTGCACGACAGCCCAAAACGACAAACGGGCTGCACACAAGCCGAATTATAATCCTGGTAAAACGGATGGCCCAACTAGGTCCATCTACAGGCCAAAAAAGAGGACCCCAGGAAGTAACATACCACAACAAGTGTTCAAGACAGCGGCACACCCAAATAGGGCGCCAAGACACCCGCTATGTTTCACTGATGAGGTCTTTGGATCATGAATTTCCAGCAGGGTTTAAACCCATAAACATAGAGGCATACGACGGCACAATGAGACCCGAGTCGGATAGAAGACTACATACTACACATGCACATGGCTAGAGGAGACGATCTCCACGCCATAAAATACCTACCCTCAAGCTCAAAGGGCCAGCTCGGCATTGGCTCAAAAGCCTCCCAGAAAACACTGTTGGAAGTTGAGAAGAGCTTGAGGACGCGTTTAGAGCAAATTTTCAAGGGACTTATGTCCGCCCTCCGGATGCTAACGACCTGAGTCATATAACCCAACAGCCCGGAGAGTCAGCCAGAAGAATTGGAACAGGTTCCTTACCAAAAGAACCAAATAGTCGATCGTCCGGACGCAGAAGCCTTAGCAGCTTTTAAACACAACGTCCGAGACGAATGGCTCGCAGACACCTCGCCAAGAGAAGCCAAGAACAATGGCCGCGCTAACAAGCCTCATGACGCGCTTTTGCGCAGGAGAAGACAGCTGGCTAGCAAGATGTAGCACCAGCGACCCGAGTACATCCGATATCAGAGATGGAAACGGAAAGTCACGGCGCATGAAAGATCAGCGCCGGAATAAAGAAAAAAGCCCACTTGGCACGGCGGTCAACGCCGGATTCAAAAGCTCGCGGCCAGACAATAAAACACGGCCTCTTAAGGACAACAAAGACGAGCTATCAAATTTGAACAAAATTTTAGATCGGATATGTCAAATCTACAAGACCCGGAAGGCTCGCAAACCATACCAACCAAAATTGTTGGGTTTTTAAACAGTCCGCAGACTTAATGCGGACACAAGGCTCGATCACGCCAAGCGAGGACAATGACGAGCCCCACCAGCAGAAAGCACCGAAGTCAAAGGACTTTCCTCGAGAAGTCAAAACAGTAAACTTGCTTCACGTGATAAACACGAAAGCCAACACGGCACTCGCCAAGACAAGTGTCGGACGATCCACCCCAGTGGACCAAGGTTGGATGTCAAAACCAATCACTTTCGACCATCCGGATTAGTCCGTATATCCGGAGCGCAGGATAGACTGCCCCGATATCGGATCCCATAATAGACAGACGCAATTAACGCAGGTGTCGATGGGACGGTGGCGATGACTTAAACCTGCTATATCCGGACACAATCCGCAAGTGGGATAGACCCTATTACAATACGGCATAGCCGCACTTCCTTCAAAGGAGCAGCGCCAGCCCTTAAGCCAGCTATCAAGCACCACTGGACGAGAAGCTCGTCCACTTCCATACAATACCACATTCCGCGTCTATCACGCTTCAAATGCCCGGTCCACGTGGCATCGTTTCATCAAAGGGTCGCCTGAGACCCCGGACACGGCTAGACGAGTCCGGAATAAATAAGCTAGGGGCTACCTAGCCGCACACCCCCTCACAAGGGTTTGCACATACAAGCCATAATGAGCTAGCATAGGCTCAGCTTTCTTAATCTATATTTCAATTTTTATGCACTTTCTTGCACAATTTCTTTTCCAACCAAGTTCCTCTCTTTTTTACAGATGAACAGCGTGCACACCCGTCCAGGATACGGCACAACGGAGACACAAAGCAGACGTGCGAGAGGGACCCGCTGTAAGGACTCTTTTCGACTAAGACCCCACGTAAACCTTTCTTCTGTCTCTTGTTGCTATAATCTCCTGGTTTTCAGTATAACCAGAGTGGATCTGGCGTTTTGGCATCGGGCCGCACCAGAGAGAACCTGCCGTGCACGGACACAAGGGGCTTAGGGCTTTGTTTTGCCCGCTATTATAAAGACCGAACACCTTCGTGAGTGTTCGGCGCCTCGAGTTAGGCCTTATATGCATCAGCTCGAATCATGTCTTTGGTCAAATGTTGGGTTTGCCCGGCTCTGTGTTTTGCTACCTTACGCTCAGATCATCGGCTAACGCGGCTCCAGGAGAACTACTGCGATTGTGCCCCAGTTCGCCGGGCGAGCACCTCAAGAGAGAAAGCCAAAACTGACCGTCATGATACAGCGAGAGACCGGTCAACCACTCGATCGACCTTGGGAATATTTAGGATTCCTCCGCTTTGTGAAGGGCCGCTTCGGCCAGCACATATGCGCCCAATTGGAGAGCACGGTATTCTGTGGGCTATGTCGTAGCCCCACCCTCGAACTCCATGGCTAAGTGAAAGTGATAAAGCATTATAGTCCGTTGCCTCGCTTGCTATGCTACCACCTCCTTTACAGACCGAGACGCCGGATTAAGTGTGAAAACGCTATTTTTGCGAACACCCCGCACCTTGTGCATGGGGGCTGAAGCCGACGAACGCCATCTTTCGGGTTATACATACGTATGCATGAACGGCCGCAGCGAGATATTCTATTACTTGAACGCATAAGTATAAAAGGCGCTTACATCATAAAATCGTTTTACATCATATAAACGCTCATTCGAACGTAACATTTTTCGAGCATCGCGACTCTATTACACGGGCACCAGCAGCACTTCGCCAAAATAGTGCTCGGCGGGTAGCGGTTATTATCCGAACCCGGGTCGCAACAGCGTGGCATCCATCTCTCGTCCAATGTGTCTTCACACGGCGAGCGCCATCCGCGCACCCTCTATGCAGGCCGACCGCTTATCGCTTTGATATGCGGCACCGCCCCAAGAAATTGCTGCAATAAGCCAAAGTAACTCTTCGGTGGGGCCTATCCGCCGGATATGGGTCACTATATCCGCCATAGCAAGCCCGACAACCTATTTAGCTCAGCCCACTCAGCCAAACGATCGGTCAGCGAAGTGAACGCCCGGACTATGGAATTGAGACCAAAACAGCTCTTCCGTCGGTGATCCTTCCGCGAAAATGCACAACGGCATCCGCCGCAGACTCGCTGCTAAGTCCATATAAGGGTCCTCCGGACACCACAGTTGGCCCAGCTGAGCATATTTTGAATCCGTGAACCTTCGGCGCAGCAGAAAAGGCTTGCCAGCTACAATCTCCCCGGCCTCGCGCAGCTCTTCCTTCATGGCCCGCATTGAAGAGCGGGCATTCTTGGTTTCAGCGGTGGCCTTCCGCAGGTCTTCCTGCCCCGCTAGGCGCTCCTTCCCAAGAGCCTCATTGCGGTCGGTAGCCTCTTTTAACTTCACAGCCATTTCGCTATCTCTTCCCCGCTCGCAAGCAGCGGCCTTTTCGCCGCTAACTCCTCGGCCGCTTCGAGGTTGCCAGATCACTCCTTCCGCCTGCTCCTTGGCTTGAGCAAGTTCGCCCAAGACTCTCCACGGCAGCGGCACTATCTGCATTTCACGCAAATTTTGTAAGGAGTTGGCTTCGGCCCTTACCATGTGTCCGCCAAGAAGAACACTTACCTTGCGACTCATCAAGTCGCCTATTGATCAGCGCGATGTCTTCATCCGCCACATCGAGTTGCCGCTTTAGTTCAACAACTCCATAAGTCCGGCTGGCCCCCGGACGACCCGCCACCTGCATAGGCACGACAGGAATTTAAAACCTGCGATTTTGATCCACGGCACGCTGTCGATATCGACAACCTACCGAGTCTCAGGGGCTACTATCTATACAGGGCGCATTCTATATGCAAAACTGTTAAAAGGTGTGTCATTTTACATACCTCAAACCCCGCCAAGAACTCCCGACGGCATCATGCAACCCGCCTTGCGGACGAAATCCTTTCAATCACCACGCCATCAATGCGTGCGATCTTCCGAGATAGACGCCTTCTCAAGCAGATCCTTCACCGTACACCGCTTGGTGCCGAACTATCCGCTTTGCCACACTCGGGGCTCCTCCGTGGCGACACCTCAGGCTCGTCCGCCTCTATCCAACGGCGCCCGGATGGGGGCGTCTCGCTCTCTATCATCTCCGGACGAAGGTCCCCCGAAGACGAGCTCATCTGCGAAGGACGGAGATCCGAACTACAAGGTAAAAACTTTTGTTATCCTCAGAAGCATAAATAGGGATGTCCCTTATTATAAAACTCCTTTCTTTCTACTTACGGCTCGTTGGAGGGCTGGTTCATTGAGGGAGATTGTGCGCCGGGGCTTCCCGAACGCTGGACCCTCCGCGAAGATTTCTTCCCCGCTTAGGGCTTTTTTCCCGGTCCCGGAGGCAGTCCTCTTCTCCCTTGGTAGGAGGGATTCTCGATCCCCTCGCTCAAAAGCCTCCTTAGGCGAGGCAGTAGCTTTCTGCTTTCCCCTTCGCTTTCCTCCAAAGGCGCAACCTCCAAAGATCCGGACCAGACGGATCCGCGCGGTCTCGGGGGGGGGCGGACATCAGATTAATTTTTCTTCCGCTATCCACTCCTGTGTAGAAGGAGATTGGTCATAAGGCGGATCATTGAAAGGCAAACAAACGGTATGTCCGGACTTGGAACTACTTACTTGAGTATCCGGGCGATTGCAGCTTAGTCCAACATCCTCGGTCAATTCCGGACGCACCTCTTGCGATCCAAAGAATAAGTTATACATCTCCAGGGGTGTCATACCCATGAAGTGTTGAAGAATCTGCGGGCCCTCCGGATTGAACTCCCATAGCCGGAGAGGACGGCGTTTGTAGGGCAGGAGACGCCTAATTAGCATAACCTGCATCACCACCACCATATCGATCTCCCTCGTTAAGAGATCTCGAATCCGCCCCGCAGAGGTGCACGCCCTTTGACGGCCCCAGCTGAGCCCTTGGTTGACCCACGACATCAATCGTCGTGGAGGTCCCGGCGGAATAGGGCGGCGGATTTTGTCTGCGGCCCTCAAACGGTAATATAGAACCACTCTTGATGCCACAGCCGAGCTCCTCTTGGAAGGAGCCAGCGGGCCACGGGCATCGCCTCCTACTTATGGCCGCCCGCCACACTCCGCTTGACGCCTCGATCATCTTGGCGCCACATTGAAAGTATTCAGCCACAGGCCGAAGTGTGGGGTGACGCGGAGGAAGGCTTCGCAGATGACAATAAATGCGGATATATGGAGGATGGACTCCGGAGCCAAGTCGTGGAATTCCAACCCACAGTAAAACATGAGCCCTCTCACAAAAGGATCCATCAGGAAGCCTAAACCCCGACGGAGGTGGGATACGAAGACAACATACTCGCCGGGCTCAGGGGTAGGGATGGCCTGCCCTTCGGCAGGCAACCTGTGCGAAATCTCATAAGACAGGTACTTGGCCTCCCGCAGCTTAAGCACGTCCTCCTCCGTGAGGGAGGAGGGCATCCACTGGCCCTGGAGGTCGGAACCGGACATCGTTGAAGGTCCAAAGCGCTCGAATCTGGGGCTCTAGGTGCTGGAACTTGGAGCGTGGAGAGGATTCGATGGAAGATTGAAGAAAAAGAAACAAGCCTTGGTCCCGTTATAAAGAGGGAGAATACCAAGAGCCGTCTCCGTGACCGTTTGGAACTCGCCTTCGATAAAGGGGGCGTGGCGAACGGGCGCGGTTGGGTTACCCACGCCCGTATTGATGAGAATCCCGGATTAAGGGGAAACACGATCTCTGCTTCGACAAGACGTGCCAAGGAAACCGCTTCGCTAAATACGCTGAGGTGGTAAAGTAAAAAACAATTCGAGTAATGGCTTGGTAGTGGTGTGACGTCATGCCACGGAAAGCGCCAGCAGATTGAGCTTGTGTATATATTACTATTCTCTCAGACGGTGGAATGTGGAATTTATTTTGCGAGCCGGACACTATCCCGGTGTTCCCAATCTTCTATCATTTGAGGAGGAACCCGCCTTGCAATGCCAAGCAATATACACGCCGGACTTATCGTCATTGAAGCCTGGTTCAGGGCTACCGAGGGAGTCTGGATTAGGGGTGTCCCGATAGCCGGACTACCATCATCACCGAACTATCATTTGCCGGACTATCATCATCGACCGGACTCCAAGACTATGAAGATACAAGATTGAAGACTTCCCCCCGTGTCCGGATGGGACTTTCCTTGGCATGGAAGGCAAGCTTGGCGATACGGATATGTAGATCTCCTACCATTGTAACCGACTCTATGTAACCCTAGCCCTCTCCGGTGTCTATATAAACCGGATGGCTTTAGTCCGAGGACAACAATCACAACAACCCTTACAATCATACCATAGGCTAGCTTCTAGGTTTAGCCTCCTTGATCTCGTGGTAGATCCACTCTTGTAAACATCCACAATATCAATATCAATCAAGCAGGACGAGGGTTTTCCTCCATCAAGAGGGCCCGAACACTGGGTAAACATCGTGTCCCTTGTCTCCTGTTACCATCCGCCTAGACGCACAGTTCGGGACCCCCTACCCGAGATCCGCCGGTTTTGACACCGACAATGCCCCTCCGGCTGAGCTCCGTAACAGGCCTCAAGATGGGATCTCGTGGGTACAGAAGGTTGCGGCGGTGGAATTAGGTTTTTGGCTCCGTCTCAGATCGTTTGGGGGTACGTAGGTATATATAGGAGGAAGGAGTACGTCGGTGGAGCAACGTGGGGCCCACGAGGGTGGAGGGCACGCCTGGGGGGGTTAGCGCCCCTTACCTCATGGCTTCCTGGTAGCTTTCTTGACGTAGAGTCCAAGTCTTCTGGATCATGTTCGTTTTGAAAATCTCGTTCCCGAAGGTTTCATTCTGTTTGGACTCCGTTTGATATTCTTTTTCTGCGGAACTCTGAAATAGGCAAAAACAACAATTCTGGGCTGGGCCTCCGGTTAATAGGTTAGTCCCAAAAATAATATAAAAGTGAATAATAAAGCCCAATAATGTCCAAAAGAGAAGATAATATAGCATGGAGCAATCAAAAATTATAGATACGTTGGAGACGTATCAAGCATCCCCATGCTTAATTCCTGCTCGTCCTCAAGTAGGTAAATGATAAAAACAGAATTTTTGATGTGGAATGCTACTTGGCATAATTTCAATGTAATTCTTCTTAATTGTGGTATGAATATTCAGATCTGAAAGATTCAAGATAAAAGTTCAATATTGATATAAAAATAATAATACTTCAAGCATACTAACTAAGTAATTATGTCGTCTCAAAATAACATGGCCAAAGAAAGTTCATCCCTACAAAATCATATAGTTTAGTAATGCTCCATTTTCGTCACACAAGAATGCTCTCATCATGCACAACCCCGATGGCAATCCAAGCAATTGTTTCATACTTTAGTAATCTCAATCTTTTTCAACCTTCACGCAATACATGAGCGTGAGCCATGGATATAGTACTATGGGTGGAATAGAGTATGATGATGGGGGTTATGTGGAGAAGACAGAAAAAGAGAAAGTCTCACATCAACGATGCTAATCAATGAGCTATGGAGATGCCCATCAATTGATGTTAATGCAAGGAGTAGGGATTGCCATGCAACGGATGCACTAGAGCATGTCTGAAGGCTTCCATGCAAAGATGTCCTGGTTCTCACGGATGAACTCGATGAGCGCGCTTTCCTATTTTAGATCCAGATTAGCATTGATGTTGAACTGCTTGGATGAGTCGCCAGGAACAAAGTCAACTAACTTAGTGTCATCTGCCGATTTAAACTTCAACAAGGGATCATGATCTGTGGTTGGCTTCTTCAAAGATGTCATATCCGCCAGGACAACATTATCCTTGTAAAACTTCAGCTCCTTTGTTGTACAAACAGACTCAGCATAAGCAGCATCGCCTTCATCACACTCCAAGGCTACCTTGCGACTCCCATCCACTGTGATGGTGCCTTTATGACCTGACATCGTAAGCTGTAAGTAAACATAACAAGGCCTCGCCATGAATTTAGCGTAAGCCGGCCGCCTAAATAGAGCATGATAAGGGCTCTTGATTTTAACCACTTCGAAGGTCAGCGTATCAGACCTGGAATCGTACTCATCTCCAAAAGCAACCTACAAAGATATTTTGCCCACTGGGTATGCCGACTTACCACGTACTACACCATGAAAAACAATATTAGACGGCTTAAGATTTTTATCAGTTAGTCCCATGCGACGAAAGGTATCGTAGTAAAGGATATTGATGCTGCTGCCTCCATGAGCGACTACTAACGCCAAGTGACCCGGATTATCTACCCGGGGCGGGTGATCCTCACGACTCCACACAATGGGCTGCTCAGACCATCATAAGTAACGTGGGACCGCCGGCTCAACAGCGTTCACTACTCTTTTATGAAGCTTCTGATCCTGCTTACACAAGCTAGTAGTGAAGACGTGGTACTGCCCACTATTCAACTGCTTCGGGTTACTCTGATAACCAAACTGCTGCTACTAATTCCCCTGACTATTTTGTTAGTTATAACCACCCTGATGGCCTTGGCCTTGAAAACCGAAACTTGAGTCGCCGCCTGCATGACCCGGACCATGAGGGTCGGACCCTGAACCGCCATTCGGGCCATGGTTGTGCTGGAAAAGATGAGAATCTCCGAATTGCTTCATGATAAAACAATCCTTCCACAAATGTTTAGGTGGCCTCTCCTTTGTTCCGTGCCTTGGACACGGCCGGTTCATTACTGGTTCAAGGTCGAGTACTCCCCCTCAAGACTGAGCTGGCCTCCCCTTGCGACGCTGGTAATTATTCCGCGCACCAGTGTTGGCCACAAAGTCTAGATTCCCTTCAGCTCTGCGTTTACCGTTGCCACCTTGACTGGCCGGGTTGTGTTGATGTCCTTTCATGCCGCTACTCTTCTTTCCCTTGCCTATCCTTTCATCGTCAGACTCGGCGTCCTTGGTACAATCAGAGTCGGCATACTTGACAAGGGCCGCCATGAGCTCCCCCATGTCACTGCAATGGCGCTTAAGCCGCCCAAGTTTCTCTTTGAGAGGGATGAAACGACAATTTTTATCCAACATTAAAACCGCTGAGCTGATGTTGATACTATCTGATGAGTGTATGATAGTTGAGACCCGTCGCACCCAACTGGTTGTCGACTTGCCCTCACCTTGAACACAAGAGACTAAATCCACGATTGACATAGGTTGCTTGCATGTATCTTTGAAATTTTTAATAAAACGGGCCTTCAGCTCTGCCCATGACCCAATGGAGTTGGCAGGCAGCCCCTTCAACCAAGTATGAGCCGGCCCTTCTAACATCACGGTAAAATACTTAGCGCATGCAGCTTCACTGACCTCTAGCATCTCCATGGCCATCTCATAACTCTCTACCCAAGCTTCAGGGGGCTGATCCACTATGTAATTAGGTACCTTACGAGGACCTTTGAAATCCTTAGGCATACGCTCGTTACGTAGAGCCGCCACCAAACACGGTACGCCCGAGGTTCTGGAGGTCATGCCTGCCTCCACTGAATACATTGGGTAAGCCAAGGCGTGTTGATGAGCCGCTAGCTGAGCCACTAGCTCGGCCTCCATTCGCACTCTACCCTAATCCACCAAAGTCTCGGCATTGGCTCCTCCATGCGTCGGGTCATGTCCATGGAGCTGGTTACGGCACTGCTCCATACTTGAAACCGCTGGTGAATCAATATGCCAGTTGTAACTCCGGCTTGGACGAGGGGTTGAGTGAATCCGCTCACGACTATAGGAATAAGCCGCCTGCTGCTCCAATGCTATCTGAAGAAGTTCTCTGACCCTCCGTGTTTCAACCGCCGTTGGAGACTCGCCCTCAACTGGCAGAGCCGCCAACCGTGTTGCCGCAGTAATCATATTGTCGAGGGGATTAGAATAATGACCCGGCAGCGTTAAAACATGCTGATGTGGGGTATTGTTCATACGAGGAGAGCCCATGACTCGTGGCTGGACCGGCGCTCCGCCCTTAGACGCTTCAACCGTCCGGTTTACCACTAGCGGGTCACTGGTCCCTGCACCAGGTGTGTTAAAAAGGTTCCTCGCCTCGTAAACCAGAGGCAAACGACTCCGATGTCTCCTCCTCATGACTTCGTTTGAAGCATTCTGATCTGATGTGAGCCGGAAGGACTCTGCCTGAATTCGTTGCGCCTCAACATCCAGAGCAGCCTGTTCCGCAGTCATCCTAGCGTTCTTAGCCGCCAGATCTTCCTTAGCTTGAGCTATGTCATCTCGTAGCTTCGCAACCTCCGCGTTATGCTGAGCCTGATTCGCCGGGTTAACCTCTGCTGTTAACAATGTTGTCAAAGTATCTAATAAGTCGGACAAGACCTGAGCCGGCGGGCGCACAGGGCCTCCTGCCCCGGCCTCCGTTGCCGTTGATGACTCGGAAATCATTGCTGCTGCAGTCGTAGAATTCTGCCCTGGCTGTGTACCGGCCATGAAAATCGTGACCCTATTCGGCGCCTCATAGGGGTCCGGAATACTGCCGCCATCGGAACAGCCCCCAAGCCGGCCATCTTGCAGCTGATACATTGAATTAGTCTCTCCTGTGGATGATTCACCATCAGAGTAGATGGCCGTCTCACCGCCAGACACAGATCCTTCCTCAAGTTCAGCCCCATGGATGAATCCAACGAAGGCGCGCTTCACGGCGGGTTGAACCCGGGCGGGTCGTGCACGCTGAGCCATCTCGATGATGTCGGTGCAGATGTCCGGCTCAGGGCCCGGTTTGCCGATTTTGCCGATGAAGACGTGGATTCCGCCAAAGGGGACCCGGTACCCATACTCGATTGAGCCGGCCTCAGGGCCCCAGCCCGCATCGTCGATGTAGAGCTTGCCACGATGACTCTTGGTCATCCGGCCCACGGCGTATCCCTTGATCCCTTCGAAGTTGCCCTTCAAGAAGTCAAAACCGCCGTGCGATAGCCCCACGGTGGGCGCCAACTGTCGTCGAATTATCACGATAGATGTCCTAGTAGAAGGACTTAGTCGTGGAGCCATCACAACTAGGTTAGCTTAAAGGGGTTAAACGGGACAAAGGACACAGGAGTTTATACTCGTTCGGCCTCTTGCTATGAAGGTAAAGGCCTCGTCCAGTTTGAGGTGGTATTGCTTGGGTTTCGATTACCAAGGAGCGAATACACTTGACCTAGTTCTCGATCTGTTCTCTCTCGTTTCTTGTTCTAAGTCGCTGTCGGGTCGTCCCTTTATATACACAGGTTGATGCCCGGCAGCTCACGGAGTCCCAGCCGACTCATAAATAACGGGGCCGGCTCGGTAACTAACCATACATGCCTTATAATACAAGTCATACATATATGGCGGTTTACACTTATTGGGCCTTAAGTCGCCTTTGGGCTTCAAGCCCTCAATGAGTCTGCATAATGAACCGCCCTCTTCAGCATCTTCATGGGCTTTGTATTGATAAACCGCCGTGAGCATAACCCGGCCCCTCCTAGACGGGTTACACTCAATAGTTACATCCCCAACAGCTGGTGAAGGCTTCGCAGCCCGCTTTTGGCGAACTGAACCTTCTCAACCACCATACCCATCAGGGTACAGTACTCCTCCACTATGGAAGCATGTTGCAGTGCGTCCATCAGAGGGTTCGGCGCCTCCGGCTTAGTGGAGGTCGCCGTCGGAATAGGCGCTCCCCCCTCCTTTGAAGGGGGTTGCTCGCTTGATTCCGGAGCCACATGGGTCTTCAGAACTGTGTTCGGCTGGGGGCCGAACTGGTCAGGGCCCCCGTCGTCAGTATCCATTGGGGTTGTGCCCCCCATGTTCTCGACAGCCGAGGCATTACCCTCTGGTGCCGTCTTGCCGGCCTCCCGCACCTCTCCGTGGCCCGGGGAGGCCCTCTGGGACAACAGTTGGGTGTCATCCGTGGCAGTTGGCGGATTGGCTCGTGGAGGCGTCTCTCTCTCCACCATCCCTAGCTCCAGCGAGTTCCCTGAAGATGATGATAGTTGGGGGAGATCGCGGGCCGGACTGAAGCACACAATACCATGTGTTAAAACAACAATCATAAAGACCGAATATATGTACAGTGTCCTAGGATACTTACGATGCGGCCAGGGGCTTCGACCTGCGGCGCCACTCAGGGATGGCTTCGGCATCCGAATGGGAGCCATCCGGGAGGGATATCTTCCCCCTCTTGGACGCTTCCTCCTCTGGGTCTACAGATGCCGCCCTATTCTTCTTCCTCCCCCTCGAGGGAGGATCGCTTTCGGCCTCCTCCTCTTCTTCGTCTTCATTTCCCTCGTGGGAGGAAGGAGCTTTGGTCTCTCCAAACACAGCGTCCGAAGTGCCTTTACGGCGGAGGCCACGTTTGGCCTCCTTGCCCTTCTTCTTGGCCTTCTTCTCCGGCGCCTGGTATGGCGCCAGGACCAGCATCCTTGTTAGCAGAGGATCAGCTGGGTTCTCGGGCAGCAGAGTCGAGCAGTTGATTCGCTCCGCCTTCTTTGTCCAGCCCTAATTAAAGGATGGAAGTCTCAGCATACCCCCTTTGATTTGTGAACTAAGGTATGTTCGGGAACTAAACACTTACTTGGGTAGCCGGATGCACGCTGTCGAGGCCGATGTCATCGGTCGTCTCCGGCCACAAATTCTGGGCCTTGAAGAGAAGCTTCCAGATCTCTTCGTGCGTTGTGCTGAAGAATCGCTGTAGGGTACGCGGCCCTTTCGGATTGAACTCCCAGATGTGGAGAGGCCAGCGCTAGCAGGGAAGGGTCCAGCGAAAAAGCATCACCTGAATCACATCAGCGAGACTGGTGTTCTTGTCTATTATATTTTTGGTCCGCGTTTGCAGCATCGTCACTTCGTTGGCCGACCCCCAGTCCAGACCCTTGTTGGTCCACGACGCGAGCCGCATTGGGGATCCGGATCTAAACTTAGGAGTAGCCGCCCAGTTGGCGCCGCGAGGTTCGGTGATGTAGAACCACTCCGGCCGCCATATCTTGACAGTCTCCACAAAGGCCCCTTTGGGCCATGTAGTGTTGGGGAGCTTTCTCACCATGGCGCCGCCGCAGTCCGCGTGCTGACCGTCGACCACCTTCGGCTTCAAGTTAAAGACCTTGAGCCGTAGGCCGAAGTGTGGGGGAATGCGGAGGAGCGCCTCACACACGACGATGAACGCCGAGATGTGGAGGAAGGAATTTGGGGCTAGATCATGGAAATCTAGCCCATAGGAAAACATGAGGCCGCAGACAAATGGGTGGAGTGGAAACCCTAGTCCGCGGAGAAAGTGGGGGATAAATACCACCCTTTCGCCGGGCTCCGGGGTGGAGATGACCTGCTTCTTGGCAGGGATCCTGTGCACGACATCCGCAGCCAGGTACCCCTCCTCCCGGAGCTCCTTGAGGTCCTTCTCCGTCACAGGTGAGGCCACCCATTTGCCTTGAGAACCGGATCCAGACATGGTTGGAAAGGTTGGTGGCGGTGGGGAAGACGTAGCTTGGGCGCTAGAGCTCGAGGATGGGAAGGCTGAGGAAGGAAGAAGGCATGGGGTGAAAAGAAGGGATCTTTATCCGCTTATATAGGCCGTGAATATCAAGCGCCCGCCCCACTATCCTTAAAACTCGCCTATTTCCAAGGGGTCGTGCGAACGGCGCGGTTGGATTACCCAAACCCGTATTGATGAGAATCCCGTAATAAGGGGACACAATCTCTTCTTTGACAAGACGTGTCAATGGAGGCTGCGCCTCGAAACGCAAAGCGAGAGGCCAAAAAAATGGTTTGAAATAATAAAGAGGCCAGACGTAACATTTCGCTGAAAAAGCTGTCAGTGGACATACCTTATTTTGATTAAGTATTGTGGCTCAGGGTTGTAACTGTTATACAGAGCCGAATACAGTTCTCTTATTCAAAAGACTGCTTTCAGGTATTCGGAGGAGGAACCCGCCTTGCAATGCCGAAGGCAATCTACATACCGAACACATCATCATCGAAAGACTGGTTCACGGGCTACTGAGGGAGTCCTGGATTATGGGGTCTGATACGTCTCCAACGTATCTATAATTTTTTATTGTTCCATGCTATTATATTATCTGTTTTGGATGTTTAATGGGCTTAATTATGCACTTTTATATTATTTATGGGACTAACCTATTAACCGAAGGCCCAGTCCAAATTGTTGTTCTTTTGCCTATTTCAGTGTTTCGCAGAAAAGGAATATCAAACGGAATCCAAACGGAATGAAACCTTCGCGAGGATCGCTTTTGGAACAAACGCAATCCAGGAGACTTGGAGTGGACGTCAAGGAAGCAACGAGGCGGCCATGAGGTAGGAGGGCGCACCCCCACCCTCGTGGGCCCCTTATGGCTCCACCAACCTACTTCTTTCGCCTATATATACTCATATACCCTGAAAACATCTAGGAGCACCACGAAACCCTATTTCCACTGCCGTAACCTTCTGTACCCGTGAGATCCCATCTTGGGGCCTTTTCCGGGCTCCGCCGCAGGGGGAATCGATCACGGAGGGCTTCTACATCAACACCATAGCCTCTCCGATGATGTGTGAGTAGTTTACAACAGACCTTCTGGTCCATAGTTATTAGCTAGATGGCTTCTTCTCTCTCTTTGGATCTCAATACAAAGTTCTCCTAGATCTTCTTGGAGATCTATTCGATGTAATTCTTTTTGGTGTGTTTGTCGAGATCCGATGAATTGTGAGTTTATGATCAAGATTATCTATGAACAATATTTGATTCTTCTCTGAATTCTTATATGCATGATTTAATATCTTTGCAAGACTCTTTGAGTTATCAGTTTGGTTTGGCCTACTAGATTGATCTTTCTTGCAATGGGAGAAGTGCTTAGCTTTGGGTCCAATCTTGCGGTGTCCTTTCCCAGTGACAGTAGTGGCAGCAAGGCACGTATTGTATTGTTGCCATCAAGGATAAAAAGATGGGGTTTATATCATATTGCTTGAGTTTATCCCTCTACATCATGTCATCTTGCCTAATGCGTTACTCTGTTCGTATGAACTTAATACTCTAGATGAATGCTGGATAGCGGTCGATGTGTGCAGTAATAGTAGTAGATGCAGAATCATTTTGGTCTACTTGTCACAGACGTGATGCCTATGTTCATGATCCTGCCTAGATATTCTCATAACTATGCTCTTTTCTATCAATTGCTTGACAGTAATTTGTTCACCCAGTGTAATATATGCTATCTTGAGAGAAGCCACTAGTGAAACCTATGACCCCCAGGTCTATTTTCCATCATATTATTTTCCTATTAACTAGCTATTTCTATCATTGTTTATTTTGCAATCTTTACTTTCCAATCTATAAAACAAAAAAACCAAAAATATTTATCTTATTATCTTTATCAGATCTCACTTTTGCAAGTGGCCGTGAAGGGATTGACAACCCCTTTATCGCGTTGGTTGCAAGGTTATTGATTGTTTGTGTAGGTACTAGGGACTTGCGTGTAGTCTCCTACTGGATTGATACCTTGGTTCTCAAAAACTGAGGGAAATACTTACGCTACTTTGCTGCATCACCCTTTCCTCTTCAAGCGAAAACCAACGCGTGCACAAGAGGTAGCAAAGAAGGATTTCTGGCGCCGTTGGCGGGGAGACCTACGCACAAGTCAAGACATACCAAGTACCCATCACAAACTCTTATCCCTCGCATTAGATTATTTGCCATTTGCCTCTCGTTTTCCTTTCCCCCACTTCACATTTGCCTTTTCTTCGCCCCTCTTCCTTTCATCTTTTTTGTTTTCTTGTGTTGCATGTGCCTTCTATGTGCTTGCATCTTTTCTTGCTAAAAATCTATTGATATGGATCCTCATCCCCTTGCTAATCTTTTTAAGAGATCCAATTATTATGAACCAATTGCTAGTGAGTTGTGTGCACTAGATTATCTTTATGATATTTTGCTTGAAATCCGTGAATCTGGAAATTGTGATGAAGTACTTTATGAAGTGATTCATGGTAGATCTTTGAATGAAAAGCATGATTGCAATGATGGTATTATAAATTCTATTAATGTCAGTTGTGCTAATAATATGCAAAATCCTAAGCTTGGGGATGTTAGTTTTGCTATATCCTCTACTTGTTGCAATGATCATGTTTGGGGTGATTCTTCTTGTGATCTTGAAAATTTAGTTAAGCCTCAATATGAGATTGATAATAATGTTTGCAATAATATTGAATGTGGGTTTGGAAGAGTGTCAACTTTATATCCCACATATTTGAAGAATGTTCAATCTTATGAAGTTTTTGATAAAAGTGGGTTTGGAGAGGTCATGACATTAGTTAATGTTAATCCCACTATTTTGGAAGAGTGTCAACTTTGCATACATGTGGATCGTGTTAAGAATATGTTATGTGATAGCTATGTTATTGAATTTGCTTATGATCCTACATGTAATTATTATGACAGAGGAAAATATGGTTGTAGAAATTTTCATGTTACCAAAATTACATCTCTTCATGTTGAGAATGCTATCGTCTCTTTCTTCTTCCTTGCATATGCTAGTTTTTGCTTGCCTTGAAAATTTGTTTGCTTACAAAATGCCTATGCATAGGAAGTATGTTAGACTTAGATGTTTTTGTCACATGCTATATGATGCTCTCTTTATGCTTCAATTCTTGTCTTTCAGGTGAGCATCATCAAAATTATCAATGCCTAGCTAGGGGCGTTAAACGATAGCGCTTGTTGGGAGGCAACCCAATTTTATTTTTTTCCTTGATTTTTGTTCCTGTTTAGTAATAAATAATTCATGTAGCCTCTGTTTGGATGTGTTTTTATGTTTTAATTAGTGTTTGTGCCAAGTAGAACCAATAGGATCTTCTTGGGTGACAATTGTTTGATCTTGCTAAAAAAGACAGAAACTTTGTGCTCACAAAAATAATTGTTAAAATTCACCAGAACGTGATAAAATACCAATTCTCTTTGAAGTAGATCAATATACAAATTATCCAGGCTGTCGTAGTTTTTCAGAATTTTTGGAGTTCCAGAAGTATTCGAACAAATCAGATTGCTACAGACTGTTCTGTTTTTGACATATTCTGTTTTTCGTGTGTTGTTTGCTTATTTTAATGAATCTATGGCTAGTATCGGGGGTATGAACCATAGAGAAGTTGGAATACAGTAGGTTTAACACCAATATAAATAAAGAATGAGTTAATTACAGTACCTTAAGGGTGTGGTTTGTTTTCTTATACTAACAGCTCATGAGATTTTCTATTGAGTTTTGTGTTGTGAAGTTTTTCAAGTTTTTGGGTAAAGATTTGATGGATTTTGGAATAAGAAGTCGCAAGAGCCTAAGCTTGGGGATGTCCAAGGCGCCCCAAGGTAAAATTCAAGGACAACCAAAAGCCTAAGCTTGGGGATGCCCCGGAAGGCATCCCCTCTTTCGTCTTCATCCATCGGTAACTTTACTTGAGGCTATATTTTTATTCACCACATGATATGTGTTTTTATTGGAGCGTCTTGTATGATTTGAGTCTTTGCTTTTTAGTTTACCACAATCATCCTTGCTGTACACACCTTCTGGAGAGACACACATGAATCGGAATTTATTAGAATACTCTATGTGCTTCACTTATATCTTTTTGAGCTAAATAATTTTGCTCTAGTGCTTCGCTTATATCTTTTAGAGCACGGTGGTGGTTTTATTTTATAGAAATTATTGATCTCTCATGCTTCACTTATATTATTTTGAGAGCCCTTTAGAACAGCATGGTAATTTTCTTTGGCTATAAAATTAGTCCTAATATGATAGGCATCCAAGATGGGTATAATAAAAACTTTCATATAGAGTGCATTGAATACTATGAGAAGTTTGATACTTGATGAATGTTTTGAGATATGAAGACGGTAATATTAAAGTTGTGCTAGTTGAGCAATTGTGAATTTGAGAAATACTTGTGTTGAAGTTTGCAAGTCCCGTATCATGCATGTATGGTAACCGTTGTGTGACAAATTTGAAACATGAGGTGTTCTTTGATTGTCATCCTTAGGAGTGGCGGTCGGGGACGAGCGATGGTCTTTTCCTACATATCTATCCCCCTAGGGGCATGCGCATAATGCTTAGTTTTTGATGACTTGTAGATATTTGCAATAAGTATGTGAGTTCTTTATGACTAATGTTGAGTCCATGGATTATACGCACTCTCACCTTTCCATCGTAGCTAGCCTCGTCGGTACCGTGCATTGCCCTTTCTAACCTTAAGAGTTGGTGCAAACTTCGCCGGTGCATCCAACCCCCGTGATATGATTCGCTCTATCACACATAAACCTCCTTATATCTTCCTCAAAACAGCCACCATACTTATTATGGCATTTTCATAGCCATTCCGAGATATATTGCCATGCAACTTTCCACCGTTCCATTTATTATGACACGCTTCGTCATTGTCATATTGCTTTGGATGATCATGTAGTTGACATCGTATTTGTGGCAAAGCCACCATGCATAATTTACCATACATGTCACTCTTGATTTATTGCCCATCCCGGTATACCGCCAGAGGCATTCATATAGGGTCATACTTTCTTCTAGTATCGAGTTGTAATCTTTGAGTTCTAAATAAATAGAAGTGTGATGATCATCATTAATAAAGCATTGTCCCAAAAAAAATAAAGGCAAAAAAAGGCCAATAAAAAAAGGGGAAGGCCAAAAAATTTAAAAAATAAAAGGGACAATGCTACTATACTTTTTCCACACTTGTGCTTCAAAGTAGCACCATGATCTTCATGATAGAGAGTCTCTTTTATTGTCACTTGCATAAAACAGTGGGAATTTTTCATTATAGAACTTGGCTTGTATATTCCAACAATGGGCTTACTCGAATGCCCTAGGTCTTCATGAGCAAGCAAATTGGATGCACACCTACTTAGTTTCTTTTGTTGAGCTTTGATACATTTATAGCTCTAGTGCATCCATTGCATGGCAATCCCTACTCCTTGCATTGACATCAATTGATGGGCATCTCCCTAGCCCATTGATTAGCCACGTCAATGTGATACTTTCTCCCTTTTTTTGTCTTCTCCACACAACCCCCATCGTTATATTCTATTCCACACATAGTGCTATGTCCATGGCTCACGCTCATGTATTGCGTGAAAGTTGAGAAAAGTTTGAGATTACTAAAGTATGAAACAATTGCTTGGCTTGTCATCGGGGTTGTGCATAATGAGAGCATTTTTGTGTGACGAAAATGAAGCATAGCCAAACTATATGATTTTGTAGGGATAAGCTTTCTTTGGCCATGTTATTTTTAGAAGACATAATTGCTTAGTTAGTATGCTTGAAGTATTATTATTTTTATGTCAATATTAAACTTTTGTCTTGAATCTTTCGGATCTGAACATTCATGCCACAGTAAAGAAAATTACATTGAAAATTATGTTAGGTAGCATTCCACATCAAAAATTCTGTTTTTTATCATTTACCTACTCGAGGATGAGCAGGAATTAAGCTTGGGGATGCTTGATACGTCTCCAACGTATCTATAATTTTTGATTGTTCCATGCTATTATATTATCTTTTTTGGATGTTTAATGGGCTTTATATACACTTTTATATTATTTTTGGGACTAACCTATTAACCGAAGATCCAGTGCAAATTGCTATTTTTTTGCCTATTTCAGTGTTTCGCAGAAAAGGAATATCAAACGGAATCCAAACGGAATGAAACCTTCGCGAGGATCGTTTTTGGAACAAACGCAATCCAGGAGACTTGGAGTGGACGTCAAGGAAGCAACGAGGCGGCCACCAGGTAGGAGGGCGCGCGTAAGGGTGTAGGCGTGCCCCCACCCTCGTGGGACCCTCGTGGCTCCACCAACCTACTTCTTTCACCTATATATACTCATATACCCTAAAAACATCTAGGAGCACCACGAAACCCTATTTCCACCGCCGCAACCTTCTGTACCTGTGAGATCCCACCTTGGGGCCTTTTCCGGCACTCCACCGAAGGGGGAATCGATCATGGAGGGCTTCTCCATCAACACCATAGCCTCTCTGATGATGTGTGAGTAGTTTACTACAGACCTTCGGGTCCATAGTTATTAGCTAGATGGCTTATTCTCTCTCTTTGGATCTCAATACAAAGTTCTCCTCGATCTTCTTGGAGATCTATTCGATGTAATTCTTTTTGCGGTGTGTTTGTCGAGATCCGATGAATTGTGGGTTTATGATCAAGATTATCTATGAAGAGTATTTGATTCTTCTCTGAATTGTTATATGCATGATTTAATATCTTTGCAAGTCTCTTCGAATTATCAGTTTGGTTTGGCCTACTAGATTGATCTTTCTTGCAATGGGAGAAGTTCTTAGCTTTGGGTTCAATCTTGCGGTGTCCTTTCCCAGTGACAGTAGGGGCAGCAAGGCGTATTGTATTGTTTCCATCGAGGATAAAAAGATGGGGTTTATATCATATTGCTTGAGTTTATCCCTCTACATTGATAGTTCTTCGTCGTATCTATAATTTTTGATTGCTCCATGCCAATATTCTACAACTTTCATATACTTTTGGCAAAATTTTATACTACTTTTGGGACTAACATATTGATCCGATTGCCGATGCAGTTCTCATCTCATTGCATGTTTTATGTTTCGCAGAAACCCCATATCAAACAGAATCCAAACGGGATAAAAACGGACAGAGAATATTTGGAAAATTCCGGAAGAAGAATCAACGCGAGACGGTGCCCAAGGGAGGCACGAGGCAGGGGGCGCGCCTTCCCCCTCGTGGGCCCCTCGTAAGGCGGTTACTGCTCTTCTTTGGCTGCAAGAAAGCTAATTTTTGGAGAAAAATCTAGGCGAAGGTTTCAATCCAATCGGAGTTATAGATCTCCATATATATACGAAACAGTGAAAGGACAGACAATGAGAATGCAGAAACAGAGAGAGACAGAGAGACAGATCCAATCTCGGAGGGGCTCTCGCCCCTCCCACGCCACGGAGACAATGGACCAAAGGGGAAACCCTTCTCCCATCTAGGGAGAAGGTCAAGGAAGAAGAAGAAGAAGGGGGCTCTCTCCCCCTCTCTCCCGGTGGCGCCGGAACGCCGCCGGGGCCATCATCATCACCACAATCTACACCAACACCTCCGCCATCTTCACCAACATCTCCATCACCTTCCCCCATCTATCTACAGCGGTCCACTCTCCCGCAACCCGCTGTACCCTCTACTTGAACATGGTGCTCTATGCTTCATATTATTATCCAATGATGTGTTATCATCCTATGATGTCTGAGTAGATTTTCATTGTCCTATCAGTGGTTGATGAATTGCTATGATTGATTTAATTTGCTTGTGGTTATGTTGTTGTCCTTTGGTGCCCATCATATGAGCGCGCGCGTGGATCACACCATAGGGTTAGTTGTATGTTGATAGGACTATGTATTGGAGGGCAAGAGTGACAGAAGCTTCAATCTAGCATAGAAATTGATGCATGCGGGATTGAAGGGGGACCAATATATCTTAATGCTATGGTTGGTTTTTACCTTAATGAACGTTAGTAGTTGCGTACGGTTGCTAATAGTTCCAATCATAAGTGCATAGAATTCCTAGTCAAGGATGACATGCTAGAAGTGGCCTATCCCACATAAAACTTGCTATCGGTCTAGTAAAGTAGTCAATTGCTTAGGGACAATTTCGCAACTCCACAACTCCTACCACCAATTTTCCACACTCGCTATATTAACTTTATTGTTTCTTTATCTAAACAGCCCCTATTTTTGTTTACGCTCTCTTTATTTTCTTGCAAACCTATCCAACAACACCTACAAAGTGCTTCTAGTTTAATACTTGTTTTAGGTCAAGCGTGCGTAGAGTTGTATCGGTGGTCGATAGAACTTGAGGGAATATTTGTTCTACCTTTAGCTCCTCGTTGGGTTCGACACTCTTACTTATCGAAAGAGGCTACAATTTATCCCCTATACTTGTGGGTTATCAAGGCCTTTTTCTGGCGCCGTTGCCGGGGAGTTATAGCGTGGGGTGAATATTCTCATATGTGCTTGTTTGCTTTATCCCTAAGTAATTTTTATTTTCTGTTCTTAGTTGTTTTCTATCTTTAGTTATGGGTAGGGAACGCAAAATACCAAAAAAAATTAGTTGTACCTACTGAACAAATGGTTGAAGAACCACTCAGAATCTATCACACTCCTGAAGCTTATTACTTGGATCATCTTTGATCCCTATGTGCTCGTGCTGAAACCCCAGCTAGCTTAGTTGAGGGAAAATCTTTAGATGAGCATGCTTGTTATGTGCGACATCGCATATCTGAAAAAGGGAAACTTTTACTGGGTCAAATTCATCGTTTGCAATGCTATGCTTGGAATTTATGCGAAATATATGATATTACTTGTTGTTCTGAAGACCCTAAGAAACACCTTCCCTACCAATGTTTGTTTAGTGATAATGGAATCGTATATTTGTATGCTAAGGGTGTTTATAATTACTATGATGTTCAACAAATTGAAGAATTTGTTGCTTTTAAGGGTGGTTATGAAATTGCTTCTTTGATTGAAAAGTATAATGCTACTCTTTACAAATCTGAAAATTTTGCCATACTTGAATATTGTTATGATAATTATGCTTCTAATGTCTATGTTAAACCATATATTGAGGACTCCTCCGCTGTCCAAGAAGAGACTAATATTTTGCAGGAATCTATGGAAGAAGAAATTGATGAAACTGTGAGCTCATTGGATGAAAAAGACGAGGAGGAGAGCGAAGAACAAAAGGAGGAAGAGCGGATTAGCTACCCGTGCCCACCTTCTAATGAGAGTAAATCTTCAACTCATACACTGTTTAATTTCCCTTCATGCTTACCGAAGGATGATTGCTATGATGATTGTTATGATCCCATTGATTCTCTTGAAATATCCCTTTTTGATGATGTTTGCAATGCTTGTGGCCAAGATGCCAATATGAATTATGCATATGGAGATTAACTTGCTATAGTTCCTTATGATAAACATGAAATAGTTGCTATTGCACCCACACATGATAGTCCTATTATCTTTTTGAATTCTCCCGACTACACTATATCGGAGAAGTTTGCCCTTATTAAGGATTATATTGGTGGGTTGCCTTTTACCGTTGCACATGATAATCTTGATAGATATAATATGCATGTGCTTGCTGCTCCTACTTGCAATTATTATGAGAGAGGAACTACATCTCCGCCTCTTTATGTTTCCAACACGAAAAAATTGCAAGAAACTGTTTATACTATGCATTGGCCTTTACTATGTGTGCATGAATTGTTCTTTTATGACATGCCGATGCATAGGAAGAGAGTTAGAATTTGTCATTGCTTGATATATGTTCTCTTGTTCTCACTACTAAATGCCAAATCATTGCTAATTAAAATTGGCTTTGATATACCTTGGGATCCGGGTGGATTCACCACTTGAGCACTATATGTCTAGCTTAATGCCTTTAAAGAAAGCGCTGCCAGGGAGACAACCTGGAAGTTTTAGAGAGTCATTTTTTCTGTTGAGTGCTTTTATATAGTTTAAAAACAAAAATAAAGAGGGGAACCTAAAACCTTTTCAAAAAGAAAAGAGAAAGTGAGAAAGACGAGCATTGTTAAAGTGGGAGATAGCCTTGAACTTTGTTCATGCTCACGAAAACTTTGTGAATCTTGATTACAGAAACTTTTCAAAAAAAATTATCCCCTAGTACAATTCCATTGTATTATAACAATAATGTGCCAAGGTTTGCCTTTAGGATGTTTACAATGCTTGTTGGTTTGTGCGGTGCAGGACAAAAACTTTGGCTGTAGTGCGCGATTTTACATTTTTTACTGGAACGTCAAATGGTTCTGAAACTTTTTTCACTGTCTTTATATACAAATTGTTTATTTTTCCTAATTTTTGCAGAATTTTTCAAGTATCATAAGTATGGTGAATGTTCATATTATTACGGACTGTTCTGTTTTAGACAGATTCTGTTTTTGATGCATAGTTTGCTTGTTTTGATGAAACTATCAATTTATATCAGTGGATTAAGCCATGGAAAATTTATATTACAGTAGCTACAATGCCAAAACAAAATATTAATTGGTTTGCAACAGTACTTAGAGTAGTGATTTGCTTTATTATACTAACGGATCTTACCGAGTTTTCTGTTGAAGTTTTGTGTGGATGAAGTGTTCGATGATCGAGAAGGTCTCGATGTGAGAAGAAGGAAGAGAGGCAAGCGCTCAAGCTTGGGGATGACCGATGCACCCCAAGTAAATATTCAAGGAGACTCGAGCGTCTAAGCTTGGGGATGCTCCAGAAGGAATCCCCTCTTTCTTCAACAAGTATAGGTATGTTTTCGGATTCGTTTCGTTCATGCGATATGTGCAAATCTTGGAGCATCTTTTGCATTTAGTTTTCACTTTTATTTTATGCACCATGCTGGTATGAGATAGTCCTTGGTTGATTTATAGAATGCTCCTTGCACTTCACTTATATCTTTTGAGTATGGCTTTATAGAATGCTTCATGTGCTTCACTTATATCATTTGAAGTTTGGATTGTCTGTTTCTCTTTACATAGAAAACCGCCATTTGTAGAATCCTCTTTTGCTTCACTTATATTTGTTAGAGCGTGGGCATATCTTTTGTAGAAATAATTAAACTCTCTTGCTTCACTTATATCTATTTAGAGAGATGACATGAACTGGTCATTCACATGGTTAGTCATAAAATCCTACATAAAACTTGTAGATCACTGAATATGATATGTTTGATTCCTTGCAATAGTTTTGCGATATAAAGATGGTGATATTAGAGTCATGCTAGTGGGTAGTTGTGGATCGTAGAAATACTTGTGTTGAGGTTTGTGATTCCCATAGCATGTACATATGGTGAACCGTTATGTAACGAAGTTGGAGCATGAGGTATTTATTGATTGCCTTCCTTATGAGTGGCGGTCGGGGACGAGCGATGGTCTTTTCCTACCAATCTATCCCCCTAGGGCATGCGTAGTAGTACTTTGCTTCGAGGGATAATAAACTTTTGCAATAAGTATATGAGTTCTTTATGACTAATGTGACTCCATGGATTATACGCACTCTCACCCTTCCATCATTGCTAGCCTCTTCGATGCCGTGCATTGCCCTTTCTCACCTCGAGAGTTGGTGCAAACTTCGCCGGTGCATCCAAACCCCGTGATACGATACGCTCTATCACACATAAGCCTCTACCTATCATGACAGTTCCATAGCCATTCCGAGATATATTGCCATGCAACTTCCATCATCATCATATATACATGACTTGAGCATTTATTGTCATATTGCTTTGCATGATCGTAAGATAGCTAGCATGATTTTTTTCATGGCTTGTCCGTTTTTTGATGTCATTGCTACGCTAGATCATTGCACATCCCGGTACACCACCGAAGGCACTCATATAGAGTCATATCTTTGTTCTAGTATCGAGTTGTAAGTAAATAAAAGTGTGATGATCATCATTATTAGAGCATTGCCCCAAGAAAAAAAAGAGAGGCCAAAGAAGCCTAAATAAAAAAAGGGGGGCCAAAGAAGCCCGCAAAAAAAGGAAAAAAAGAAAAGAAAAAAAATAAAAAAAGAAAAAAGGAAAAAAGAAAATAAAAAGGGGCAATGTTACTATCCTTTTACCACACTTGTGCTTCAAAGTAGCACCATGTTCTTCATATAGAGAGTCTCTTGAGTTATCACTTTCATATACTAGTGGGAATTTTCATTATGGAACTTGGCTTGTATATTCCGATGATGGGCTTCCTCAAATGCCCGAGGTCTTCATGAGCAAGCAAGTTGGATGCACACCCACTTAGTTTCTAGTTTGAGCTTTCATACACTTATAGCTCTTAGTGCATCTGTTGCATGGCAATCCCTACTCCTCACATTGATATCAATTGATGGGAATCTCCATAGCCCGTTGATTAGCCGCGTCAATGTGAGACTTTCTCTCTTTTTTGTCTTCTCCACACAACCTCCATCATCATATTCTATTCCACCCATAGTTCTATGTCCATGGCTTGTGCTCATGTATTACGTGAGGGTTGAAAAGGCTGAAGCGCGTTAAAAAGTATGAACCAATTGCTCGGCTTGACATCGGGGTTGTGCATGATGTGAATATTTTGTGTGGTGAAGATGCATGGAGCATAGCCAGACTATATGATTTTGTAGGGATAACTTTCTTTGGCCTTGTTATTTTGAAAAGACATGATTGCTTTATTAGGATGTTTGAAGTATTATTGTCTTAATGTAAAATGATAGACTATTGCTTTGAATCACTCGTGCCTTAATATTCATGCCATGATTTGATACATGATCAATATTATGCTAGGTAGCATTCCACATCAAAAATTATCTTTTTTTATCATTTACCTACTCGAGGACGAGCAAGAATTAAGCTTGGGGATGCTGATACGTCTCCATCGTATCTATAATTTTTGATTGCTCCATGCCAATATTCTACAACTTTCATATAATTTTGGCAACTTTTTATACTATTTTTGGGACTAACATATTGATCCAGTGCCCAGTGCCAGTTCCTGTCTGTTGCATGTTTTATGTTTCGCAGAAACCCCATACCAAACGGAATCCAAACGGGATAAAAACGTACGGAGAATATTTTTGGAATATTTGGAAAATTCTGGAAGAAGAATCAACGCGAGACGGTGCCCGAGGGAGGCACGAGGCAGGGGGCGCGCCTGCCCCCCTCATGCCCCCCCCCATAAGGCGGTTACTGCACTTCTTTGGACACAAGAAAGCTATTTTTTGGAGAAAAATCTGGGCGAAGGTTTCAATCCAATCGGAGTTACGGATCTCCCTATATATACAAAACGGTGAAAGGGCAGACAACAAGAACACAGAAACAGAGAGAGACAGAGAGACAGATCCAATCTCGGAGGGGCTCTCGCCCTCCCATTCCATGGAGACCATGGACCAGAGGAGAAACCCTTCTCCCATCTAGGGAGAATGTGAAGGAAGAAGAAGAAGAAGAAGAAGAAGAAGAAGGGGGGCTCTCTCCCCCTCTCTCCCGGTGGCGCCGGAACGCCGCCGGGGCCATCATCATCACCGCAATCTACACCAACACCTCCGCCATATTCACCAACATCTCCATCACCTTCCCCCATCTATCTATAGCGGTCCACTCTCCCGCAACCCGCTATACCCTCTACTTGAACATGGTGCTCTATGCTTCATATTATTATCCAATGATGTGTTGCCATCCTATGATGTCTGAGTGGATTTTTGTTGTCCTATCGGTGGTTGATGAATTACTATGATTGATTTAATTTGCTTGTGGTTATGTTGCTGTCCTTTGGTGGCCATCATATGAGCGCGCGCGTGGATCACACCATAGGGTTAGTTGTATGTTTATAGGACTATGTATTGGAGGGCAAGAGTGACAGAAGCTTCAACCTAGCATAGAAATTGATGCATACGGGATTGAAGGGGGACCAATATATCTTAATTCTATGGTTGGGTTTTACCTTAATGAAAGTTAGTAGTTGCGGACGCTTGCTAATAGTTCCAATCATAAGTGCATAGAATTCCAAGTCAGGGATGACATGCTAGTAGTGGCTTCTCCCACATAAAACTTGCTATCGGTCTAGTAAAGTAGTCAATTGCTTAGGGACAATTTCGCAACTCCTACCACCACTTTTCCACACTCGCTATATTAACTTTATAGTTTCTTTATCTAAACATCCCCTACTTTTTATTTACGCTCTCTTTATTTTCTTGCTAACATATCCAACAACACCTACAAAGTACTTCTAGTTTCATACTTGATTTAGGTAAAGCGAACGTCAAGCATGCGTAGAGTTGTATCGGTGGTCGATAGAACTTGGGGGCATATTTGTTCTACCTTTAGCTCCTCGTTGGGTTCAACACTCTTACTTATCGAAAGAGGCTACAATTGATCCCCTATACTTGTGGGTTATCATACATCATGTCATCTTGCCTAAGGCGTGACTCTGTTCTTATGAACTTAATACTCTAGATGCATGCTGGATAGCGGTCGATGTGTGGAGTAATAGTAGTAGATGCAGAATTGTTTCGGTCTACATGTCACGGACGTGATGCCTATGTTCATGATCATGCCTAGATATTCTCATAACTATGCGCTTTTCTATCAATTGCTCGATAGTAATTTGTTCACCCACCATAATATATGCTATCTTGAGAGAAGCCACTAGTGAAACCTATGGCCCCTGGGTCTATTTTCCATCATATTATTTTCCTATCAACTAGCTATTTCTATCATTGTTTATTTTTCAATCTTTACCTTCCAATCTATACAACAAAAATATCAAACATATTTATCTTATTATCTTTATCAGATCTCACTTTTGCAAGTGGCCATGAAGGGATTGACAACCCCTTTATCGCGTTGGTGGCAAGGTTCTTGATTGTTTGTGCAGGTACTAGGGACTTGAGTGTAGTCTCCTACTGGATTGATACCTTGGTTCTCAAAAACTGAGGGAAATACTTATGCTACTTTGTTGCATCACCCTTTCCTCTTCAAGGGAAAACCAATGCATGCTTAAGAGGTAGCAGGGTCCTCGGGTGTCCGGGCTGTGTAGCATAAGCCGGACTGATGGGCCATGAAGATATAAGATAGAAGGCCTTCCCCCGTATCCGGATGGGACTTCCTTTGCGTGGATGGCAAGCTTGACGTCCGGGTGTATAGTTTCCTTTTTCTGTAAACTGACTTTGTACAACCCTAGGTCCCTCCGTGTCTATATAAGCCGGAGGGTTTAGTCTGCAGAGGCTATCATAATTAACATAGGCTAGACAGCTAGGGTTTATCCATTACGATCTCAAGGTAGATCGACTCTTGTAACCCCTATACTCATCAAAGTCAATCAAGCAGGAAGTAGGGTATTACCTCCATTAAGAGGGCCCGAACCTGGGTAAACATTGTGTCCCCTTGTCACCTGTTACCTTCGATCCTCAGACGCATAGTTCGGGACCCCCTACCCGAGATCGTCCGATTTTGACACTGATAGTCGTCGACAACGAGGGAAGAGACCCACTGCCGGCAGCACCGTTATCTCTGGCCGAGCACCGGTGCGGGTGATCCTCCGATCCCTTCATCGCTGCCCTAGTGTGGGAGGATCCGGCCTCCCGCCGCCCACCTATCCACATCCCGATGACCTTCAGGTATATCTTCCTTCGAAACCGGCCTAGCTCTACTTCCCTAGCTCGCTACATTGCTGCATGTGAATCATTTTCTACCTCTAAGCCCCCCTCGTAGCTAGGCTCGATCGGATGGTCCAACATCACCTAATTTTTTTCTATTGTTAGAGGTAAACGTACTTCATGGAGTCGAATCTTTTACTTGGTTCAAACAATAAATAAAGGGGGGAAATTTAGTGTGTACACTCGGACTTGGTACAAATAGGAAGGAAAGGGGGTGAAAGTAGTACAGACTGGTCATCCAACCGGTCTGTTGGTTGAAAAGGGAAATATAGGGGAAACGTTGTACACATTGGTATGACCAGAACTAGATTTGCTATCCACACATAGGAGTAGGTGGATAGAGTGAACAAAAATGGGACCAACCCAGATATGTTTCTTGGATGTTTGTTTCTTGGGGCAAAAAACTCTGAATCACCACTTTATGCCCCGGTTTAGGTATATGGTGCTGGACTCCTGGTGCACCCACTATCACATGCCCTTATATAAAATATTTAGATGTTCTTAATCTAATGCCCCTGGTAAAATGAAGCCATGCCACTGTTATAAGCCATGAAAAGTTTAGCCAATTGTTTTTGCCACTAATTGTTTGAGACTCTGACTGTTTCCTTTGTAGCTTTTTGTGCAAACAGGGATATCCATTTCACCTCGTTGCTATTGTGATCTTTTGGTGCACTGGACACAAAACACTTCTTAAAAGAAGTGACTTTTGTGCTGTTTAACTGGAATGTCAGAATGGAACCGTTGGTTCATTTTTATGGAACTGCACAAAGGGAGATCTGTGTTCCAATCTTCATCATCCATATTGGCACCATAACCTTCCTTTAGGTAAGAATGATATTTAATGCATGTGTTCATCTCTATTTTGCGACTGCCATGAGAAAATAATGCTATTATTTACTACTACACTTGTACTCCCTCACTGATAAAACCAATTCTGAAATAGAAGGCCAATCATGTACTTGGTTTCACTAACTAGTGAGGAGAAAAAGAAACAGAGCACAAAGAGGAAGACGAAGAAGAAGAAGAACAAGGAAATGAAGAAGATCACACGATGGTACCATCCTATGTTATCCTGACATCTTGCTAGTGGTATTGTATTGATGTGTTGATACTAGTCTTAATTTACTTGGAAGACTTGCAAGATGCTCATGCGTTGCACGTAACATCAAGATGCATTTGTATGAGTAGTTTATCTTGTGAGAGAAAAGGATGAACGAGGGAAGGCCTTATTTGCAAATGTGGAGAGGGGTGTGGGTATATTTTTTCGAAATTGCCATAGTTTCCTTCCCATCCGTCAAATATAAATCGGACGGCCTATATTGCAGGATGGCAGGCACACCATCATCACCAACTCTGTTTTTTATAAGATTAGAGTAGAGATAGATAGAGAAAAGCAGCAGAGTAGTACTTGGCTTGACGACACATCATACTAATTAACTAGATTCTGTATGCATGTGTGTCCTAGCTCTACACAATCAACAGAGTCAAGGTGATCTTGCTGAAGCCGAGGCCTTAGTCGAGGCCATTCAAGGGCTCCGGAAACGTCTCCCTTACATGTGAGACGATTCTCCAGGGAGCCCTTCCACTTCCGCTGTCTCTCTTGCAAGGTCACTTAATTAATTAGGAGTACTTAAGTAGCACTAATTATTGCTGCCTAATTTTCCTTTCGGAGTTAAACAAATCTTTAGTAGCACCGTATGCTGAATCATGTACGTGTGTATGTGTGTCTGTGGAGGCGAATCATGTGGTGGAGTAGGGAGGGAATCTTGGTAGTGTCATGACATAATAATGCTATTGTTTTGCATGTCAATTTATTGCCATTGGTTCAATGAGGCAATGTTTTGCGTATTGTCCATCATGAATTTGATGTGACTGTTAAAGTACTATGCTAATGTCTTTCTATCCTTTCTCACTAAGCTAATGAAGTTTTCACCTTGTTCCTACTTGTGCAAACATGGATCATGTTGTTCCAATCGTACATTTTAGTGGAACTACACAAGATAATACAATGAACTGTATCCCAACCAGTGCTTTAACTCTGTTGGAAGTTCTTGATAATCTTTTGATATAATCTCGCCATTGGTAAACAAGAGTGATTTCAACCATACATTTGAAGTGCACAAAAATATATACTGTTGAGTGATTTCAGTGAGTGCTTTACCATCTCTTCTGGGACTACTTGAATAAGCTTTTTTGCTCAGGTTGGTACCGGCCTAAGGCCTTCATCCATATTATTTTGTTGTCATCTGTATTTGTATCATGCTAATGTGTTGCTACTATCATGAGAAACTCCTTTATCTTTGCACGTTAAAGTTTTGCAAACTATGATACGTGGCAATGCTTTGAGTGTTGAGCTAATTGGCACTGATTAAATAAACTAATACCTCTCTTTAAGCAAGACTATTATGTTGCTAACTTTACCCATTAAGATAATGAGGGTGCTTCTATTTGTTAGTGCAAGTTTCATCAACTAGTCCCACAATTACAGTAATCTCACTCTCTCAATATATGTGCCAACAAGGATGCTCGATTTTGGTGGAACTGCACAAAAACTTTGGGTGCTTCATTGCCTCGACTGCTTCCACTGGTGCGCATCGGTCCTAAACAAATGGTTTTTTACCCCTTTCTGTGACGACATTTGGAACCGTCGCCAAGTGAGTGTGGGCGATAGGGGGGGTCCTTCCCACACTACCCAAAAACCATCGGGGATATGCCCTCCTGGCACACATGTTCGGCAAAATGAGGTCGTGTGCGACCGACGAGCGCTCAAATACAGAAATACATACAGTAGAGCTAAAAATACAATTATACGGCGAAATTGTTTCCGGTCGCAAGTACATCCAACACAGTCATTCCCCGCTAAACTTTTCTCTTCGTATGTACATCCCACACAGTCGCTCCAAGGAAAATGTTCCGTTCACAGGTACATCACGCGCAATTTGTCCCATTAAATCGTTTGTGATAGCATTGCCATTGCACACAATATTAATAATTTTATCATTTGGGTTATTGAATGCATCACACACGGTGCATAGAAGAAACTGTGTGGCAAAGGCTGTCCATGACACACACTTTTTATGTGACAAACGTTTGCGCAAGGTGGCCTAACGCAAACAGTTTTCAAGAGAAAGTCGTGTGTGCAGTGGAGATTGATCGCACACGTAGTGGATCCTAGAAATGTTTCTGATCTCCACATATATCGCAGACATTTTGCTCTCGCAAACCGTGTGCAGCGTAATCCCTAATTAATCCAATTAATCCCTAATTTAAAAATCACATGTTTTGAATTTGAAAGTAGGCAATCACTTATTTCATATCCAACCATGTTTATTACAAATATAGGTTCAACCACGAATCAATAATTCAATGCACAGGTACATATACTGAAGAACTACAAAAGCACCAAGTAAAGAATGATGAACCACAGTTGTACTAAAGACTGTAAAGAGAGAGGCGAAGACATTCAGTTCTTTGGAGAAGGTGAAGCGGAATGCCCATATTGTGCCCTCCTCCATGCGTAAGGCGCGCACGACTCTAGGACAACCCCTTGTGATGGCTGCCCGTCCATCCTTCACTGTCTTCATTAGGACTTCTCGATGCTCATTGTAGTCTAGATGAAATAATGTAACCTTCATTGTGTGTCCATCAATCATGTACTTTGCGAGGTAATATTGAGTGAACTGCTTCGGGAACCATTGGGAATGAAAAAAAATCAGACATTGTTGTCTAACAGCTCATTATGGGCAGTAAAAAGAGAAGGCTGCAGAGTTTGTAGTTACCATCCTACAGCTCACTATTGTGTTGGATAGAGCATAAACAAATAATTTGCTTGCCACCATTCGTATCTTTTTGCTAATAATCCTTATCAGTTTCCTCACTTGATGCTTGTTCATCAATATCTCATTGCCCCATACGCAAAAAGGGTCGATGCGTGGATCCTTGCCAAGGGCATATGTACATACAAGCAACAAGTCAATATTAGAAGCTAACTAGTGTCCAAGCCTGGATCTATCACTACTAGGAAAAAGCCTAGTAGTAGCGCGGGTTAAGAGCTAGTAGTAGCGCGGGTGCCGGCGCTACTACTACGGCGCTACAACTAACTAGTAGTAGTAGCGCGGTGAATCCCGTGCTACTAGTACGTGTGTTAGTAGTAGCACGGGTTCGACACGCGCTACTACTAACTATTTGTAGCGCGTGTCTATGACCCGCGCTACTACTATTAATTTGAAAACCCAAAAAAAATCTCAACCCCGTGCGTGCTGTCAATCATGCAGGGAGATCTCTGCCATGACGCGCGCCTCGTGGAAGCCGTCGAGGGCGGCTGCGGAGGCCTATCCGGCGTGGGCCGGGAGCTGGAGGACCTGGATCTTGGCATCGTGCATGGGGAGCAGCACCTCGTGGTGGCCGTTGCCGTTGAGGTCGGCGACGAGCGGTGGCGGGAGGCGGTCCACGTCGTGCTTGATCAGGAACCCGTCGTCCGACAGGTGGTACCACGCCTCCCGAAACGAGAAGTCGCCCTCGTGCTGCCGGAGAAGGAGGGGGATGGGTCAGCTAGGGTTCCAGATCGAATAGGAGAGGGAGGAGGAGGAGGGCTGACCTGGAGCGAGAAGAAGACGGTGAAGATGGCGTGGAGGAGGATGCCGAGGTCGCGCTTCCGCATCTTGGCGGCGGCGAGGAGCTCAGGCGATCGCCCACCGGAGGGATCTCAGAGAGGGAGGGGGAAGAAAGGAGAGTGTACCAGCGGCAGCCACCGCTAGAGTACGAGGGAGAGAGAAGGAAAGTGAGACAGGGGGAAAGTGAGGGAGAGAGGAGGGATTCGACCGAGGATATGGTGATTTAGTAGTAGCGCGGGTTTGTACCTCATACTTAGTAGTAGCGAGGGGTATAAAACCATGCTACTACTATCAACTTAGTAGTAGCGCGGGTTTGTACCCCTAGCTACTACTATGGCATGTCCCGGGAGGGCACGGTAGAGACCTCTTAGTAGTAGCGCGGATTAAAAACACGCGCTACTAGTACCAACTTAGTAGTAGCGAGGGGTAAAAACCCGCGCTACTTGTAAGCGTCTGCCTATAAGCTTTTCCCTAGTAGTGTATATGCACTACATTATGGAACGACGGGGGGAGTACAAGCCGAGGGATGAAGCTAACCTCGGCGGACAATGGTGGCCACTCCCGTTGTTGTCCTGCATAAGTAGTGGAAAGGCATGATAAGTATAGCAATCTTAACATCAAACAAATATAGCAAAGGTAAACAACATCATCTCCAAATGATAGCTTGAATGTGTTGGTTTCAGCATGCTGTTAAAGCAGATATAAAATGGAAGGCAATGTTACCTACAGCAGGCTTAACATCCATCAAATATTGCAATTCAAACTGGTATTGTTGAAAATGAATAGAACGTAGGTAAAGCTTAAACATCACACTGGATAAATGTGTAAAACTGAAATAAAGGGCATGTGTTAACTACACCAGGAATAACTGGAACCAATTATAGCCATTCAAACTGGTATTGATGTAGTCGAGCGGCACAGTTCCGACTTGCACATAATGAACCACACATTGTGAATGACTGAAATAAAAAAGGCATAAATGACCAGTATAACAACCAAATATAGCCATTGAAAACTGGACAGAGTCTCACTGCAACCAACCTAACAAGCAAATACATATAAACAAGGCATATGCTTGAAAACTGGACAAATGCTTACTGCAACCAACCTAACAAGCAAATAATGATAAACAAGGCATCTTCTTGATAACTGGAGAAATGCTAAAAAAAGCAACCTAACAACCAAATACAGATAAACAAGGCATCTGCTTGATAATTGGAAAAATGCTAAAAAAAGCAACCTAACAACCAAATACAGATAAACAAGGCATCTTCTTGATAACTGGACAAATACTCAATGCAACCAAACTAAGAACCAAATACAGGTAAACAAGGAATTTGCGCGATAACTGAAAAAAATGTTCACTCCAACCAACCTAACAACCAAATACAGATAAACAAGGCGTCTACTCACTATAAACAACCAAATATAGCCATTCGTGAAACTAAAGTGGACAATTCATACTTAAACATCACATAAACCTATTGAACAATACATTTTTACATAACTGAAATAATTAAACACGACATAGTTAAAGCACCGCACGACAAATGGTACTACAACAAAGGGTACGGGTTGGCAAGCTAGAAATGGTAATATTTGCTGATAGAATGTTGCCTCACATTTCATGGACGGGATCCTTCCAGTTTGAACAGCACAGACCCATGGTGCGCTCTCTGATGTCACAGATGGGTTGTTTCACCTTGGAAGAACCTTCGTGGGTGCCCTCCTCGTGGTCGTGGTCGATGAGATCTCACTCGGCAATTGAGGATCCTAAGCCGCCGCCGTAGAATGTTGATAATCCCCAAGTGCAGGGAATCATCGTAGCAATTCCCAAAGGTGGAAGTGATAAGTATGGAGTGTCGAACCCACAAGGAGCTAAAGGTTAGATCAATATTCTCTCAAGCCCTATCTGCCACTGATACGACTCTACGTGCACCGAACGTTTGCTTTCAACTTGTCGGATTTCGGGTTCCGGCAGACCCTTGAGGTTCGAACACTGGGGTGCGCGCGGAGATCCAACTCTCCACCGTCTCGTACCTCGCCGAATCGCAGGGACCTAAACTACTAACGGAACAGCACAAGAGACACATGATTTATACTAGTTCGGGCCACCGTTGTGGTGTAATACCCTAGTCTAGTTTGTGGCGTGGTGGATTGCCTCTTGGGCTGATGAGGAACAGTACAGGGAAGAACAGCCTCGCGAGGGTCTGTTCTTGGTGGGTGTGATGAACTGCTAGGTGGTGTCCCGTCGCTCTAGCTTGAGGATCGGGTCTCCGTCTTTCTCTGGATGCCGATCGTTTCGATCCCTGATTGTTTCGATCCCCCTGCTCTGAGTGTGCCTACTCCTATTTATAGGCGAAGGCCCTAGGCCTCTTCCCAAATATTGAGCGGGAAGGGCGCCAACAATTGGCCATTTTGAAGGGGAACATCGGGTACACTTATCCTGACTAAAGTTGGTCCTCGCCTGCCAAAGGCTCCGGTGATGACGCCTGCTTGGGCTCCACGATGACTCCCTTCCAGCTGTTGGGGCTGGTCTTGGTCTTGTTGCACCAAAACGGATGCCTTTGCTTGATGCTCTCGCCTGCGCTTGCTACCTTTACACCAAAGGGGAAAGGAGGACGCTGCGCGGGCTGGCGCCCTTGGTCGTCATGGCTTGCGTCATGGGCACCTCGCGAGGAACCCTGCCTTGAACTCTCCGCCTCCTCATGAGCCAACCTGACGAGGCCGTGCCTGAGGAAGCTCCTGGTCGTCCGCCCATGAATCTGGCCCCTCGCGAGGGTCTTGAGCTTGCGTTGATGAAGATGGGCTGTCCTGGGCCTCCTTTGAGCCATGCCGCAGGCAGGCAAGTCTGGGGACCCCCGTTCGTAGAACGCCGACAGTAGCCCCCAGGCCCACGGCACGCCCGAACTTGGCCGAGCAGAGAGGCGAAAGGGCAAGTGCGAAGCATCGTGGGCCCTAACAGCCTGCGGCCTTGGGCGCCGCGTGGCGGTTGATTGGACGCGTGCGCCTCTGCAACCGCGTGGGTTGATAATAGAGCGGCATCTTCCTTGCCTCCTTTACTTTCTCCAGTTGCTGCTCAGATCCCCTTTCTTGCGCCTCTCCTCTCTGCTTCCAAGACCTTCAGATCCACTCCACCTGCGTGCCCTAGCCATTCATGGCTCCTCGCCAAGCCCCGGTCGGAGCTTGGTACTCTCCTGCCTTGGACCCGCCAAATGTGTCAGGGGCGAGCCTCGCCCTGATGCGCCGGTTGGCGGAGGCGCAGGGCGTCAATGGAACGGCGGTGTTCAAGGCTGGCTCCTCCGCCCCTGAGGGTCGGGGGAGTACCTTCTACCCGTTCTTCATGAGCGCCATCATTGCTGGTCTGGTGCCTCCCTTCTCTGAGTTCTTCTTTTCCGTCCTCCGTCACTACAACATCCAAGCTCTGCACCTCCATCCCAACTCCGTCCTTCTTCTGGCAATCTTCGCCTACTATTGTGAGGCCCATGTTGGGATGAAACCCTCGGTGGCCTTGCTGCGCCACTACTTCTTCCTCCGAACCTCCCGTGGTTCCGCCTCCGCGTGCGCGAGCTTCGTTGCATACGGCGGAGCCATCGCCATTTCAAACCCTGGGAAGCGGATTGAGGGCTTCAGGAGCAAGTGGGTCTTGGTGGATGCTGGGCGCATCCACCTTCGGCTGATCCTGCCCACGGAGCCCGCCAAGAGTTCCGACGACTGGTCCTGAGCGGAGCTTCGGGATCCCCGCGCGAAGCTGGTACTGGAGAAGACGGATGCAAATCTCAAGCCGGCCGACGCGGCGGCGGTGAAGCTGACCGGTGCGTCGCTGCTGAGGGAGTTCCTGGAGCACCAACTGGCTCCGCTTCGCCAGTACTCGCTTCCGATGTGGAGGCCTCACTCGAGCCCCGTGGTCCTGGCCAGCGTGGATCTGGCGATGGTCCTCCAGTCCTTGGTTGGGGGCGATGTGGCGAGACTGGAGGGCGCCCCCGTGCCCTTGTTCCTTCGTGAGGATTGGGAGCAGGTAGTGGGGCCCATGCCTGTCTTCAATGGGGACGGGCCCGTGCCTGTGGAGGCTCCGGAGGACCTGGTGGACGTGTCCTCTTCCGACTCCAGCGAAGAGGTGGAGGAAGGAGAGGCGGGAGAGGGGGTTGATTCGGGAGCGGAGTCAAGGGCTCCTCCCCTGCGGCGCAGGTCCCGCGTTCTCCGCCTCCCCAGAGTGGCAGCGAGGATGAGGATGAGCATGGAGGCAGGAGCCTGCCCCCGATCCCGAAGAAGGACCGGACTGGGCTGGTCCCCCGCGGGTCTGCCCCGGCCCCGGGGCGATCCGCAGACGCGCCTCCTGCTCCCGGCCCCCTTGAAGCTGATCCCTGCAGCCGGCTCTCGGGCTTCAAGTATGGCCGGAGGCTGCTCGAGTCCATCGGCGACGACCTGTAAGTGCCTGCTTCCCATCTTGATTATTGCTCCGTCGACAAGATCTGATGTCCATGCCCTTCGGCCAGGCTGGTGCCCACGGCGAAGAAGCTGAAGGGGGCTCCTGAGGCCCCATCCGTGGCGGTGCCTCTGCCAGAAAAAGAAGGTGATCCTGACGCCCAGGCCTCTCCTGCCCGGGCATCCTCGCGAGGCGTGGCTGAGCCCGCTGGGGCGAGCTCAGCCCCCTTGACCCAGGCGACCCCCGAGGTGCCCTTGCTTGGCGCTGCCTCCACTGTTGCCGTGGCGCCGCTGGTTCCGCCTCAGGGCGCAGTGGTCACACGGCCGTCTTCTCCTCCTACTCCACCGACTGCTGTCTCTCCGACTCCTCCCACTGTCCTGGATCGTGCTGCCGCTGAATTGGACCGGCTGCGGCAGGATCTTCTGGGCGTCGACCCTCGCTTGGTGGCCGGGCGCTTGGAGCTGGCCTCTGGTTGGATTCGCTCCGACGCTTCGATTCGGGCGGCGCTGGTCCAGGCCTCGACGGCTTGCGACGAGGAGAAGCAGGCTGTTCGTGAGGCGAAGGTAGCCCGCGATGCTGCCTTGGGGGAGGCAGCCAGCATCCAAGGTCGCTGTGAGACGCTGGAGGGCGAGCTGAAGGGCCTGCAGAACCAGCTTGCCGAGGAGGCCCTCCTCCGCCAGGAGCAGGAGGAAAGCATGAAGGCTCGCGAGGCGGCCGTCAAGGACCGGGAGGCCAAGCTGAAGAAGCGCCGTGACCGCCTAGGCGCGCTGGAGCAGGAACTGGAGGCGAGGAAGGTCGAGTTGGACGATAAGGCGCGAGTTCATGCCAAAGATCGCGTGGCCTTCATGGATATGGAGGTGAAGGCTCGCGCCTTGCTGAGGGAGCTTTACGATAGCAGCCTGGAGAGCCCACTGGCCTGCGCAGAGGACGGCCCCGCCAAGCTGCTTCCCTTCCTGGTTCGCGCTCTTGAAGATGTCTCCCTTGGTCTTGGCCCCACGGTTGAGGCCGAGGCGCGTGTCTTGTCTTCCGCGACACTGACGCGGATCCTCACCCACATCTATCTTTGCGATCCCAGCGTCGACATGGACAGCCTGCTGGAGCCAGCAAGCGGCGAGCATGCAGCTGCCGCTGCCGAGGCTGTGAAGGATCGCGCGGAGGCTCTGTTGGGGAAGTTCCAGGCCTTTAGCACCAAGCCGAAGCGAGGCGCTGCCGGCCCTGCTGCTTCACGAGGCGAGCCCACTCCGCGCTGCTCCACCGCCGACAAGTGACTCCTTGTGGCCCCTGCCTTGCTTTCAATTCCTGCGCATGTATCATGCCTCGAGGAGGCGTTTAAACTTGCGTTTGGTATTGCAATAACAGTGTGGACTGTAATATTTGTCTTTGAATTCCTTGAAATTTGTGCTTCCTACTTGCTTTATGTTCTACGCCGGCAGAGCCCGGCCCCGCGCATACCTCAGCCGCCGTTAGCCCCGACCGGAAACCAAGATGGGACCAAGGAGTGAGGGGCTACGTGACAAGTTAGGCTCCTGAGTCGCGATGCTCAGGAATCCCCCTTGGCGCACGAACAGCAAGTAGGGAGGTGAGACGCGGGCAGATCCACCGTTCTACGTCTGCAGAGCCCGGCCCCGTGCATACCTCAACCGCCGTTAGCCTTTCGGAACTAAGGGGTGAGGGGCTACGTGACCAGTTAGGCTCCTGAGTCGCGATGCTCAGGAGTCCCCCTTGACGCTCAAACAGCATTTGTACCTTGGCTCCGCTCGGGGAGTGACGTGCGACGAACCAGGCCCGAGGGGCCTGGCTGGGTGGCGTGCGTCTGGGCGTGACCCAGGCGCAGCCCCCTCGCGCGGCGCTCCCGAGGGGAGGCGTTGCGACGAGGCCAGACACTGAGCTCTGGGCTCCCTGAGGTTGATGCGACCCGGAGGCCACCCTCAGTTGTTTATCACCAGCGCGGAGCATAGCGCTTCCGCATGCGTATGGGCATAGCCGCTCCTCGGCAGTGTCGTCAGCCAGCGCGGAGCATGGTGCTTCCACTGGAACGTGCGAGGGGGCTCCCCTCCGGGAGGAGCCCCCGGGGCGTATACAGCCCCACCCTGACACGTGGCTGGCACGGTAGGGCTGAACGAGGTGTATCTGGGCACCCGTGAGCCAGCGCGGGACTCACGGGGCCCTACCTCAAGGCGGTTTGTGCCTAGCTCTGGGCCTTATCTTCGAGTGTGTTCCAGCAAATTTGGCCAGATGCCGGTGCTCTACGTCTTCGGGTCTCGGCTCTCGGGCTGGTCTCAGCCGTCGCTGGCAAGCCAGGTCGCGATGCCATGGTCAAGACCAGAGGTTGAGGGCCGGAGAGCCGGTAGGAGCCCCGAGTTGCGATGCTCAGGCACCCACCCCCTTTAACGCGCAAGCTGGATTAGATGACGCAACTCTACGTCCTCGGGTCCCGGCTCTCGGGTTGGTCTCAGCCGTCGCTGGCAAGCCAGGTCACGATGCCATGGACAAGACCAGAGGGTGAGGGCCGGAGAGCCGATAGGAGCCCTGAGTCGCGATGCTCAGGCAACCCCCCTTTAACGCGCAAGCTGGGTCAGATGCTGCAACTCTACGTCCTCGGGTCCCGGCTCTCGGGCTGGTCTCAGCCGTCGCTGGCAAGCCAGGTCGCGATGCCATGGACAAGACCAGAGGGTGAGGGCCGGAGAGCCGGTAGGAGCCCTGAGTGGCGATGCTCAGGCACCCCCCCCTTTAACGTGCAAGCTTCCGCCACCTAGGAAAAGGCACCAAATAACAAGCATGGTGGAGCGAGAGCATAATCCTAAGGAAAACACAAGAAGGATACATGCCGCTGGGACAGGCCCGAGCGGCTTGGGGATGATGCAGCCCGAGGGGCGCCCCCAACAGGATAATCTAATGACATGAAATAAAAGGGATACATGCCGCAGGGATGGACCCACGCGGCCTGGGAATAATGCGGCCCTGAAGGCGCTCCCAGCCGGAAATAAAACTTAAAGATGTCACCTGGTGATGTTGGGGACGAAGGGGTGTTGACGTAGCAAACTCGGTGGCCTGCGGGAGCCGATCCTCACGAGCCCCCAGGCCCGGGGGCCTCGGGAGGCTCCGGAGGCGCTGGCGGCTCCTTAGGGGCCATCTCCATCTCCGCCAGGGCTGCGGCGTGCCTGACCTCTTGAGCCTCCAGGATGGCCCTCATGAGACGCTGGTGCTCAGCAGCCGCGTTTGGCAGGCCATAAGGCATGCGTACGTAGCTGTGGGGCGGACCTTCGCAACGTCCCACTCGCGAGGGCTAGAGGCGCTCTTGAGATGCGGCTCGGTTGAGCCCTGGTATGTCGATGCAGACGCGCAGCCCACCATCCTCGCCTGGATGGGGGGCCACAGCGGGTAGGCGGCGGCTGCCCCTCATGACCCTTGACTCTTGTAGCTCCTGAATGGCCTTGCTGACAAACTCCTGAGGGTTCATCCCTCCTTGCCTTGCTCCTGCTTGCGGGAAACGTGCTTTGAAACACGCCTCCACGTGCTGCCCAAGCGCCTCCCTCGAGACCTTGGCGAGGTCGGCGGCCCTCCAGGGGAGAGCCCCCGAGCCCTGCCTGAGGAGGGCGTCGAGCGTGCTTTCCTATGCGATGGAAGGAGGCTCCCCCTGGCCCGGCGCGGGCCCTGAGGGGCCTGCCTCTTGAGGAGCCGGGCCGGTCGATGTCTTCTTCTTCTTGGGTGTGGCCTCGGGAGGCCTCCTGCTGCTTGTGGTCAGGTCTTCCAGCGATGCGGCTGAAAAGCTCGCTCCAGGGAGCACACCGCGTCTCTCTCTTCACGGGGCACCGTGATGACTCCGCCGCTCCACGGCATCTTGAGGGCGTTGTAGCCATGGTGGGTTCTGCCATGAATTTGGCCAACGCTGGGTACCCGAGGATGGCGTTGTACGGCAGGCGAATGTGGGCGACGTCGAAGTCGATGAGCTCGGTGTGGTAGTTGTCGCGAGCCCCGAAGGTGACAGGAAGGCGGACCTGCCCGATCGGGATCGTGGAGCCGTCGGTGACTCCGGAGAAGGGCTTGGTTGGCTGAAGCTGACTGTAAGGCACTTGAAGATTGTTGAATGTTTCCATGGACAGGACGTTGAGCCCTGCTCCGTCGTCGATGAGGGTCTTGGTGACTAGCACGTTGCTGATGATTGGGGAGCAAAGCATCGGGAGAACTCCGGCTGTGGCTGCGCACTTGAGCTGGTCCGCTGAGCTGAACATGATGGCGCACGCCGACCACCTGAGAGGGCGCGTGGCCTCGAGCTTGGGGAGGACTGCATTTACTTCGCGGGCGAACTGCTTGAAGATGCGCTGAGAGGCTGGGGCTTGAGCTCCGCCCAGGATGCAGGAGATCGCGCGCGCTTCCTGGAAGCCCCCAGGCCCCTCGTCCTGATGACGGTCTTCAATCCTCCTTGGCGGCGGCGGCAGCGGAGGGAGGCCTGCGTTCCCCTGCGGGCGATCCTCGCGAGGCTGATCCCTCCAGCCTCCCTCGCGAGGTGGGTCTTGCCAGCGATCCTCGCGAGGTTGGTCGCGCCACCCTTGGCGCGGGCCGCGGTCTTCCCAGCGTCCTGCATTCCTTCCTCCTCCTCGGTCGTAGCCCCGATCACTGCGCTCGGGGCATCTGCCGACCCTTCCTTCGCGTACGGCCCAGAGCTCTTGACATTCATTGGTGTTGTGAGTGTGGAGGTCGTGGTACACACAGTACCGGCTGCCCTTGGAGGATTCGGGCTGATCTCTGCCTCGCTTGGTGTCTGGTTCGGCCGCGAGTATGGCAGCCCCCTTGCGCTTCACGTCCTTGGCCTTGGACTTCTTCTCTTCGGGATCCGCGGCAGGCAGCTCAAGGAGGGAGAGGCGCCCCTCCTCAGCCCTGGCGCACTTGGTCGCCAAGTTGAACAGCTCCAAGGAGGTGCACAGATCTTCATGCATTGCCAGCTCCTCCTTCATCTTGACGTCGCGCACGCCGTCGGAGAAGGCGGAGATGATGGCCTCCTCCGTTACCCTGGGGATCTTGAGGCACGCGTTGTTGAAGCGCTGGATGTACTTTTGTAGGGTTTCCCCTGGCTGCTACTTGATTCGACGCATGTCGCTCACGGCGGGTGGCCGGTCGCGAGTACCTTGGAAGTTGGCGATGAAGCGGGTACGCATCTCGGCCCAGGAAGAGATCGTGCCTGGGGCCAGATTCAGGAGCCAGGTGCAGGCCCCATCCTTGAGCGCCATGGGAAACCAATTCGCCATGACCTTTTCATCCCCGTTGGCAGCCTCGATGCCTAGCTCGTAGAGCTGGAGGAACTCCGTAGGGTCAGCTGTGCCGTCGTAGCGAGGAGGCAGGTCTAGCTTGAACTTGGCGGGCCACGCGACGCTGCGCAGCTCGGAGGTGAAGGCGCGGCAGCCCGCCGTGGCCGCAGGGGGCCTTGGACGGCAGAGAGCTTGGTCTTGTGGGCCTCCCTGCGCCGCGGCTGGGGGCAACGCAGGGTCTTGACGTGTTGGAGCGGGGAGCGCTCGGGCAGCTTCTTGCGGGCGAGGAACTTATCGACAGCTCTGCTTTTGCCGCGCCGGCGCCGGGCGGAACGGGTTCGCCTCGGGAGGAGGAGGCGGCTGAGGCGCCCCGGGAGCTTCATCGCCCGCGCGGGGCGGGGTGCGGTGCAGCAAGACAAACGGCGCGGGGTCGCCTCCTGCTGTGCGGACGAGCTCGGCAACTCGGTCGAGCCATTCTTCATAGACGTCGTCGACGGGGCGGTAGCGCAGGAGCTCGTTTGCCGCAATGAGTGCAGCTCGGGCCTCCATGGCCGCACGGGGCGCGCGTGACGAAGAACCAGCCGGGGTGAGCGAAGGCGTGGCGGTGTGGCCGTCCCGCCTCATGGACGGGTGCTGGGACGATGCTTGCTGCTCGTTCCCCGCCGGGCCGGTGGCGGCGTTGACGGCAGGTGACGGGGAATAACGAGGGCGCCCGCCGACGGGAGCTGTCTGGGCGACATGGGAGGCGAGGGCGGCTCGGCGCTCGGCGCGGGCCCGACGGGCGTCAGACATGGTTGCGGTGGTCGAGGAAGAACGAGGCGACAAAAGGCAGATTCCGGCGCACCCCTACCTGGCGCCCCAAATGTCGGATTTCGGGTTCCGGCAGACCCTTGAGGTTCGAACACTGGGGTGCGCGCGGAGATCCAACCCTCCACCGTCTCGTACCTCGCTGAATCGCAGGGACCTAAACTACTAACGGAACAACACAAGAGACACAAGATTTATACTAGTCCGGGCCACCGTTGTGGTGCAATACCCTAGTCTAGTTTGTGGCGTGGTGGATTGCCTCTTGGGCTGATGAGGAACAGTACAGGGAAGAACAGCCTCGCGAGGGTCTGTTCTTGGTGGGTGTGATGAACTGCTAGGTGGTGTCCCGTCGCTCTAGCTTGAGGATCGGGTCTCTGTCTTTCTCTGGATGCCGATCGTTTCGATCCCTGATTGTTTCGATCCCCCTGCTCTGAGTGTGCCTACTCCTATTTATAGGCGAAGGCCCTGGGCCTCTTCCCAAATATTGAGCGGGAAGGGCGCCAACAATTAGCCATTTTGAAGGGGAACAGCGGGTACACTTATCTGACTAAAGTTGGTCCTCGCCGCCAAAGGCTCCGTGATGACGCTTTGCTTGGGCTCCACGATGACTCCTTCTAGCCATTGGGGCTGGTCTTGGTCTTGTTGCACCAAACGGATGCCTTTGCTTGATGCTCTCGCCTGCGCTTGCTCCCTTTGCACCAAGGGGAAAGGAGGGGCTGCTGTGGCTGGCGCCCGACTAGCGCCCTTGGTCGTCATGGCTTGCGTCATGGGCACCTCGCGAGGTACCCTGCCTTGAACTCTCCGCCTCCTCATGAGCCAACCTGACGAGGCCGTGCCTGAGGAAGCTCCTGGTCGTCCGCCCCGCGAGGCTTGGCCCCTCGCGAGGGTCTTGAGCTTGCGTTGATGAAGATGGGCTGTCCTGGGCCTCCTTTGAGCCACGCCGCAGGCAGGCAAGTCTGGGGACCCCCGTTCCCAGAACGCCGACACAACTAGTAACGAGAAATAAAACTACATTGTGGGTATGAAGAGGGTAACTTTGCATGGTAACGGAGAGCTAAAATATAAAAGTAGGTGCTGTTATCATAAAGTTAGAATATATTACTAAGTATTATAAATAGCGAGCATGGAATAATGGTGGATCGGTGTGCGGAATTGTCCTAGGCAATTGTTAACAAGACCGATAGTCGTCATTGCAATTTCATGAGGGAGAGGCATAAGCTAACATACTTTCTCTACTTGGATCATATGCACTTACGATTGGAACTCTAGCAAGCATCGCAACTACTAAAGATCATTAAGGTAAAACCCAACCGTAGCATTAAAGCATCAAGTCCCCTTTATCCCATACGCAACAACCCCCTTACTCGGGTTTATGCTTCTGTCACTCAAGCAACCCACTCTAAGCGAATCATGAACGTATTGCAACACCCTACAGCGGGAATCCCTCGCGCTTGCGCGACACGGAGGGCACCATAGGATAGCACCAATAATAAAACATAGAACTCGTACCAATCTAGATCATGAATCAACCCAAGGACAAAAGATATCTACTCAAAACATCATAGGATGGCAACACATCATTGGATCATAATATGTGGCATAAAGCACCATGTTCAAGTAGGGATTACAACGGGGTGCGGGAGAGTGGTCTGCGTAAAAGAGATGAGGATGGTGATGATTATGGTGATGTTGATGAAGACGATCACCATGGCGATGATTCCCCTCCCGATGGCACTCCGGCGCCACCAGAAGAGAGGAGGAGAGGTTCTCCCCCTTGTGCTTCCTCCTCCATGCCCCCCCCCCCTAGATGGGGAAAGGTTCTCCCTCTGGTCCTTGGCCTTCATGGCGATGATGGCCTCTCCGGGATACTCCTCCATGGCCACCGGTGATGATGGCTGTCGGATTTCGGGTTCCGGCAGACCCTTAAGGTTCGAACTCTGGGGTGCGCGCGGAGATCTCTCCCCTACCAATCTACGTCCGATCTCCTCATGCGATCTAAGCTGGAAATAATGAATAACACAAGGGACACGAGATTTATACTGGTCCGGGCCACCGTTGTGGTGTAATACCCTACTCGAGTGTGTGGTGTGGGGCTGATGAAGAACAGTATAGAGGAAGAGCTGCCTCACGAGATGTGTTCTTGAGCTGGTGCGATGTGTTCTACTTGGTCTCTCGATCCGATTCGATCTCTCCCTCTACCCTGTGGTGGCTAGCTCTATTTATAGAGGCCCTGGGCCTATCCCCAAATAATGAGCACGAAGGGCACCAACAATTGGCCATTTTGAAGAGGAACATCTATTACAAGTTATCCTGACCAAAGGTGGTCTTCGGCTGCCAAAAGCACTTGTGATGAGGCCGTCCTGGGCACCACGGTGACCTCCGTCCTGCCGCTCTGCTGGTCTTGGTCTCGTTGCACCGGAATGGTAACATTTGCCTGATGCCTTGGCCTGTGCTTGCTCCCTTTGCACCAAAGGGGAAACAAGGACACTGCACAGGCCTGCGCCCGCCTGGTCTCGATCGTCATGGCTCGCGTCACGGGCTCCTCGCGAGGTGCCCCTTCCTTGATCTCTCCGCCTCCTCGCGAGCCTGCCTGATGAGGCTGCTCCTGAGGAAGCTTCCTGTCGTCCGCCCCGCGAGGCTTGGCCCCTCGCGAGGATCTTGAGCTTGAGCTCATGAAGATGGGCCGCGCTGGGCCCCCATTTGAGCCACGCCGCAGGCCGCAGGCAGGCAAGTCTGGGGACCCCCGTTCCCAGAACGCCGACAGTAGCCCCCGGGCCCAAGGCGCGCCCGGGCTTGGCTTAGCAGAGAAGCGAAGGGGCAAGCGCGAAGCGCCATGGGCCCCAATAGCCTGCGGCCTTGGGCGCCGCGTGGCGATTGATTGGACGTGGGCGTCCGCGCTTCCCCATGATGCCTCGGCAACCGCACGACTTGACAAGTCCCTGCATGCAGAGAGATGGGTCATGATTACCTGTGATCGTGGTGCTCGGCGGTTGGCCTTCTCCGGCTATAAGTACGGGACTGCGTGAGCCCCTTCAGTCCATCCCTTCTTGCTGCTCCCTTTCTTCTTCTTCCTTGTCCTTGCTTCTCCTTGCGCCAATGGCACCAATCCGGCAGTTTTCTACAGAAGAGAAGGGAAAGCCCCCCCCACCCCCCGAGAGGGTCCTGATCCTCTTCCGCCGAAGAAACAGCCGGTCCTCTGCCGTCGAGATGAGGGCGCTTGGCAGGAGGCGTCGAGGCCCTGGTACGAGCGGCCGCCGCCTGGGTTTCCGCTGCCCTTGTACGCCCGCGTCATGGGCCCTAGCAAGAGGGCGTCGAGCGATGCCAACGGTGCCGCCGCCGACGCCGGCGAATCACGGCGGTGCGCGTCGTCCCTCCTGGAGTCCACGCTGAGGGCTCCCCTCGCGAGCTTGTGCTTCACGCCGCCATGCCTCCAAGTTCTTGGATCCACCTTCCTCCCTCCTTCGCCTTTGAGATGCCGCCGAGCGGGTCTCTGGAGCTCTGGCTGCAGCACGCCGGCTGCAGCACCCTTGCCACCGGAGCGGAGGTTGCGGTCATCGCTCCGGGTAAGGTCTTCATGGCCCGGGGCTGGGGTGAGATCGCCCGGGTCTGCCAGACGGAGGGTGCCCTTGTAATTCATCTTGAATATGACGGCGCCTCCCTGATGTTCTTCAAGGTCTTCGATGCCGAAGGACGCCGGCTGGAGTGCTGCCCCAAGGGAAGCGGCAGGGGCGATGAACTGGCGAGGACCTGGCCCGCCCGTCGGTCCTCCAGCAGCTCCTCAGGCAGCAACGGAGGAGCTGAGGACTTCAGCGGCTCCCCCGAGCTTCTCGCGACTCCAGAGACGAGCGACGACAGCTACGAGCCTCCGAGCTGCGTCGTGCTCGGAGCAAGGCGACCGGATCAAGCCGCCGACGCCACTGATCTGGATGGGGTTGGCGCCGGTGTTGGGCGGCCCACTGTTGATGATGGTGTCGCTTGCGGAGGTGCGGGCAATTAGCGTTCCTTAGGATTAGTACCTTTGTTCCCTGCGAGGAACCGAAGCAACACCCCGTGGGGGTATGTAAGACGCCTGCCATGTCTTTTGTGAAAATTATATCCTTAATACGAATCGATGTGAGGTGCTTGTCCTGTCCCGGCTAGGCTCCCCCTTTCTATCCTCACGATGACTTGGCGCTCTACGCTGACAGGTCCCAGTCCCTAGGAAAGCTTCAGCCGTCGCTGGTATGCCAGGTCACGATGCCGTGGTCAAGGCCAGGAGGTGAGCGGCCCGAGGTCCGGTAAGAGCCCCCGAGTCGCGATGCTTGGGAGGTCCCCTTTAGCGCTCAAGCAGCCCTCGCTAGGGGAGAAAGGAAGGCAGCGTCGCCATGACAGAGCTGCACTGGGCGAGGGTTTGGCGCTGCATTGGTCCAGCTCCTGTAAGGGCGTGACTTATCTTTTGAGTTTGGTGTAGTTCCTTGACGAGGCGCCCGACCCGAGTGGTGGTAGCCGAGGTGCTGCTGGGTTAGGTCCTCGCGAGCTTCTTCCCACTCCCCCGCACTTTCCTTAATGCTCTACGTCCTCAGGTCCCGGCCCTCGAGCGAGCTCAGCCGCCGCTGGTATGACAGGTCGCGATGCCGTGGGTCAAGGCCAGGGGGTGAGGGCTGGAGAGCCAGTAAGAGACCATGAGTCGCGATGCTCAGGCGCCCCCCTTTTAACGTGCAAGCGGTCCGTGCTGGAGAGAGGGAGAGAGAGCCCGCGATGTCCCCAGCATCGCTCCTGGAGTGAGTCTTGCACATCAATCATAAGGAGAGACAAGACCTGTCGTTACGGTTGCCAGCCAACCTTTGGTCTCTCCGAGGGAGTGATTGGGGCACTGAGGGCCTGGTGAGGTGTGATACGTCTCCAACGTATCTATAATTTTTGATTGCTCCATGCTATATTATCTACTATTTTGGGAAATATTGGGCTTTATTATCCACTTTTATATTACCTTTGGGACTAACCTATTAACCGGAGGCCCAGCCTAGATTTGCTGTTTTATGCCTATTTCAGTGTTTCGAAGAAAAGGAATATCAAACAAAGTCGAAACGGAACAAAATCAACTGGAGAAGTTATTTTTGGAAGGAAAGCTACCGGATAGACTTGGACCCCACGTCAGGAGCCTAGGGAGGTGCTCATGAGGGTGGGGGGGGGGAGCCCACCCCCTAGGGCGCGCCCCCCTACCTCGTGGGGCCCCCGAAGCTCCACCAGCGTATTTCTTTCACCCATATATACCCACGTATCCTAAAACTTCCAGAATAGAGATTAGATCGGGAGTTCCGCCGCCGCAAGCCTTTGTAGCCACCAAAAACCTCTTGGGACCCTGTTAGGCACCTGCTTTGGGGGGAACCTCACCGGTGGCCATCCTCATCATCCCGGCGCTCTCCATGACGAGGAGGGAGTAGTTCATCCTCGGGGCTGAGGATATGTACCAGTAGCTATGTGTTTGATCTCTCTCTCTCTCATGTTCTTGATTTGGCACGATCTTGATGTATCGCGAGCTTTGCTATTATAGTTTGTGCCAAGTAGAACCTTTGGGAAGACTTGGGTGAAGTCTTTATGATCATGCTGTAAAAAACAGAAACTTTAGCACTCACGAGATTAGCTTCAACTTTTTACTGGAGAGTGCTATTTAGTTGATTCTTTTTTCAGATGATTACTAGGAAAATTACTCAGGTCCACCAATTTATTTTAGAATTTTTGGAGTTCCAGAAGTTTGCGTTAGTTACAGATTACTACGGACTGTTCTGTTTTTGACAGACTCTGTTTTTCGTGGGTTGTTTGCTTATTTTGATGACTCTATGGCTAGTAAAATAGTTTATAAACCATAGAGAAGTTGGAATACAGTAGGTTTAACACCAATATAAACCCCGGATGGCATCCCCTCTTTCGTCTTCGTTCATCGGTAACTTTACTTGGAGCTATATTTTTATTCACCACATGATATGTGTTTTGCTTGGAGCGTCATTTTATTTTCTTTTGCTTTGCTTGCTGTTGAAATAAAATACCAAGATCTGAAATTATTAAATGGGAGAGTCTTCACATAGTTGCATAATTATTCTACTACTCATTGATCTTTACTTATATCTTTCGGAGTAGTTTGTTGTTTGCTCTAGTGCTTCACTTATATCGCTTAGAGCACGGTGGTGGATTTGTTTTATAGAAACAATTAATCTCTCATGCTTCACTTAGATTATTTTGAGAGTCTTAAATAGCATGGTAATTTGCTTAAATAATCCTAATATGCTAAGCATACAAGATTTGTAAGAATTCTTATGAGTGTGTTGAATACTAAGAAAAGTTTGATGCTTGATAATTGTTTTGAGATATGAAGATGGTGATATTAGAGTCATGCTAGTTGAGTAGTTGTGAATTTGAGAAATACTTGTGTTAAAGTTTGTGATTCCCGTAGCATGCACGTATGGTGAATCGTTATGTGATGAAGTCGGAGGATGATTTATTTATTGATTGTCTTCCTTATGAGTGGCGGTCGGGGACGAGCGATGGTCATTTCCTACCAATCTATCCCCCTAGGAGCATGCGCGTAATACTTTGCTTTGATAACTTGTAGATTTTTGCAATAAGTATATGAGTTCTTTATGACTAATGTTGAGTCCATGGATTATACGCACTCTTCTTCCTCCCACCATTGCTAGCCTCTCTAATACCACGCACTTTTCGCCGGTATCATACACCCACCATATACCTTCCTCAAAACAGCCACCATACCTACCTATCATGGCATTTCCATAGCCATTCCGAGATATATTGCCATGCAACTTACCACCGTTTCGTTTATTATGACACGCTCCATCATTGTCATATTGTTTTGCATGATCATGTAGTTGACATCGTATTTGTGGCAAAGCCACCGTTCACAATTCTTTCATACATGTCACTCTTGATTCATTGCACATCCCAGTACACAGCCGGAGGCATTCATATAGAGTCATATTTTGTTCTAAGTATCGAGTTGTAATTGTTGAGTTGTAAGAGAAATAAAAGTGTGATGATCATCATTATTAGAGCATTGTCCCAGTGAGGAAAGGATGATGGAGACTATGATTCCTCCACAAGTCGGGATGAGACTCCGGACGAAAAATAAAAAGAAAGAAAAAAGAGGCCATAAAAAAGAGAAAAGGCCCAAATAAAAAAATAAAAAAATAAAAAAATGAGAGAAAAAGAGAGAAGGGGCAATGCTACTATCCTTTTACCACACTTGTGCTTCAAAGTAGCACCATGATCTTCAGGATAGAGAGACTCTCATTTTGTCACTTTCATATACTAGTGGGAATTTTTCATTATAGAACTTGGCTAGTATATTCCCATGATGGGCTTCCTCAAAATGCCCTAGGTCTTCATGAGCAAGCGAGTTGGATGCACACCCACATAGTTTCTTTTGTTGAGCTTTCATATACTTATAGCTCTAGTGCATCCGTTGCATGGCAATCCCTACTCACTCACGTTGATGTCTATTTATGGGCATCTCCATAGCCCGTTGATAAGCCTAGTTGATGTGAGACTATCTTCCCCTCTTTTTGTCTTCTCCACAACCACCATTCTATTCCACATATAGTGCTATATCCATGGCTCACACTCATGTATTGCGTGAAGATTGAAAAAGTTTTGAAAATGTCAAAAGTATGAAACAATTGCTTGGATTGTCATCGGGGTTGTGCATGATTTAAATACTTTCTGTGGTGAAGATAGAGCATAGCCAGACTATATGATTTTATAGGGATAACTTTCTTTGGCCATGTTATTTTGAGAAGACATAATTGCTTTGTTAGTATGCTTGAAGTATTATTATTTTTATGTCAACATGAACTTTTGTCTTGAATCTTTCGGATCTAAATATTCATATCACAATTAAGAAGAATTACATTGAAATTATGCCAACTAGCATTCCACATCAAAAATTATCTTTTTTATCATTTACCTACTCGAGGACGAGCAGGAATTAAGCTTCGGCATGCTTGATACGTCTCCAACGTATCTATAATTTTTGATTGCTCCATGCTATATTATCTACTGTTTTGGGCAATATTGGGATTTATTATCCACTTTTATATTACTTTTGGGACTAACCTATTAACCAGAGGCCCAGCCGAGGTTTGTTGTTTTATGCCTATTTCAGTGTTTCGAAGAAAAGGAATATCAAACGGAGTCGAAACGGAACGAAATCAACTGGATAAGTTATTTTTGGAAGGAAAGCTACCGGATAGACTTGGACCCCATGTCAGGAGCCAAGGGAGGTGCTCACGAGGGTTGGGGCGCGCCCACCCCCCTAGGGCGCGCCCCCTGCCTCGTGGGGCCCCCGAAGCTCCACCGACGTATTTCTTTCACCCATATATACCCACGTATCCTAAAACTTCCATAACAGAGATTAGATCGAGAGTTCCGCCGCCGCAAGCCTCTGTAGCCACCAAAAACCTCTCGGGACCTTGTTCCGGCACCCTGCCGGAGGGGGGAACCCTCACCGGAGGCCATCCTCATCATCCCGGCGCTCTCCATGACGAGGAGGGAGTAGTTCACCCTCGGGGCTGAGGGTATGTACCAGTAGCTATGTGTTTGATCTCTCTCTCTCATGTTCTTGATTGGCACGATCTTGATGTATCGCGAGCTTTGCTATTATAGTTGGATCTTATGTTTCTTCTCCCCCTCTACTCTCTTGTAATGGATTGAGTTTTCCCTTTGAAGTAATCTTATCGGATTGAGTCTTTAAAGATTTGAGAACACTTGATGTATGTCTTGCCGTGCGTATCTGTGGTAACAATGGGATATCACGTGATTCACTTGATGTATGTTTTGGTGATCAACTTGCGGGTTCCGCCCATGAACCTATGCATAGGGGTTGGCACACGTTTTCGTCGTGATTCTTCGGTAGAAACTTTGGGGCACTCTTTGAGGTTCTATGTGTTGGTTGAATAGATGAATCTGAGATTGTGTGATGCATATTGTATAATCATACCCACGGATACTTGAGGTGACATTGGAGTATCTAGGTGACATTAGGGTTTTGGTTGATTTGTATCTTAAGGTGTTATTCTAGTACGAACTCTAGGGCTGTTTGTGACACTTATAGGAATAGCCCAACGGATTGATTGGAAAGAATAACTTTGAGGTGGTTTCGTACCCTACCATAATCTCTTCGTTCGTTCTCCACTATTAGTGACTTTGGAGTGACTCTTTGTTGCATGTTGAGGGATAGTTATGTGATCCAATTATGTTATCATTGTTGAGAGAACTTGCACTAGTGAAAGTATGAACCCTAGGCCTTGTTTCCTAGCATTGCAATACCGTTTGTGCTCACTTTATCACTTGTTACCTTGCTGTTTTTATATTTTCAGTTTACAAAAACCTATATCTACCATCCATATTGCACTTGTATCACCATCTCTTCGCCGAACTAGTGCACCTATACAATTTACCATTGTATTGGGTGTGTTGGGGACACAAGAGACTCTTTGCTATTTGGTTGCAGGGTTGTTTGAGAGAGACCATCTTCATCCTACGCCTCCCACGGATTGATAAACCTTAGGTCATCCACTTGAGGGAAATTTGCTACTGTCCTACAAACCTCGGCACTTGGAGGCCCAACAACTTCTACAAGAAGAAGGATGTGTAGTAGACATCAAGCTCTTTTCTGGCGCCGTTACCGGGGAGGTGAGTGCTTGAAGGTATATCTTTGGATCTTGCAATCGGATCTTTTTGTTTCTTGTTTTATCACTACTTTAGTCTATAAAAGAAAACTACCAAAAAAATGGAATTGAGTTTGTCTCATATGCTTCATCTTTTTAATATCTTTCGTGAGTATGATGGAAAGGATAATTGTGCTCAAGTTCTAGAAGAAGAAATCTCTAAAATTCTTGGCACTAAATATTTGAATGACGGGCATGATTGCAATGTTGTTAGTACGAATTCTTTGAATATCCATGATGCTAATGATGATTGCACTAGTTATGATGAAAATGCCTCCTATAAACATGTCAATTTTTGTGGAGTGCATTGGGTTTGTAAGTACACACCAAATAGGGAAGATAGATATTGCAAGAGGCATAAGTACTTAGAAACCAAATTGTTGCAAGAAGAGCTAGATGAATGTGCTGAAAATTTATCTTTTCTTAGGCCTACTTGTGAACTTTGCAATGAACGTGATCATTTTAGTACCCAATGCAAATTGTTTCATGAGCGTATCGTGTCCAAAAATTGTGATGACTTGATTTCCCTTGCACATCATAATGAACTTAGTTTGGTCTTGGGTTATGAAGAAATTAAACGTAGAATTAAGGATATTCCAAAATTTGTCATTGATAAAGTTCTTCATTTTAATCTAGAAGAAATTTATATGTATTGTGCGATGAATTGCATTGAAAATCCTTATATTGCCAATTACATAAAGAAAAGAAAACAAATCAAAGATGAAGAGAATAATAATGAAAGGGAAGAGACTTCCCAATATCCTCCTATTATTTCTTATGATGAATCAGGTAACAAGGAGGAGCCTTTTATTCAACCAATCTCTTTAATAAGAAGCTCCAAAAGGAGGATTGAACCCACACATGATGGGGTGAAGAGAAACAAAAGAAAAAGGAAGAGAGGCAAAAAGGTATATCTCCCAAATAAAGTTGCTCCTATTATTGCTGTGCCTCATGAAAATGAAGATGATACACTTGATGATGATTTCGTTATGCCTATTGCTTGTTGTGATGATTATGATTGGGAAGATAATGATACTTCTTATGATCTTGAAAATCTTTTTGGCACTTGTTTGTAAGAAAATAATAATGTTTGCTATACTATTGGTGCTATCCATACTATTAATGATGAGAGTGATTATGCTTATGATATGAAAAGGCCCAAGATTGGGGAAGCTATGTTAGATGAGAATGATGTTTTTGAGAATATATTTGCTGCAATTAATGTTTATTCCAAGCTTGGGGATGCTATGTTTAATAATGGTGATACTTTTAGCCTTCCAAGTTTTTATATGCAAAGTTGTTATGATGATAGCATGCCTTCTACCTATGATGATTATATTTATGAAAGTGGGTTTGGAAGAGTGTCAATTTTAGAAAGTAGTGATCCCACTATTTTGGAGGATGTTGAATCTTATAATATTTATGAAAGTGGATATGGAGAGGTCATGACTTTATTTAGTGATGTATCCACTATCTTGGAAGAGGTTTCAATCGATTATGATGAGAACAAAGTTGCTGCTTATGATGATTATTTTGATGAAACTTATGCTATAAAAAGTAGTGATGATTATATATATATAACTTGTCATGATTATGAGTACCCTTTCTCTGAACATTACTCTTTTAATGTGGAAACAATTTATAGTATTCAAGTCTCTTATGATACTCCCACTATTCCGAATGAGAAGAATTTTGCTTATGTGGAGAATAGTAAAATTTATATGCAAGTAGATCATGAAAAGAATGCTTTAGGTGCTGGTTATATTGTTTAATTCATTCATGATGCTACTGAAAATTATTATGAGGGAGGAATATATGCTTGTAGGAATTGCAATAATATCAAGTTTCCTCTCTATGTGCTTAAAGTTTTGAAGTTATGCTTGTTTTGCCTTCCTATGCTAGTTGATTATTGTTCCCATAAGTTGTTTGCTCACAAAATCCCTATGCATAGGAAGTGGGTTAGACTTAAATGTGCTAGTCATATTCTTCATGATGCTCTCTTTATGTTTCAGTTCCTATCTTTTGTGTGAGCATCATTGAAATCATCATGCCTAGCTAGGGGCATTAAATGATAGCGCTTGTTGGGAGGCAACCCAACTTTATTTCAGTTTCTTGCTTCTTGGTTCTGTTTAGGAATAAATAATCCATCTAGCTTCTGGTTAGATGTGGTTTTATGTTTTAATTAGTGTTTGTGCCAAGTAGAACCTTTGGGAAGACTTGGGTGAAGTCTTTATGATCATGCTGTAAAAAACATAAAATTTAGCGCTCACGAGATTAGCTTCAACTTTTTACTGGAGAGTGATATTTAGTTGATTATTTTTTCATATGATTACTAGACAAATTCCTCAGGTCCACCAATTTATTTTAGAATTTTTGGAGTTCCAGAAGTTTGCGTTAGTTACAGATTACTACAGACTGTTCTGTTTTTGACAAATTCTGTTTTTCGTGTGTTGTTTGCTTATTTTGATGACTCTATGGCTAGTAAAATAGTTTATAAACCATAGAGAAGTTGGAATACAGTAGGTTTAACACCAATATAAATAAACAATGAGTTCATTACTTGAAGTGGTGTTTTATTTTCTTTCGCTAACGAAGCTCACGATTTTTCTGTTAAGTTTTTTGTTGTGAAGTTTTCAAGTTTTGGGTAAAGATTCGATGGACTATGGAATAAGGAGTGGCAAGAGCCTAAGCTTGGGATGCCCAGGGCACCCCAAGGTAATATTCAAGGACAACCAAGAGCCTAAGCTTGGGGATGCCCCGGATGGCATCCCCTCTTTCGTCTTCGTTCATTGGTAACTTTACTTGGAGCTATATTTTTATTCACCACATGATATGTGTTTTGCTTGGAGAGTCATTTTATTTTATTTTTCTTTGCTTTCTGTTGAAATAAAATACCAAGATCTGAAATTATTAAATGGGAGAGTCTTCACATAGTTGCATAATTATTCGACTACTCATTGATCTTTACTTATATCTTTCGGAGTAGTTTGTTGTTTGCTCTAGTGCTTCACTTATATCTTTTAGAGCACGGTGGTGGATTTGTTTTATAGAAACTATTAATCTCTCATGCTTCACTTAGATTATTTTTACAGTCTTAAATAGCATGGTAATTGGCTTAAATAATCCTAATATGCTAAGCATACAAGATTTGTAAGAATTCTTATGAGTGTGTTGAATACTAAGAAAAGTTTGATGCTTGGTAATTGTTTTGAGATATGAAGATGGTGATATTAGAGTCATGCTAGTTGAGTAGTTGTGAATTTGAGAAATACTTGTGTTAAAGTTTGTGATTCCCGTAGTATGCACGTATGGTGAACCGTTATGTGATGAAGTCGGAGCATGATTTATTTATTGATTGTCTTCCTTATGAGTGGTGGTCGGGGACGAGCGATGGTCATTTCCTACCAATCTATCCCCCTAGGAGCATGCGCGTAATACTTTGCTTTGATAACTTGTAGATTTTTGCAATAAGTATATGAGTTCTTTATGACTAATGTTGAGTCCATGGATTATACACACTCTTCTTCCTCCCACCATTGCTAGCCTCTCTAATACCGCGCACTTTTCGCCGGTATCATACACCCACCATATACCTTCCTCAAAACAGCCACCATACCTACCTATCATGGCATTCCCATAGCCATTCCGAGATATATTGCCATGCAACTTACCACCGTTCCGTTTATTATGACACGCTCCATCATTGTCATATTGCTTTGCATGATCATGTAGTTGACATCGTATTTGTGGCAAAGTCACCGTTCACAATTCTTTCATACATGTCACTCTTGATTTACTGCACATCCCGGTACACTGCCGGAGGCATTCATATAGAGTCATATTTTGTTCTAAGTATCGAGTTGTAATTGTTGAGTTGTAAGAGAAATAAAAGTGTGATGATCATCATTATTAGAGCATTGTCCCAGTGAGGAAAGGATGATGGAGAATATGATTCCCCCACAAATCGGGATGAGACTCCGGACGAAAAAGAAAAAAAAGAAAAAAAAGCCCATAAAAAAAGAGAAAAGGCCCAAATAAAAAATAAAAAAATAAAAGTAAAATGAGAGAAAAAGAGAGAAGGGGCAATGCTACTATCCTTTTACCACACTTGTGCTTCAAAGTAGCACCATGATCTTCAGGATAGAGAGTCTCTCATTTTGTCACTTTCATATACTAGTGGGAATTTTTCATTATAGAACTTGGCTTGTGTTGGGGATATTACTACTGGGCGTAAACCGGCTAGGACAGGCCGGGTTATCTTAATTAGTAGTTGAATATATTAAAGCCCAAAGTAGGCAGATGAGGGCTTAAGGCCCGTAGCCGGTTTAAGGCTTGTAGCCGTATACCGGCGTGGGTATGTAACTTGTATTTTAAGTTAGGAATAGCAGAGACCGAGCCGGATACATCTATAAACCGGCGTCGTGACTCTGTGAACCGACGGGCGCCACCCATGTATATAAGGGGACGACCCGGAGGCGATTCAGGACGACAGACAACAAGTCGAGACCTAGGCGAAGCTTGTTTGCTCCCTAGTCATCGAAACCCCCATCAATTCCATCACAACTAGACATAGGCTTTTACCTTCATCGAAGGGGCCAAACTAGTATAAACTCTCTTGCGTCCTTGTGTCCGCTTTAACCCCTTCAAGCTAACCCGTAGCGATGGCTCCACGACTTAGTCCTTTCATGAGGACTTCTGCCGTGACAAAACCACGACAGTTGGCGCCCACCGTGGGGCTATCGCGCGATGGTTTCAAGTTCTTGGAGGGCAACTTCGAAGGACTCAAGGGTTATGCTGTGGGCCGGATGACCAAGAGTCATCGCGGCAAGCTCTACATCGACGATTCAGGCTGGGGCCCCGAGGCCGGCTCGATTGAGTACGGGTACCGGGTCCCCTTTGGTGGCATACACGTCTTCATTGGCAAGATCGGTGAACCGGGCCCTGAGCCGGACATCTGCACCGACCTCGTCGAAACGGCTCAGCGTGCGAGATCTGCCCAGGGTAAACCGGCCATGAAGCGTGCCTTCGTGGGAGTCATCCACGGAGGAGAATATGATGGTGGATCGGAATCTGGTAGCGAGACCGTCGTTTATTCTGGCGACGAGTCCTCGACCGGAGAAACCGAATCATTGTATCAGCTACAAGACGGCCGGATTGGGGGCTGTTCCGATGGTGACAGTATTCCGGACCCCTCTGATCTGCCCAACCGGGTTGGGATATTCATGGCCGGTACACAGGCGGCGATCCACTCTTCGACCGCAGCAGCAATGTTCTCCGGGTCAGCAGCGGCGGCCGGGGCAGGAGGCCCTGTGCACCCGCCGGCTCAAGTTTTATCTGATCTGTTTGATGCGTTGGTCGTGCTTATGGCGGAGGCTAACCCGGCGGATCAGGACGCCCACAACACGGAAATTGCAAAGGTGAGGGAACAGATCACTCAGGCCAAGGCCGACCTGGCAGCCGAGAACAACAGGATGGCCACAGAGCGGGCCGCTTTGGATGCGCATGCCTATAAGCTTATGCTGGACCAGAACGCGTCGCATGAAGTCCTGAAAAGGAAGCATCGGTCTCGCCTGCCGACGGTTTTCGATGCCAGAAACCTCTTTAATACCCCAGGAGCAGGGACTAGTAACCCTCCAGTGATAAACCGGGCGGAAGCACCTGGGCAGGGTGCGCTGGTTCAGCCTCGCCTGATGGAGCCGCTTCGACAGAATAATATTGTGCCTCAGCCTGTCCAGACACCTCCCGGTCATTATTCCAATCCAATGGACAATCTTATCGCGGCCGCTTCACGGCTGGAGGCCATCCCAATTGAAGGTGATTCTCCACAAGCGGTGGAGATGCGCCGGGTTAAGGAACTTCTTCGAACAGCCTTGGTTCAGCAGGAAGCATATTCATATAGCCGTGACCGAATTCATTCCACCCCCCGTCCAAGCCGGAGTTACAGCAGGCGGATGGATGAACCGGCCGTATCCAGTAATGCACGGAACCGTTAAGCACCCCGTGGCCATAACCCGGTGGGTGATGCTCAGGAAGTGGTGGACCGGGCCCGAGCACGAAGGGATGCCAAGTTAGTAGTGCAACATGAGGCTCGTCAGCTTACGCCGGTTCGTCCAACCACCTCGATCGAGCCAGGAGTTACTTCTAGTTCTTTGGGAGTGCCTTGTCTTGTCCCCGCTTTACGCAATGTGCGGCTGCCCAAGGATTTCAAGGGCCCATGCAAGGTGCCGAATTACACGGCCGATTTGTCTCCGGAAACATGGGTAGAGAGCTATGAGATGGCCATGGAGATGCTTGATGTAGATGAAGCGGCATGTGCAAAGTATTTCACCATGATGCTTGAAGGGACAACCCGTATTTGGTTAAAGAGCTTACCAGCCAATTCTATCAGTTCATGGGCCCAGTTGCGAGCCCGGTTTATCCAGAATTTCAAGGATACATGTAATAAGCCCATGTCGATAGTGGACTTAGCGGCCTGTGTCCAGGAGGAAGGAGAGTCAACAACCCGCTGGGTACGCCGAAGTTTCGAAATTTTGCACTCATCGCATCAGATCAACGCCGAATTCGCAATTATAACTTTGGAAAGCAACTGCCGGTTTAAACCTCTGAAGTTGAAATTGGGACGGATGAAGCGCCATTGTAACGATATGGGGACCCTCATGACTGCGTTAGTGAAGTATGCTGATTCTGATAGTACCAAGGATCCCGAGTCTTATGATGACAAGACAAGGAAGGGAAAGAAGAATAGCAACTCCAAGGGGCAGCAACACAACACGGCGGGTCATGGTAACGGAGGCAAGCGTAAAGCGGATGGCAGCATGGATTTTGTGGCTAATACTACCGCGCAGGACAGGGGCCAGCGACGGAAGGGTAAACCGCCAAATCGCGGTGGGGCTCCAAACCCCAATCGGGACCGCCTGACTTATCTATTAAACCAGCCCTGTCCAAAGCACGGGACGAAGGAGATGCCAGCCACCCACCTGTGGAAGGATTGCTATATTATGCAGGAGTTCAAAAATTCTAATGCTTTCCGGTATGATCACGGATCAGGTGGTGGCTCAGGATCCGGATTCCATGGGCCGGGTCACGGTGGAGGAAATGTCGGTTCAGGATTCAATGGAGATCAGGGTGGACATAACAATCAAAATAATCAGAATAGCCAGGGTGGTTACAACCAGCAGCAGCAGTCGGGCTATCAGAGCAATCCAAAGCAGTTGAATAGCGGGCAATATCATGTATTCACCACTAGCTTAGACAAGCGAGACCAGAAGCTTCACAAGCGAGCAGTGAATTCTGTTGAACCGGCCATGCCTCGTTATTTACGCTGGTCCGAACAGCCCATCATATGGAGCAGAGAGGATCACCCTCACCGGGTTGACAATCCGGGTTAGCTAGCGTTGGTGGTGGCACCTCAGGTGGGAGGTTATAAGTTCACCAAGGTGCTCATGGATGGAGGAAGCAGCATTAATATCTTATACTATGAGACCTTTCGCCGTATGGGGTTAACAGACAAGAATATTAAACCGTCCAATACGGTATTCCATGGTGTGGTACCTGGTAAGTCAGCATATCCCGTTGGCAAGATAGCTCTGGAGGTGGCCCTTGGAGATGATCATGATTCCAGGTCAGAAACATTGATTTTTGAGGTGGTGAAGATCCGGAGCCCATAGCACGCTTTATTTGGGCGGTCGTCTTATGCCAAATTTATGGCACGGCCCTGTTATATTTATCTACAGCTCCAGATGCCGGGTCACAAGGGGACCATAACCGTTCATGGAAGTCGCAAGATTGCCTTGGAGTGTGCAGAAGGTGATGCGGCCTATGCAGAGTTGGTGTGTGCCACGGAAGAGTTGAAGTACTACAAGGATAATGTTGATCCGGAGGACATGACTCCATTGAAGAAGCCAACCACAGAGCATGATCTGGCTCTAAATTTCAAATCGGCAGCTGAGACTAAGCTTGTTGACTTCGTACCTGGTGACTCGTCCAAGCAGTTTAGTATCAGTACCAACTTGGATCCGAAATAGGAAAGCACGCTCATCGAGTTCATCCATGAGAATCGGGACATTTTTGCATGGAAGCCTTCTGACATGCCAGGTGTACCGAGGGAACTCGCTGAGCACACTCTTAATGTTGATCCTAAGTACAAACCGGTGAAGCAGTTTCTCCGCCGGTTCAACGAAGAAAGGCACAAAGCTATTGGAGAGGAGGTGGCCAGGCTCTTAGCGGCTGGCTTTATTGTTGAAGTGTTCCATCCTGAATGGCTGGCTAATCCGGTGCTGGTCCTTAAGAAAAACGGCACCTGGCGCATGTGTGTGGATTACACATATCTTAACAAGGCTTGTCCAGCAGATCCTTTTGCCCTCCCCCGCATCGATCAGATTATTGATGCTACGGCGGGTTGTGAGCGTTTGAGTTTTCTGGATGCATATTCTGGTTATCATCAGATCAATATGGCAGTTAAGGACCAGGAGAAAACGGCGTTCATAACTCTCTTTGGAGCCTTCTGCTATGTATCTATGCCCTTTGGGCTCAAGAGTGCCCAGACAACTTATCAATGGTGTGTACAAAATTGCCTTCATAAGCAGATTGGCCGTAATGTACATGCCTATGTGGATGATATTGTGGTTAAGTCAAGTGAGAAGGAGACTCTGGTTGATGATTTGAAGGAAACCTTTGATAACCTACGGACATACAAGATGATGCTCAACCCGGCCAAGTGTGTTTTTGGTGTACCGGCAGGCAAGTTATTGGGGTTTCTGGTGTCCAACAGGGGAATTGAGGCTAACCCGGAGAAGATCACATCTATCACCTCCCTGGCTAAACCGGAATGTATCAATGATGTCCAGTGCTTGGCAGGCCGGATTGCCGCGTTGAGCCGGTTTATCGGCCGCCTCGGTGAGAAGGCGATCCCTTTGTATCAGATGTTGAAGAAAGCAGATCCCTTTGTCTGGAGTCCGGCCGCTGATAAAGCATTGGAGGACTTAAAGCGGCAGCTAGCCAATCCGCCTGTTCTTGCTGCTCCGATTGACAAAGAACCGTTGCTACTATATGTGGCAGCTAATGCTCGTGCAGTCAGCATAGCTATTGTGGTAGAGCGCAAGGAGGTGGGTAAGGAATATCCGGTTCAACGTCCGGTTTATTATATCAGCGAGGTGCTTATTGAGTCTAAGCAAAGATACCCGCATTGGCAGAAGCTGGTGTATGGAGTTTTCATGGCTAGCCGGAAGCTTAAGCAATACTTCCAGGGACATCCCATCACAGTGGTCAGCTCTGCTACTTTGGGGGATATAATTCAAAACAGGGAGGCAACTGGCCGAATTGCCAAGTGGGCTATAGAGCTTGGGCCGCACGGTTTGAAATACGTGCCTAGGACAACGATCAAGTCTCAAGCACTTGTGGATTTCATCAATGATTGGACGGAACTACAAGCACCTGAAGAAAAGCCGGATCACACCTATTGGACTATTCATTTTGATGGGTCCAGGCAATTGGAGGGCTTGGGGGCTGGAGTCGTAATAACTTCCCCACGAGCTGATAAGTTCTGTTACGTTCTCCGCTTAATGTTCCCTTGTACTAACAATGCAGCTGAGTATGAAGCTTTACTCCATGGTCTCCGGATGGCTAAGGAGATGAATCTCAGCCGAGTCAAGTGCTTCGGTGACTCGGACCTGGTGGCCCAACAAGTGTCTGGTACTTGGGATTCTAAGGACCCGCTCATGGCAGCATACCGTCGTGAGGTGGATATTATTGCAGGCCACTTCAAGGGATATCGTGGATCACGTGGATGACGGAAGAACGGCGGCGGATGCTTTAAGCCGGCTGGGCTCGGCGTAAACCGTCCCGCCTAATGTCTTCTTGATGTCCCGTGATAACCCGTCGGTCAAGCTCCCCGCGAAGAGGATTTGGCTATTCCCGATCCGGAGGCTCGGTTGGTGGCGGCTCGCATGTCATTCCAGATTGATGGTTCCTTATCTGGCGACATGAACCGGGCGAAGTTACGGAGGATGAGACGCTGGCGACAGATAATCCGTGATCCAAGTCCATGACTATTGTCAATGGCGAGTTGCATCATTGCAAAGGTATCGAGCGTTTCAACGTTGTGTGTCGCCGGAGGAAGGTTGTGAGATCTTGCGTGAAATCCACGAGGTAGATTGTGGTCACCATGCCGGTTCAAAATCTCTGGTGGCTAAGGCGTTTCTTCACGGTTTCTATTGGTTGACTGCTCATGCTGATGTGGAGGACCTGGTTAGGCGATGTGACGGCTGTCAGAAGTTCTCAAGACGCGCTCATGTGCCGGCTCAAGAATTGAGGATGATTCCAATTACTTGGCCGTTTGCGACTTGGGTGCTGGATATGGTTGGGCCTTTCAAATGGTCCAAGGACAAGAAGACCCACCTTTTGGTGGCGGTTGACAAGTTTACAAAGTGGGTAGAAGCGGAGCCCGTCAGCAAGTGTGATGCAGCCACGGTGGTTCAATTCATTAAAAAGGTGATTTTCCGGTTTGGCTTTCCACACAGCATTATTACTGATAATGGTACCAATCTGTCTAAGGCTGCTATGAAGGAGTTTTGTGAACGTGAGCACATCCGGCTTGACGTTTCATCAGTGGCTCACCCACAGTCCAATGGCCAAGCAGAGAGAGCTAACCAAGAGATCTTATGAGGCATCAAACCCCGGCTTATGGTTCCTTTGCAGCGGACGCCAGGTTGTTGGGTTGAGGAGTTACCATCTGTATTATGGAGCATCAATACTACGCCCAACAGATCGACATGATACACACCGTTCTTCATGGTCTACGAAGCGGAGGCGGTTCTCCCCAGTGATATCCGTCATGATTCACCTCGCGTAGCAGCTTATGTTGAAGCGGACAACGAGGTAGCACGGCAAGATGCTTTGGACTTGTTGGATGAGGAGCGTGACATTGCAGCTGCCCGTTCGGCGATCTACCAGCAGGATCTTCGTCGCTATCAAAGTCGCCGAGTTAGAACCAGAACCTTTCAAGAAGGAGATTTGGTGCTCCAGCTCATCCAAGACCAGACTGATATGCACAAGCTATCCCCACCTTGGGAGGGACCTTTCGTGATTAGTAAGAATCTGCACAACGGATCGTACTATCTGATTGATATTCGAGAGCATAAAGACTCACGTACATCAGAGGAGGAGACCAACAGGCCGTGGAACATAGCTCATCTTCGCCCTACTTTACTTGGAGCCATAGGTTCTACTTATGTACATATTATGACAATGTATATATTATGATCAATACAATAAACCGGAGCCTTAGCTAAAGCGGGGTCTCTATTATTTTTACATCATGAGTGGTTACACGGAGTTTTTGTCTTAAAGCGGTCTCCGGTTTACCACTTGAGTTAGCTTCTTAACAAAGCTTCATATCATGTCACTTGGGGGCTTGGTCGTGTCCGAACCAATGCAACACCTTTTGATAGGCGAAAGGCACGGAATCACTTGGGGACTTGGTCACGTCTGAACCAGTCACGCCTCTTGATCGGCCGAAGGCCACAGAATCACTTGGGGGCTTTGGTCGAACCCGAACCATCACTACACCTCTTGATCGGCGTAATGCCACTTCATCATTTGGGGACCTGGCTGACATGAACCATAGCTACGCCTATTGGGGGCTTGGTCATGTCCGACCATGGTAATGCCACTTGATCGGCTCAAACAACCTCTTTTCGCAAAAGATTTTGTCTTTGCCTTTGTTTGAAATTTGTTTGTATTTTTGCATATTTCTCTTGTTGTGTTCTTAAACCGACAATTATTAAACCGATTCAACTGTCAGTTGACGGGACATGGTTTGTTTTTCATCCAGAGACACTTTGCCCAGTTTGATTTTTGATAAACATCCTATTATGGAGTAACACCGGTGTTCATCTTAACCCGGAACGGTTTACCTGATAAACCGACCCTATATACACAGGAGATGTTTTCTCCTTCAAGCAGAGCGGGTTTCTTACAACTCCGCTTCAAGATTGGCACAGCCAACTTCATGCCCTACGATGGCAGGTATCATACATTCCCATATTTTATCATATGTTTAAATCTAAGGTATTATCTTTGATTTCACATACATAGATATGATGACCCGCCTGGTTATACAACCACAATGGCGTTTTAAGCTTTTTTGCTACAGACAACAATTTAGCATCAGTAACTCAACGGAAGCATAAGTTGTAATAATATGCACGCAGGCATATCAACACAAAGTGTGGCAGCTAGTCTATTACAAGGCAACACTGTGCCCAAATAAGATAATTGTTTTTCTGCATAACATAAGGAAGCAGTAATGTAAACCGGCCTCCGGTTCATGCTTGGTCGCCAGCTTGGCCTGATGGTTGTGGGTCATCCTGCGCCGCTTCAACTTCTGATTCCCTACCCAGCGGCTGGAAATCAACAGTTGCCCAGTTGACTCCCATTAATGCTTGGAATACAGCTTCATCATTGATCAGCAACGACGGTTCAATATCGGGAGCGTAAGTATGCTTACAAATTGGAGGTATAAGGTTCTCCGCTTCAGGAATCGGTGCAGGCACTCGTTTATTCTCGCCATCGTACGGCCGCGCACTTGAGCTGATCCGCTGAGCTAAATGTGATAGCGCACGGAGACCACCTGAGAGGGCGCGTGGCCTCAAGCTTGGGGAGGACTGCATTCACCTCACGAGCAAACTGCTTGAAGATGCGCTGTGAGGCTAGGGCTTGGGCGCCACCCAAGATGCAAGCGATTGCACGTGGCTCCTGGAAGCCCCCAGCCCCCTCGTCTTGATGTTGGTCTTCGTTCATTCTTGGCGGTGGCGGCAGAGGAGGAAGGCCTGCGTTGCCGTGTGGGCGATTGTCACGAGGCTGATCCCTCCAGCCTCCCTCGCGAGGCTGGTCCTGCCAGCGATCCTCACGAGGTCGGTCACGCCATCATTCGCGAGGGCCACGGTCCTCCCATCATCCGCCACCTCTTCCTCCTCCTCGGACATAGCCCCTGTCGTTGCGCTCGGGGCGTCGGCCGATTCGCCCATCTCGCACGGCCCTGAGCTCTTGACATTCGTTGGTGTTGTGAGTGTGGAGGTCGTGGTACACGCAGTATCGGCTGCCCTTGGATGACTCGGGCTGGTCCCTGCCTCACTTGGTGTCTGGTTCCGCTGCGAGGACGGCAGCCCCCTTGCGCTTCACATCCTTGGCCTTGAGCTTTTTCTCTTCTGGGTCGGCTGCCGGGAGCTCGAGGAGGGAGAGGCGCCCTTCCTCAGCCCTGGCGCACTTGGTCGCCAAGTTGAACAGCCTGTGGATGTGCACAGGTCTTCATGGATTGCTAGCTCCTCCTTCATCTTGATGTCGCGCACGCCGTCGGAGAAAGCTGAGATGATGGCTTCTTCAGCCACCCTCGGGATCTTGAGGCGAGCGTTGTTGAAGCGCTGGATGTACTTCGCAGGTTTCGGCTGTTGCTTGATGCGGCGCAGGTCGCCACGGCCAGGGCCGTCGCAAGTGCCCTGGAAGTTGGCGATGAAGCGGGTGCGCATCTTGCTCCAAGAGGAGATCGTGCTAGGAGCCAGGTTCAGGAGCCAGGAGCGGGCTCCGTCCTTGAGCGCCATGGGAAACCACTTCGCCATGACCTTTTCGTCTCCGTTGGCGGCTTCGATGCCCAGCTCGTAGAGCTGTAGGAACTCCGCAGGGTCCGCCGTGCCATCGTAGCGAGGGGGCAGATCAGGCTTGAACTTGCCTGGCCATGTGACGCCGCGTAGCTCGGGAGTGAAGGCGAGGCAGCCTGCTGTGGCCACCGGCGCCCTTTGCTGATGTTGGGCCTGCTCCTGGGGATTACCACGCGCTGCTGCTTAGAGCAGCGCGGGGTCTTGTCGTGGAGGCGCAGGGACACGATCTTGGCACGCCGGCGCTGGGAGCGCGCGAGCACCTTCTTGGGGATGAGGGATCTCCTGGCATCTCCCTTCTTGCTGCGCTGGCGCCAGACGCGGAGGGTCTCGCCCTGGGGCTGCATGCCTTGGAGCCAAGACGCCTTCTTGGGGAGGAGGTGGCGGAGGCGCCTCCTGGTCCTCGCCCCCTGCACGGAATGGAGAGCGAGGCAGCGAGAGGGACGGCAGGGGGAGCCCCCTGCGGCACTGACGAACTCGGTGATGCAGGCGAGCCAGTCCTTGTAGAGGTCGTCGACGGGGCAGTAGTGCAGGAGCTCTCTTGCCAAGAGCAGCGTGACGACGGCCTTGCGCGGGCGATGAAGCTCCGGGCGCCCAGCCTCCCCCTCAAGAAGGCGCTTGGCCCCAAGGCGCGGGCCCCCGAGCGGAACCCACTCCATCCGCACCAGCAAGCAGCAAGAGCAGAGCTGCCAAGAGGACCTCGCCCCAAGAAGCTGCCCGAGTGCTCCCCTGCACCGCCCGCCTGCATCAAGGCTCCTGCTCCAAAGACGCCAAGACCCAGCGCTGCTCCCAGCTGCAGCGCATGGGGACCCACAAGACCAGGCCCTTCGTCACCAAAGGCCTCCCATGGCCACAAAGAGGCTGCAGCGCTTTCACCGCCGAAGCCACGCAGCGTCGCGTGGGTCTGCAAGTTCAAGCCAGACCTGCCTCTCGCCACGACGGCACGGCCGACTTCGTGGAGTTCCTCTATCTTTACGAGCTGGGCATCAAGCCGCCAACGGGACGAAGGTCATGGCGAGCTGGTTTCCCATGGCGCCAAGGACGGTGCCCGCACTGCCTCGAACCTAGCTCCTCGCACGATCTCCTCCTCGACGAGATGCGACACGCTTCATCGCCAACTTCCAAGGCACTCGCGATCGCTCTCGCCGCCGGAGCGACATGCGCCGATCAAGAAGCAGCCAGAGAGACCCCGCAGGTACATCCAGCGCTTCAACAACGCACGCCTCAAGATTCCTAAGGTGACCGAGGAGGCCATCATCTCAGCCTTCTCCGACGGTGTGCGTGACTCAAGATGAAGGAGGAGCTGGCGATGCACGAAGACCTGCATGTCCTGGAGCTGTTCAACTTGGTGACCAAGTGCGCTGTGGCTGAGGAAGGGCGCCTTTCCTCCCCGAGCTGCCACCTGCTGACCCGTAAGAGAAGAAGCCTGTGGTCAAGGACGGAAGCGCAGGGGCTGCTGCTCATGCGTAACCAGATACCAAGCGAGGCGTAGATCAGCCCGAGTCTTCCAAGGGCAGCCGGTATCAGTGTACCACCACCTCCACACCCACAACACTAACGAATGTCAAGAGCTCAGAGCCGTGCGAGAAGGGCGAATCGGTCGACGCCCCGACCGCAATGATCGGGGCTACGGCAGAGGAGGAGGAAGAAACACAGGACACTGGGAAGACCACGGCCCTCGCCAAGGGTGGCGCGACCGACCTCGCGAGGACCGCTAGCAGGATCAGCCTCGCGAGGGAGGTTGGAGGGACCCGCCTCGCGAGGGAGGCTGGAGGGATCAGCCTCGCGAGGATCGCCCGCAAGGCAACGCAGGCCTCCCTCCTCTGCCACCGCAGCCAAGGAGAAACGAAGACCACCATCAGGACGAGGGGGCTGGGGGCTTCCACGAGCCGCACGCAATCGCTTGCATCCTGGGCGGAGCTCAAGCCCCAGCCTCTCAGCGCATCTTCAAGCAGTTCGCCCGCGAAGCGAATGCAGTCCTCCCAAGCTCGGCCACGCGCCTCTCGTGGTCAGCGGCGCCATCACATTCAGCTCAGCCGGATCAGCTCAAGCGCGCGCCATACCGAGTCCTCCCGATGCTTTGTTCCCGATCATCAAGAACGCAAGTCACCAGACCTCATCGATGGCGGAGCAGGGCTCAATGTCCTGTCCGTCGAGACATTCAACAATCTCCAAGTGCCTTACAATCAGCTTCAGCCAACCAAGCCTTTCTCCAGAGTCACCGATGGCTCCACGGTTCCGATTGGGCAGGTCCGCCTCCCTGTCACCTTCGGGGCACGCGACAACTACCGCACCGAGCTCATCGACTTCGACGTCGCCCACATTCGCCTGCCATACAATGCCATCCTCGGGTACCCAGCTCTGGCCAAATTCATGGCCGTGACTCATCACAGCTACAATGTCCTCAAGATGCCAGGGAGCGGTGGAGTCATCACGGTGCCTTGTGAGGAAAGGGACGCAGTGTGCTCCCTGGAGCGTGCTTTTCAAGCCGCGTCACTTGAAGACCCAGATCGCAGGAGCGGGAGGCTCCCTGAGGCTGCTCCCAAGAAGAAGAATACATCGCCTGGCCCGGCCCCACGGGGTCCGCGCCTGTTCAGGGGGCACCTCCTTCTGTCGCATAGGAAGGCACGCCCAGCGCCCTCTTCGAGCAAGGCTCGGGGGCTCTCTCCTGGAGGGCCACCGACCTTGCTAAGGTCACGAGGGAGGCGCTTGGACACCACTTGGAGGCGTGTTTCAATGCATGTTTCCCTCAGGAAGGAGCGAGGCAAGGAGGGCCAAACCCTCAGGAGTTCGTCAGCCAGATCATTCAGGAGCTGCAGGAGTCAAGAGTCACGAGTGGCAGCCGCCGCCACTCCGTGAGCTCCCCATCCAGCGAGGATGGTGGGCTGCGCTGCCTGATCGACATACCAGGGCTCAACCGAGCCGCCTCAGAGCGCCTCGCCCTCACGCTGGGGCGCTGTGAAGGTCCACCCCATAGCTACGTCAGATGCCTTACGGCGGTTTAACGCGGCTGCCGCACGCCAGCGCCTCATGGGGAGCATCCTGGAGGCACAAGAGGCCAGGCGTTCCGCAGTCCTAGCGGAGATGGAGATGGTCCGCGAGGAGACAACAGCGCCTCCGGAGCCTCCCGAGGCTCCTGGGCCTAGGGGCTCATGAAGATCAGCTTCCGCAGCCCACGACGTCCGCTACTTCAGCATCCCTACATCTTCAACATTATCAGGTGACATCCTTCAAGTTTCATTTTCAGCTGGAGCGCCTGTGGTTGCATCATTCCCTGTGCCGCTGTGGGTCCGCCCCTCATGCATGTATCCCTTTGCTTCATGTTCCTAGCTTACTTTGTTGGGAGCGCCCCTCGGGCTGCATCATCCCCAAGTCGCTCGGGCCAGACCCAGCGATGTCTGCCTTCCCTGCACCGATCTAAATGAACTTGCTCCTTCGTGATTAACGTGTTTGACCTAGTCGCCGCCGATTGACATCAATCGATGGAGCAGCTCCTTAACGGCACGATGCTTGGCGCATGGGTCCGCCCTCGCAACGCCGACAAACCTGAATGGCCGAGCTCGCGCGGCAGCTCGCATGGCGCCACCGCTGCCTTCGCTCGTCACCTCCGGAGTAACCAACGGCTGACCGTCGCTTGTCGTGGGCGAACTCTTGTTCTTCTTGTGATGAGCCCGCAGGATCTCTTCAAGGAGCAGCGCCAGCAAGGCCCACACGGCGCCTTCTTCACTCTCGTCCGCCAACCGCTTGCACGTTAAAGGGGGTACCGAGCATCGCGACCATGGGTTTTACCGCTCTCCATCCTCACCGCCTTGTCCACGGCATCGCGACCGGCATAGCAGCGACGGCTAAGTCCCGCCAAGGGCCGGACCCGAGGACGAGAGCGTAAAGGGGAGTAAAGGCGAGGGAAGAGGCAGGACCTCGTCAGCAACTCCTCCTTCCGCCGGCGCGCTGACCTAACGCCGCACTGTGAAGCGGGTCCCGACCGCTAAGATAAGTCATCCTCCGAAACATTAGCTATTGCAGCACCGACCAAGACCGAACGCTGCGCCCTTTTCACCGAACGATGGCTGCTTGAGCGCTTAAAGGGGACCCCCGAGCATCGCGACTCAGGGCTCTTATCGACTCCGCCGCCACCTCCTCGCCTTGACCACGACATCGTGACTGGCATACCAGCCGACTACCGAGGCCTGCCTTTGGGACCGACCTGTCGGCGCAGAGCATCAAGCCCTCGTGAGGTTCGGAAGGAGGAACTAAGCTAAGACGGAATGAGCATCTCGCACTACTTCACGACAAGGATCATATTAACATACAGAACCACAGGCACCTTACAAGCCCCCACGGGGCACGTTATTCGACTCCTCGCAGGGAACAGAGGGAGCAGATCCTAAGAACGCTAACTACACGCGCCTCCGCAAGAGACGCCATCATCAACAGTGGGCCGTCAGGCACTGGCGCCAACCTCATCCATATCAGAGGCGGCGGCGGCCTGACGAGCCCGCCCTGCTCGAGAGCGACGCAAGCTCGGGGCTCAGAGGCTGCCGCCGCCGCCTCCGAGTCACGAAGAGCTCGGTGGAGTCGCTGGATCCTCCGACGCCCGCCGCCTCGAGGATCTGCTGAGGGAGCGATCGGCGAGCCTGGTCTCGCCATGACACGGCCCCACCACCTCTCTCGTGGCAGCACTTAGCCGCGCCCTTCCGTCAAGACCTTGAAGAGCATCATGGAAGCATCGCTGCATTCTGTGTGGATCGTGAGGGCGCCGTCCCCGCAGACCGGGCATCTCGCCCTAGTCTCGAGTCATGAAGACCTTGCTCGACGATGACCGCGACCTCCGCCCGGTCGCAGGGTGTTGAGCCGGCGCATGCAACCGAGCTCCAAATATCCCTCTCGCAGATCACGAAGGCGAATCAAGACCGAGGATTCATGGCGGCGTGGAGCACAAACCTCGGAGGAGCCTCAAGATGGACTCCAGAGGAACAACGCGCACCGCCGCGGACTCCAGCCGGGCGCCCTTCCGTCAAGACCTTGAAGAGCATCATGGAAGCGTCGTCGTACTCCAGGTGGATCGTGAGGGCGCCCCTCGTCCTGCAGACCCGGGCATCTCGCCCTAGTCTCGAGTCATGAAGACCTTGCCCCGACGACGACCGCGACCTCCGCTTCGGTCGGAAGGGTGCTGCAGCCGGCGTGCTGCAACCAGAGCTCCAAATATCCCCCGCAGCATCACGAAGGCGAATCCAAGACTGAGGATTCATGGCGGCGTGGAGCACAAACTCGGAGGAGCCTCAAAGATGGACCTGTGGAGGAACAACGCAGATCGCTGCGGATTCGCCGGCGCGCCAAGGCGCCGGGCGCCATGGCGCCGATGTCAACTCCTTTAGGGCCCTCAATGCGGGCGCATAAGGGCAGCGGGAACCCTGGCGGCGCCGCCGTATCAGGGCCTCGACACTATCGCCGCAGGCGCCTCATCTCGACGACAGAGGGCTAGCCGTTTCTTCGGCGGAAGCGGGTCTGGACCCTCTCGGGGAGCCTTTCCTTTCTCTTCCGCGGAGAACCAGCGGATATGAGCCATTGCCGCAAGGTGGAGCAAGGGATGGAGAAGAAGGAGAAGCAAGAAGGGATGAACCGGAAGGGCACGCGCCGTTCCATACTTATAGCCGGGGAAGGCCAACCGTCGACCTCCACGATCACAGGTAATCATGACCCGCTTTGCATGCAGGGACTCGTCAAATTGTGCGGTTGCCGAGGGTCGTGGGGAAGCGGAGACGCCCACGTCCAATCAACCGCCATGCGGCGCCCAAGGCCACAGGCTGTTAGGACCCGTGGCGCTTCGCACTTTCCCCTTCGCTTCTCTGCTAAGCCAAGTCCAGGCGCGCCTTGGGCCCGGGGGCTACTGTCGGCATTCTGGGAATGGGGGTACCCAGACTTGCTCGCCCGCGCCCGCGGCGTGGTTTCAAGGGGTGGCCCAAGATGGCCCATCTTCATCATCACAAGTCAAGATAGCCTGGGCGGACGACGTGAAGCTTCTCAGCACGGCCTCGCCAGCTGGCTCGCGAGGAGGCGGAGAGATCAAGGCGGGTACTCACGAGGTGCCCATGACACAAGCCATGACGACTAAGGGCGCCAGCGGCGCCAGCGGCGCCAGCCCGCAAGAAGTGTCCCTATTTCCTCTTTGGTGCAAAGGAGGCAAGCGCAGTGAGAGCATCAAGCAAAGGCAACTGCTTCGTGCAACAAGACCAAGACCATCACAACGGCAGGAAGCAGGTCATCGTGGAGCCTAAGCCAAGGCCACCGCCAGAGCCTTTGACAAAGCGAGGACCAACTTTAGTCAGATAAGTGTACTTGATGTTCCCTTCAAAATGGCCAATTGTTGGCGCCCTTCCCGCTAATATTTGGGAAGAGGCCCCGGCCTCCGCCTATAATAGGACTAGCCTCCCTGTGGTAGGAGGGAGAGAGGATCCGAATCTGCAACAGAGCTAGAGTTCAAGCAATCTAGAAAGAGAGAGAGAGAGAGCGACCGAACTCCCCCTAGCAGTTAGTCGCACCGGCCAAGAACAGACCCTCACGAGGCTTTTCTTCCTTGTATTGTTCATCATCAGCCCCTGAGGCAATCCACCACACCACACACTAGAGTAGGGTATTACACCACAATGGTGGCCCGAACTAGTATAAACCTTGTGTCCCTTGTGTTGCTCTTTGTGTAGTTTAGATCCTTGTGAGGCGACGAGGCGCAAGTAGGTAGGGGGTGAGATCTCCGCGTGCACCCCAGAGTTCGAACCTAGAGGGTCCGCTGAACCCAAATCCAACAATGAGCTCGTCCGCTGCAAGCCCGCAAGGTGCCACTCACTGCACTCCTCGGTGTTCTACCACTTCCTGAGCGACCAAAGATTGGCTGGCAGCCGTAACGACATGCCTTGTCTCTCCTTATGATTGATGTGCAGGACTCACTCCAGGAGCGACGTTGGGGACATCGCGATCTCTCTCCCTCTCCCCGGCGCGGACCACTTGCACGTTAAAAGGGGGGCACCTGAGCATCGCGACTCATGGGCTCTTACTGGCTGTCCAGCCCTCACCCCTGGCCTTGACCCACGGCATCGCGACCTGTCATACCAGCGGCGGCTGAGCTCACTCGAGGGCTGGGACATGAGGACGTAGAGCATTAAGGAAAGTGCAGGGGAGTGGGAAGAAGCTCGCGAGGACCTAACCCAGCAGCACCTCGGCCACCACCACTCGGGCCGGGCGCCTCGTCAAGGAACTACACCAAACTCGAAAGATAAGTCACGCCCTCACAAGAGCTGGACCAACGCAGCGCCAAACCCTCACCCAGTGCAGCTCTATCACGATGACGCAGCCTTCCTTTCTCGCCCAACGAGGACTGCTTGAGCGCTAAAGGGGACCTCCCGAGCATCGTGACTCGGGGGCTCTTACAGGACCTCGGGCCGCTCACCTCCTGGCCTTGACCATGGCATCGCGACCTGGCATACCAGCGACGGCTGAAGCCTACCTGGGGACTAGGACCTGTCAGCATAGAGCGCTAAGTCCTCACGAGGATAGAAAGGGGGAGCCTAGCCGGGACAGGACAAGCACCTCGCATCGATTCATATTAAGGAAATAACATTCACGAAAGACATGGCAGACGCCTTACATACCCCCATGGGGTGTTGCTTCGATTCCTCGCAGGGAACAAAAGTACTAATCCTAAGGAACTCTAATCGCCCGCGCCTCCGCAAGCAACGCCATCATCAACAGTGGACCGCCCGACGTTGGCGCCAACCCCATCCAGATCACGGGCGTCGGCGGCTTGATGCAGTCGCCTTGCTCTGGGCACGACGCGAACTCGGAGGCTCGTAGCTGTCGTCGCTCGTCTCTGGAGTCGCGAGAAGCTCGGGGGAGCCGCTCGATCCCTCAGCTCCTCCGCTGCTACCTGAGGAGCTGCTGGAGAACCGATGGGCGGGTCAGGTCCTCGCCAGTTCGTCGCCCCTGTCGCTTCCCTTGGGGCAGCACTCCAGCCGGCATCCTTCGGCATCGAAGACCTTGGAGAACATCAGGGAGGCACCGTCGTATTCAAGATGAATTACGAGGGCACCCTCCATCTGGCAGACTCCGGCGATCTCACCCCAGCCCCGGGTCATGAAGACCTTGCCCGGAGCGACGACCGCGACCTCCGCTCCTGTCGCAAGGGTGCTGCAGTCGGCGTGCTGCAGCCAGAGCTCCAGAGATCCGCTCGACGGCATCTCGAAGGCGAAGGAGGGAGGAAGGCAGATCCAAGAGCTCGGAGGCATGGCGGTGAAGCACAAGCTCGCGGAGGGAGCCTTCATCATGGACTCCAGGAAGAATGACGCGCACCGCCGTGATTCGCCGGCGTCGACGGCGGCACAGTCGGCGTCGCTCGACGCCCTCTTCTCTAGGGCCCACGACGCGGGCGTACAAGGGCAACAGGAACCCTGGCGGCGGCCGCTCGTACTAGGGTCTCAACTCCTCCTGCTGAGCGCCCTCATCTCGGCGGCAGAGGATCAGCCGCTTCTTTGGCGGAAGAGGATCAGGACCCTCTCGGGGGACCTTTCCCTTCTCTTCTGCGGAAAACCGGCAGATTGGTGCCATTGGCGTGAGGAGCAGTAAGGACGAAGAAGAAGAAGAAGGGAGTAGCAGGAAGGCATGGACTGAAGGGGCTCACGCAGTCCCGTAGTTATAGCCGGAGAAGGCCAACCGCCGAGCACCACGATCGCAGGTAATCATGACCCATATCTCTGCATGCAGGGACTCGTCAAGTCGTGCAGTTGCCGAGGCGTCGTGGGGAGCGCGGACGCCCACGTCCAATCAACCGACACGCAGCGCCCGAGGCCGCAGGGTATAGGGGCCCGCGGCGCTTAGCGCTTGCCCCTTCGCTTCTCTGCTAAGCCAAGCCCGGCGCGGTTTTGGGCCCAGGGCTACAAGCCGGCGCTCGGGAATGGGGTCCCAGACTTGCTCTGCCTGCGTGGCCGCGGCGTGGCTCAAGTGGGGGCCCAGCGCGGCCCATCTTCATCAAGCTCAAACTCAAGACCCTCGCGAGGGGCCAAGCCTCGCGGAGCGGACGACAGGTAGCTTCCTCATCAGGCAGGCTCGCGAGGAGGCGGAGAGATCAATGCAGGAACCCTCGTGAGGAGCCCGTGACGCAAGCCATGATGATCGAGACCAGGCGGGCTCCAGGCGGGCGCCGGCCTGCACAGTGTCCTTGTTTCCCTTTCAAAGGCAAAGGGGCAAGCATGTGCCAAGGCATCGTGCAAAGGTTACCATTCCGTGCAACGATACCAAGACCAGCCGAACGGCAGGACGGAGGTCACCGTGGAGCCCAAGGCGGCGTCATCACCAGTGCTTTTGGCAGCCTAAGACCACCTTTGGTCAGGATAACTTGTACTAGATGTTCCCCTTCAAAATGGCCAATTGTTGGCACCCTTCCCGCTCAATTATTTGGGGAGAGGCCCAGGGCCTCTATAAATAGAGCTAGCCACCACAAAGTAAGGGGGGAGGGGTAATCTAGAAAAAGGGAAGAAAAGGCCGGCTGATCGGGAAGTAATCTAGAGCAACTAGCTAGAGAGAGGTGATCGAACTCACCCAAGCAGTTCATCGCACCAGCTCAAGAACACCTCTCGCGAGGCTGTTCTTCCTTTGTACTGTTCATCACCAGCCCCTGAGGCAATCCACCACACCACACACTGGAGTAGGGTATTACACCACAACGGTGGCCCGAACTAGTATAAACCTCGTGTCCCTTGTGTTGTTCATCGTTTCTAGCTTAGATCACACAAGAAGATCGGACGTAGATCGGTAGGGGAGAGATCTCTGCGCGCACCCCAGTGTTCGAACCTTAAGGGTCTGCTGGAACCCGAAGTCCGACAGTTGCTTCTAGTAGTTCTCTTGATTCCACTAATGATTCTCTTAGCCAAGTTACACTTGAGCAAGAAAATAGCTTATTGAAGGGAATTATAGAGAAAGGTGTTTACAAGAGCCTTGCCGGGAGTAAGCAATTCGAGGAAATTGTACGAAAGCAAGGAAGGCACCGGAAGAAACAAGGTGTTGGTTTTGAACGAAAGTTCAATGCCAATGGAGTTGAGTGGGAAGAAGATCAATACCCCAAGACAAAGTTTGTTCCTCAACAAAAGAAGTATGATCCTACTTCTTTCAAAGGGACACAAGCTCAAGATGATCTTCCACCACAAGACCACAGGCAAAAAAGGCAAGGACAAGCTTCAAGAGGAAATTGATGCATTTGAAGAAGCTCCTAAGGCCTTGGTCAAGTGGGTTCCCAAGACTACATCAAGTTCTACTTCATCAAGTACAAGTACAACTCCAAGGATTCCCATCAAGATGGTGTGGATCCCGAAGAAGAAGAACTAGAGAGTTCCTGAGGGTGACTCTGCCAACATACTTCACTCTTATCATTTTGGCAAGAACAAGTGCAATCAACTTCCACATCTTGAACTAGTTCAAGGAGTCACAAACCCTCTTGTTGGTAAGACAAGGGACAAGGTAACCTAATGCTTTCATAGACATCATCTTGTGTGTGCATCACTCTATGTCTATGGATATCCTTGTTTGTTCCTTGTGGGACTAACCCGTGTAGGTATTGAAAGTGCAACTCACTCCAAAGGATTGCTCCAAATGATCTACATCAACATTGAGCATCCACATCTTCAACACCTACATGAAGTCATCATCGACAAAACCCAAGGTTAGTTCATCCCTCTTAGGGGGTATCTCACATCTAGGGGGAGCTTTACTCTGAGAATTGAGCTAAAGCAACTCTAATGGTGTGAACACAGCAACGCTTTATGTAAAAGTGGTAACCCCACTTGTGTTTAATCGATGAGTATGACCTACGATCAAATGTTCTCATTTGACTCCTAAGTCAATATACTCATATATAGATGACCTAGTCATCGCCAATTGCTTGATAGATGCTACAATTAGTTGTGCATGCTTTCCCACATATTTCATTTGCCATTTTATTGTGTGAGCATGTTGGTTGCATAATTTACTCATTCGAGGACATCCACTTGTTGTTTTGATTGCTTGGTTCCTTTTTATTTTGCCAAGTGGATGGACAAGAATGCCTAAGAACCTTCTCTAGCTATCTATGCTTTTCTTGTCTCAAACTCTATTCATGCTACATCACAAAGCTTGATCAAGTCAGATTCGAACCACTCTGTGTGAGGAGCACTCGGAGTCCCCGATTCGTCATAGACTTAAACTTCCAAAACTTCTTTGTGCGTTTTGGTCTGACCGATTCATCCATTTTGGTCATAGCGAGATCACTAAGTCGATCTAGGTTTTCAATCTCGGTGCAACTGATTTAAACCTTTCGGTCACACCGAGTTGCAGAATCGCCCAGTTATGCATCTCGGTGCCACCGAAGTTGTTCCACTCACCACACCGACTGTGGTCGCTATATATCCCCGGCCAAAATTTGGAAAATTCTCCGAACCGCTTGGCCAAGGCCAGCCTGCCTCGCCTCCCCGGGTCTTCGGATCGCCCTCCTCATAGCCAGCCTGCTCCCCTACCTGGTCTCCGCAGCCGCCAACAAAATCGCCTCCGCCTGTCAGCCAGTAGCAGGTCCATCGCCGCACTTAGGGAATGGACTTGATCCTTGTGCTAATCTCACTCTGATTCCTAGCACATTGTTTTGCCATGTGTCTTGCCACAATTGAGATCACTCTATCCAGCAAAATCACTTCGTAGTTTAGTTGTGGATTGAAAATTTAGGGTTAGGTTTCCGCCGAAATCATCTCGGACCAGCCGAGTTGTTGAAACCGGTTCCACCGATTTGGCTAAGGCCATTGCACATGTGATTCTCGGTCTGCCAGAGAATTGCAAATCGGTCTGACCGAGTTTAATTCTTTGTGAAACCTGGCAGTCTTGGTGCCACCGAACTGTGACTCAGTTTAACTGAGTTCACTAGTTTAGGTTCCAAAAGCTGCTTCGGTATCACCGAGATTTCAAATCGGTAGATCCGGAATGCTTTCTGTGGAAAACTAGAACTAAGTTTTTGACTCATTCTTTTGTAAAAACCTCTGCACTTTGTGATTCTCATCCAATCTATCTCATCTATATCTATTCACAGGGTCTCCTGTCAGTGTTTGCATCATGTCATATCAGAGTGACAGTCAGAATAAGTCTGAGGAGCAAGTTCACATGAGTGAGGGCACTAGTCACTCTAGCAGCTATGATGATGGAAGCAGGAGTACACCCAGCAACTTGCCTAAGGCAGCCACCAGGGCCAGAAAGAAGAGAACCTCAGATTCTGAGCATGAGGACTATGTGGCTGTTGAGGAAGAGGCCACTTCAAAGAAGAAAGTTCTGAAAAAGGAATATAGCATGCTTGTCGCCACTAAGCCAGGAATGAAGACAAAGGTTCCTTCCAAGAGAGTTCCTATGTCAAAGGCCAGAACATCCACTCAAGAAACTTTGGGATCTGCACCCAAAGAACAGGTTGTGGTAGAGAAGAAAAGGAAAGAAAGGGTCAAGAAGACCATGGGCAGAATAATTGGGAAGCCCTCAATGATGGAAGATGAAGAGGAAGAGGTTGCTGCACTAGCACCTAAAGCTCAAAAGCTTATGGGAGATGCTATAAGATCAGGGGCTGCTCCATCTTATAGCATCTCCAAAACCCAAAGCTGCACCCAAGAGGAGTACCAGGAATATTCCAGCTGCAGAGAAGAACAAGGCCCCAGTGCATGAAGCTGCTATAGAAGAAGAAGATGATGAGTCACATGTCTTGAGGAAGTTGAAGCCCGAAATTCCAGATCACAATGATGCTCATCCAAAGAGCCGAGGACATGAAGCCTGTGAAGGATGCAGGACTCGCATAAAGGAGATTGACTAATCCCTATGCAACAGACAAGAACTGCTAGGACTATGTGTTCCATACAAAGGAACAACAGGACTTCTATGAGTCGTTGTTGCTTGACAAGAAGCCTATAGTCTGTGATATGAGATGGGTGGACTGGAAGTACATAAGGAAAATGAAGAACACTATCCTCGAGTCTATGATAGTTTCAAGTCTTGTGGAGTGGAGGACTTTGTTGGGCAGAAGCTCACAAAGTGGAATGATGAGCTTATTATGCAGTTCTACTCCACAGCTCATTTCTACCCAGATGGAAGGATTGTCTGGATGTCTGAAGGTACTAGGTACCAGTCAACAGTTGAAGAATGGGCAAAATTGATCAATGCTCGTGAGGAGAATGAAGATGATTTGGATGTCTATGCCAAGAAGAAGAAGGATCGCAACACCATGGCACATATGTACAGAGAGATCCCAGATGATGCTCTTGAGACACACAAATTTGGATCAGTACATTACCTTCTACCAGGTTTGCCAACAATCAACTGGATCCTCAGGCACACTCTATTGCCAAAGTCAGGTGATCACAAGATGATCAGAGGCCATGCAATTTACCTGCTTCACATATTTGATGTGCCTCAAAAGTTCAAATTCATGAGCCTAATTGTGGAAACTATAAAGAGAACAGCTGCAGATCAGAAGAGAAGTTGTGGGTATGCCCCACGGATCCAGGAGCTAATCAACTCCAAGATGGGCACTGGCACATATCTCTTGGACAGGGATCATATGCCCATCTACCCAGACTTTGAGGACAAACTGTGGTAATGGATGAGAATGAACCATCGTTTGTGCAAGCACAAGCAAAGAGGGAGAAGGAAAGGACTGAAAAGGCTACAAAGATGCCAACCATTGATGGGGCATCTCAGTATCTTCTGAAGAGCAAGCAAGATCAGCTTGGCTACTTGATTGCCTCCACTCTGAGGATTGAGAAGGGATTGTCCACCCTGACTCAAAACAAGGAGAGATTGGAGAGGATCATGGAGCAGAAGTTCTATGATTTAGATGTGAAGGTCACTGAGATACAGTCAGTTGTTGAGCAACTTCAGGATGAAGTGCAGGAGAAGAAGGTCAAGTCTACCACTGATGCTTTTGCTAGAGTGCCCAGAGGATGAGATCGCCATGCTGCTGCCATGCACACCGTGAGCAACTTCATCTGCACCAGCTACAGCTTCAGTGCCACCAACTCTAGCACCCACTCCACCAGCTCCATCCACATCAAATGATGCCTTCGTCCTTGGAGTTTTATCTACACAACCACCTGAAGACCAAGCCTGAGAGTCGATCTAGCACTATGCATTTTTTATGAAATTTTTGGTAACTTGTTGCCAAAGGGGGAGAAAATGTCTAGATCATAGGCTGAGAGAGAGAGAGAGAGAGAGAGAGAGAGAGAGTTGCTCTTTGTTCTCTCTTGTTTTTTGGTTGTTGAACTTTGTTATTTGCTTGTTTGAGATACTTTATGCTTTTCTGTGATACTTGGATGATCATATGCTACCTTAATGCTTGTTGGATGACATTGTCCTTTTATATCCCCATATGATCATTCACTTTGCTTGGTGATGAGTGCATATATTTAATTATTATCATTTTGAGCGCTCCACTAAGATGTATGTGACATGGAAGAGTAACCCATGATCCTAACTCATTATGCATTTGCAGTCCAAAGCAAATCTTAAACTATGCACAAATTTAGGGGGAGCTCTTGCTTTTCACATACTTCTCAAAGAGACAATGTTTTTCACTCTTATTATCATTTGTTGAAGCTTTGATCTATATGTTGTCATCAATTACCAAAAAGGGGGAGATTAGAAGTGCAACTATCCCTAGGTGGTTTTGGTAATTCTTAACAACATATAGCTCATTGAGCTAATGCTATTTCAAGATTAATATTTCAGGAAAGCTCAATGATTGGCATGGCATGGATGAGAAAAGTGGACCCCTCAAAATGCTAAGGACAAAAGGATTGGCTCAAGTTCAAAGCTCAAGACTCTACATTTTCTATTTTAGTGATCCAAGATCACATTGAGTCTATAGGAAAAGCCAATATTATCAAGGAGGGATGAGGTGTTGCTTAATGAGGCTCTTGCTCGAAGTGCTTAGTAATATCCTCCAAAGCCCTCAACTACTTTCTCACATCCACATTTGACCTAAACCAAAAGTCAAACTCGGCCCCACCGATGCTTTCTATCCGGCGCCACCGAGTTCAGATGTCATAGCCACTGCCACAAACCCTAGGCAAATCGGTCTCACCGATAGGGATCTCGGTCTCACTGAGATGGATTGTAATCTCTCTGTTTCCCTTCGTAACATTTCGGTCCCACCAAGATGAGTGATCGGTCCCACCGAGATTGCAATGTAAACTCTCTGTTTCCCTTTCGTAACATTTCGGTCTCACCGAAATGAGCGAATCGGTCCCATCAAGTTTACCTGACCAACTCTCTGGTTAGCTTATTACCAAAATCGGTCTCACTGAGTTTGTGTAATCGGTCCCACCGAGATTATGTTATGCCCTAACCCTAACCATATCGGTCCTACCGAGTTGCATGTCGGTCCCACCGAAAATCCTAACGGTCACTAGATTTGCTGAATCGGTCCGACCGAGTTTACCAATTCGGACACATCGAGATTGGCAAGTTGTGTGTAATGGTTAGATTTTGTGTGGAGGCCATATATACCCCTCCACCTCCTCTTCATTCATTGAGAGAGCCATCAGAATGAACCTACACTTCCAACTTACCTTTTCTGAGAGAGAACCACCTACACTTGTGTTGAGGACAAGATATTCCATTCCTACCATATGAATCTTGATCTCTAGCCTTCCCCAAGTTGCTTTCCACTCAAATATTCTTTCCACCAAATCCATATCATGTGAGAGAGAGTTGAGTGTTGGGGAGACTCTCATTTGTAGCACAAGAGCAAGGAGTTCATCATCAACACACCATTTGTTACTTCTTGGAGAGTGGTGTCTCCTAGATTGGCTAGGTGTCACTTGGGAGCCTCCGACAAGATTGTGGAGTTGAACCAAGGAGTTTGTAAGGGCAAGGAGATCGCCTACTTCGTGAAGATCTACCGCTAGTGAGGCAAGTCCTTCGTGGGCGACGGCCATGGTGGGATAGACAAGGTTGCTTTTTCGTGGACCCTTCGTGGGTGGAGCCCTCCGTGGAATCGCGCAACCATTACCCTTCGTGGGTTGAAGTCTCCATCAACGTGGATGTACGATAGTACCACCTATCGGAACCACGACAAAAAATATCCGTGTCTCCTATTGCGTTTGAATCCTCCAAACCCTTCCCCTTACATTCTTGCAAGTTGCATGCTTTACTTTCCGCTGCTCATATACTCTTGGCATGCTTGCTTGAATTGTGTTAAGATTGCTTGACTTGTCCAAAGTTGCTAAAATCTGCCAAGAACTAAAATTGGGAAAAGGATAAGTTTTATTTGGTCAAGTAGTCTAATCACCCCCCCTCTAGACATACTTTCGATCCTACACATCTTCCAGAAGATCTTGACAGCGTGCAATCGCGCGCATGAAAACTCCACGGAACCGCTCCATTTCCATGTCTCTGGCCTCGTAGCAAATTCCATCAATCACCTGCATCCTCAAGATATCACGTTGGCGATGTTCTACTTCGTCGGGGACATCAACTCCGCCAAGGATGCGCTCGAGCCTGGCCACCACATCATCGGGATCAAGGATGACACGGCCGCCGCAGGCTGCCTTTGTCTTGAATGAATCGCAGAGGTCCTCTGCCCATTCCTTGTAGGGCATCAAACTCTCAATGAGCACTGCTGACGGCAGTTCTTCGGTGGGTCGTCGATCATGCCGCCGAGCAGCTCTGGATCTTTTGCACGGTGGATGGCAAACTGCTCATCACATATTGTGCTCCCAAGGACTGTGACGCTGATATCGCTGCCGACAATATGGTGCTCGACCGCCGATGAAGCTCTTGCTCCCGACCTGCTCGCTCGCTCTCCTCATCAAGATGTAACATAGGTAGGCATCAATGTCGAAGCTTTGGTCGTTGCCTGGCATGCTTGGAATAATTAATGGTAGATGGGTGAGGACTAGATCTTCGTAGAGAGTTATGTGGTGCTGTCACCGAAAGTTATATGCAGCAAGCCGCACACCGTGGCAGGAAACCAATGAGGGAATAGGCGGGGATTTTACAATTCACCCATGTGGAGCGCGGGAAGACTAAGTGGAGCACACACAACACGGAAACTGTATCCGGTGCCAAGTGTTATTTATCAAACAAGTGTTAACATAAGGAAATGCATGTGTAACTTACTAATCATCGCACACGAGTACTCGCAGACGCATCATGTGCGATACTCCTACCAACCGCAAGGAACTAGTTTGCATTTTAAAAAGTTTTTTGTACACACAGAATCACACACAAACTAACTGTATTAACCATCTGTGTTGTAAATTCTCATCGCAAACAGTTCATCCGAGTCGACTGTCTGCCACGTATCACACACATCTTGTTAAGTTGAACCATTTCTGTTGTTCACTAATCGAAAAAAGTTCATCCGAGTGAACCGTATGCCCTATATCACACACACCTTGATCTGGCTAACCGTTTATGTTGCACTCCCTAATAGCAAACGGTTCATCGGAGCAAACTGTATGCTGTATATCACACACATATTCATATGGATGCCCGTTTCTGTTGTTCCGCCTCATCGCAGACAGTTCGAACGGGTTAACCATGTGCCCTACATCGCACACGCAACTAAAATCTGAACCATGTTTGATGCGTCCTCCATCGCAAATGTTTTGCACCTTTTTTGTCAGTTTTTTACATCCCCGTTTGTGATTAATGCATCGCACACAGTTTCGTGAAAGGGTCTCTGATCATAGTGTCGCGTTAGCAGCATCCTGTAGTAGTGTTCCTTCCTTTCCTATCAGTCGCTTATCTCGGCTTGCTTCCTTGCTTTCTTGTCAGTTGCTTATCCCAGCTTCCAGTCAAAGGAAATAGTAATTGATATGCTACCTCACACAGGTTGATACCGGTCTTTATCCTGATTATTGTGCTTGTCATATGTATTGGTAATTTCGTATTGTAAGACTATTTGCCGATTTCATAAAGGAGTAACTTGGAGCTGAACTCGCAGGAAAATCATTATATTGGGCGATTTCAGTAGAACTGCACAAAAACATCAGATTGACATATACTTATGCTGCTGCTATGTACCCCAAAGTTCACTCAGACAAGCATCAATGTTGACAAGAAGAAGTGCCTACATTCATTCCTGTATCAACCAACGCCAACCAGTTGTCAAACTCCAAGTATTAGGAGAGTGAACGCTAAAAATATTGCTTGGCAAATAGCCTAGAAAAATGCAGTCCAGTCTTTGGCCCCAACTTGTGCCTTTTGGTTATCGGCACATAAGGTAGAGAACTGTATGGCATGGAGTCTAAAGATTCTAGACAAGTTGGTTGGCGCATATATTCATCTGGCGCTTAATCAGTTTGCACGCCAGGGATGCTCCATTTCAGTTAAACTTCACAAAAATTTTGGGTGGTTCATTTTATCGACCGCCTCCTTTCTTGTCTGCAATGTAGAATTTTGGCGAGCTACATGACCAAGATGAGCCAGTAAACTAGTTGGATGAAAGTAGTGGCCAAGTTGCTCAAACCTCCCTCGGCATCGAGGCCACTATGTCGAGGATAAACCTAGAATCAAAGTTCAGATTGTCTGTGCTGCCTCTTATGTACTCGAAAGTTTACTCGTACAAGCATTCATTTTTGCAAGAAGTACCATTGAGTGAACACCATTTACCAGTCTGTACCCTAGGTAATTAAAGTTTGTCCATGGATGATATTGGTTGTGATCTCAATCATTTGGATGCATAAACATACTGAACATCTGTATATCTGAATCTTTTTGTGAATTGTCTGTGAATATTGTCTTGTGATCTATCAATCATTTCGATGCATAGACATGTTGAACTTGTGTATATATGAATATTTTGAGTTGTTGATTGTGAATGTTGGTTATGAATATGAATGTGTCCTGTGAACCTGAGTTTGATACGATTGTTTACTTTTTAGTTGTACTTGTGTGTGAACTTGTTAGTATGTTCATCACTGGGATTTGTGACGTAGGGTGTCAACGGCACACCTTCTTCCCGAGACTAATTGCACCTCGCTTGTTAGGTAGCAACGGTGCATCAACTTTTTTTATCTTTTTGCTCTATCTTCCCTCCCCGCTGAACCCTCGCTGTAATGTTTTCGCCTCAAAACAAACATAGTATTGCGTTGTTTTTGGGCTTGATGAAAATCGAGTGTTGTCAGAGGTTGGCCCGCCCCAGCAAATGGGCTGCTTGTCCACCACGGATTGGGAGGCTTAAAATACAAGTTGTATGGTGCAGAGGCAAGTAAAAAATGCCATCGAGAGCCATCCACTGAAAAATGAATCGTGTCTGATGTGCTTCTTCAGTCGCGCCGCCGGCCCCCTCGTTAATCCAGTTTGCTCCATTCCCCAACCGGCAGCATGGGACGGAAGTTTATTTCCCTCTCGCACTGCCGGGGGATTGAAGAAGTGCGGCATGGAATCCAACACCGGTGATAGTTGCTTGTCCAAGTGATTTTCAGATAAGAAACTGCATGTTTCAGAGGCAGAGCATTTAAATCAACAGGCACTTTTCAAACATGGACAACAGAATGTTGGAAATCTTATTCATGGTAAAAAAAATGGAACTAACAACAAGTTAACATCATGCTGATCAACATTCATGTATAGCACATCTTCATATGATGCAAAGTCAAAAAGATATACTATTTTCAAAATGGCAAGACAATGTTGAGTGTGCGAAAAACTGGGTAAACTAGGGATGAAATTTTGGCAAGTGTCAGATCTTTTTCAACTCCACCAGTTGGAATCGAACCCGAGCAGTACAACTTTTGGGTGAGAGGGATGTAGCCACCGGGCTAGTGCGGTATGTTCGAAAGAATGAAGGCGTCTTCCCCGGTTCCGGTTCTTTCCCGTCAGTGTGCGCTCGCCTTGGCGCCGCCATATGCCGTTGTCAACATGCTCAACAAACAAGAGGAATCCGGAGAGGACTGTACGCCAAGAGGCTGACAGTGGGGACCCACCAAGTCCAAGCCATACACAAGCAAGTGCCTCATTGGAAAAAAAAGCTTCCTCCTAATTGTATACTGACGTTGGAGCCCACGGGTTTGTCAACCTAGTCAATAAACAAAATAAATTTCCAATGATGACTGTCATCGGGGAGCTTTTTTTCAGGGGTATCGGGGACCTTGTTGTTGTTGTTGTTGTTGTTGCGGGAAAGGGGTATCGGGGATCTAGTATTAGGTAGGCCTGGGTTTTGTTTTTTAACATGTCGTTTCCATCATGTACGTAGCGGCCTATGGGCCTCCCAGGGTAGGTTTTAATTTTTCTTAAAGATCAGCAACCCAATGTATTTTTTTATAAAACACAGATCTCTGTTCTATTTATCCATATATAAGAATAAAAATGTTGTGTCCAATTTATGTTTTCCCTTCTAAACACACTAAACATATTTATATTATTACTATTATTGTATATTTAATAGAGACATATATACATTATAAATACATGCCATGTCTTATTAAGTTATAAAAGTAAATGTTTAACAGAAGTTGGCAAGGAAAATCCTGGTTGTTTTTTACTCACAGGCAAGGAAAATCCTAGTGATTGCGTACAAAAGCTTGCGAAGATTTTAAGGACCAATGTAATAATAACACGTTCATTTTTCTCTCTAGCAACAACTCGCTAATTTGTTAATTTTATAATTATAAAAATGTGTCGCTCCGGTTTATTTTTTGATATTAATTGCTCCTTCTAACCTAACATTATATATAGAACAAGCCCAGCTAATTAGTGTATTCAAGAAAGTGCAAATGGACTGGAGTTTCTTAGAAAATAATAAATGGGTAATGATTGACGCCGGTTATTTCTTCATCGAGCCCAAAGAAATGGACTCAAATTTGGAAAACATGGGTTAAATATATGCCACATTTTTGCAGGCTGACATGTGGGCCAATAGGTTGAAGCCTACGCAAGGCGTTGTCAACTTACTCAACAAATGATTCTGACATCCACAGCCATTGGATTTATATCCAATGGTCAGCATGCACCTTCAATCTCTCATCTTATTCCTCCAGCGTCGCCGAGACCGCCTGCTTCGGCCTCCAACGGCTAGCGGCTCTACTAGCATGCATCATTGCGAAGTGCTACCTCACCGCCGGCCAGGCCACCCCTCCTGTTATTCTCCACCGACTACAGCCCCACGCCGCACCACAACCAGTTATAACCCCTGTACTCCTCTCAATCTGTGACTCCAATGCCGCGTCTTCCCATCTCCGGGTCATTCCCGTCCGGGGCCTCACCGTCATCCACCGCCTCGTTGCGCTCGGCGCGGCGTGGTCAACAAATGAGAGTCATTGGAAGAGGACTGTACGTGGAGAGCCTGATAGCTGGGACACACGAGGTCCATGGTCGCACGCAAGGAAAGTTCCTCCTTATTAAACTGGAAAAAAGTTTCCTCCCCCTGCCAGCTGGGACCCACCGGCTGTATCTTCACACGGAAGGAAGTTCCTCCTTGTTAAGCTAGAAAAAAAACTATTCCTCCCGATGACAGCTAGGACCCGACAGATTTTGTGTGACTTGTGGGCCTACTAAGCTGACGCGTACGCAAGGCTTTGTCAAATTAATCAAAAATGATTCTAGGAGCTGGACCGTTGGATGTTAATCCAATAGCCGTGATGCTTCCAACCTTTCTTCTTGCTCCTATTTCCCGTGGCGCAGCAAGCCGCCACAAGCACTCAGCGCCGAAGTTTCCCACTCTTCCATCTCGCGACTCCACTCCCGCATCTTTCCCATCTCCGGGTCATTCCAGTCTGGGGCCTCGCCGTCGTCCATCGGCCTTGGTGCGCTCGGCATGGTGTGGTAAACGTGGTCAACAAACAAGAGTCATCGGAAGATGGCTATACGTGAGAGGCTGACAGTGAGGACGCACCACGCCCATGGACGCATGCATGCAACTGCATCCTTTTTACCTTGAAAATTAATGTTTTCTCCCCCTGATAGCTGGGACCCACCAGCTACATCTTCGCACGCAAGGAAGTGCATCCTTATTACGGGCAAAAAATGATCGCCCCCTGACAGCTGCAGCTATATCTTCGCACGCAAGGAAGTGCGTCCTTATCCTCCCTTACAGCTGGGACCCACCCAGTCGAACCATACATAGCGTTGTCTGTCTTGTCACGAACGTGTACGTACATACTGGTCGATCGGTCGCTTTGCAACAATGAACCATGGCCGAGTAAGTAACAGCACATGTCATAGTAGAGCCCCCCACGTAGCAGTTTAGGCTGTCCCGTCTAAACCGTGTACACGTACATACACCCACGCGCCAAAAAATATGAACACGTACGTACATACGAGCGGGGTCTCGAAGCGCGTACTCGCGCATATGGACAGTCAGGGCTTGTGTACATGGAGAGGCAACGGACGGCAGCGATGTTGTCCTCTTCATCTTCAGCTAACCGGCTGAGTCGGAATGGAGGAAACAACGTCGTGTTCACCAGGAGGCAAGCGACTGGGTCAGAATGCGTCCTGTTCATCGAGAGGTAATAGACTGGGTCGGAATGGGTCGTGTTCAATGGGAGCCAACTGGCTTGGATGGAACAGCCGGAACGGGGTCTGGCGTACCACAAAATTGAGGAAAACGGCCTTGTGTTCGACCATGTACGGTCGAAATGGGGTCCTGTTCATTGGGAAGCGTCTGGCATACCGCAAAATGGAGGAAACAGACTTGTGTTCGAGCTCCGACGGTCGAAACGGGGTGCTGTTGATCGGGAGGGGTGTGGCATACCGCAAAACGGAGGAAACCGACTTGTGTTGGAGCGCCTATTGTCGAAACGGGGGTCCTGTTCATCGGGAGGGGGTAGCGTACCACAAAATGGGAATCCACGAGCTACTGTTCATCCACCGTGTACTGCCTTGCTCCATCCTCCATGGGATACTGTTCATCCACCATCGACTTCCTCCAGCCTCCACCTATTACTGTTCAACCACCATCGACTTCCTCCAGCCTGCACCAGCTACTGTTCACCACGGGGTCCTGTTCATCCAGCCTCCACCAGCTACTGTTCAACCAGCCCTCCACACGGGGTCCTGTTCAACCAGCCTCCACAGGCTACTATTCATCTAGCCCTCCACTGGCTATTGTTCAACCAGCCCTCCACGTGTTCATGTTCATCCACCCCCAACCGGCTTGGTCGGGGTCCTGTTCATCCAGCGGCAACAACCTGTACTACCACGGGGTCCTGTTCATTCAACCCCCACCAGGAACTGTTCATCCAACCCACAATAATGTTCACTATTCATCACGAGGCAGCAGTTTCGATTGGCTTCAGTTAGTAGCAGAGCGGCGAATCGCCGGTTCGCTATCAGCCAGGATCAATCGCTCCAGGTTTAGTAACGAATTAGTGCAATCGCCGGGTTTAGTGTTTAACGCCACTCGTGTTCAGTTAGAGCTCAACACCGCACACACAAAAGTGCATATATACGAGAGAAAAACGGTAAACCTCCATGCATCACTCGCCCCGACCACCCACCGTAACCGGAACTCCCCGATATTTTCCTCGCCTTGCTTCTACCATCATTTTTTCCGCTATGGACGGCCCAAAGAATGTCATGCAATCGCAAGGCTCTCGCCTACCAGACTGAAAAAGCCCATTTTCCGTCTATGATTTTTTGTCATAGAAGTAGCATCCCACCACATCTATGATGATACCGCGTTTTGTCACAATTATTGTCATAGAAGTGTCATAAGCATGACAGCAAAAAAATTCATTCGACCCAAAATGTCACGGATGTGTCTTTTTTTTATAGTGGGCGTGGATTACCTGCCCAGATCGGCGAGGCCGAGTGGCGTGAAGGAGGGTCACCGATGAGGAGGCCGTGCCGCATGCAAGGAGTGAAGGTTTGAACTTGGAAAGGAAGGCAGAAACAGGGGAAATGTGGCTTTTGGTAAGGGGCAGGGGGCAGGGAGGTAGGTATTTCCGCGGAAGCCGAAAATTTTGGCTCGGTGTAGTGAAAAAACTGGCGCGCAAAGTGTCATCAAACACGGTCCCTTATTCAGCACTGTGTATGATATGTGAACATCACAAATGATTCATATAGCTTACCCCATGTGTGATGAGTTTGAACGTACAAATTTTGGTCCGGATATCCATGGTTACAGTGGTCATCCATGTCATTGCATAATTTGGGTAGACAAAGGAGCCTACAACACACCCACACTTCTTAATCGAGCAACTTCAGCAATTAAACAAAGTTAGCTGACCTAAACCATCACACTAAAAAATTAAAGCCGGTGCTCTGAATTAAACAAAGAGTACTACTCTGGCGGGCGCTCGTCGATCTCCACCGCCTCCTCCTTGTCCAGCTCGCGCTGACAATCTCCTGGGGAAGGGGCTCCATGGCATCCATCACGCCATACTCGGCAAGAATCTTGCCATCCGTGTCCGACATCTCTTTGGAAAAGGCCGCCACGGGCTGGGCGTGGGCGGACGCGTTCTGGGCTTGGACGGGCTCCATCGTGGCAAGGTATGCCGTGAAGGAACAGATGGCTGCTCAAACGCTCTCGGCGATTGCCAACTCTTCGGCCGTGGGCTGCTGACCGTTGTTGTGCGGTGACCGCATCGAGCTGGGCGTGGGTGGCCTCGACATGGTCATGGGAGGCCTCCATCAGGGGTAAGGCCGCTGCTGCAGAACAGAAAACGGTTGTGCTGTTCTCGCAAGTTGCTATCCCAAGGCAGATGTTGCTACCGCTACCTGAGAAGCAACAATGGCCGTTTGGGCTGCCTTAGCCGCCCGGTCGCAGATTGCAGCTACGCTCACATAGCTTGTTAACACACGCATGGTGGCTGCGGCCGCGCTCTCGCCAGAGTGGTGTCGGTGTCCTGGGAACGGCGGTACCCAAACTTGCCTGCCTGTGGCGTGGCTCCATCAATGGCCCGGTTCGGCCCAGCTTCAGCAGGAACAACTCAAGACCCTTGCGAGGCGCCAAGCCTCGTGAGGCAAACGACACCAAGACCTCCCTGGGGGCGGCCTCACTAGGCTGGCTCCCGAGGAGCGGAGATATCTATGCAAGGTGTACCTCGCGAGGTTCACATGATGTGAGCCATGACGACCAAGGCCAGGGGGGCGCCAGCGGGCGTAGTGTACCAGTTTCCTCTTTAGTGCTAAGGAGGCAAGCGCAGGCATGGAGTCCCGAGAAATCAGGCAAAGGTTTCCATTCCGGTGCAACAAGACCAAGACCGCTAGGACGACAGGACAGAGGTCATCCTAGCGTCACCACCACAGCCTTTTGCAGGCGAAGACTACTTTTGTCCGGATAGCTTGTACTAGTTGTCTCCCTTCAAATTTGGCCGTTGTGGGATCCCTTCCCGCCTACATTTGGGAAGAGGACCAGAGCCACTATAAATAGGACTTAGCCACCACCACAGTGGGGGACAGATCAATTCCACCCTAACCACCTCACCAGCTCATCGAGCTGAGGCTGTTCCACCACTATACTAGTTCATCCTCAGCCCCTCGAGGCAATCCATCACAAAGCTGGAGTAGGGAATTACACCGCAAGGTGGCCCGAACCAGGATAAATCCATGTGTCTCTTGTTCTTTGGGTTCATCGAGCTAGGTCATGGAATCGTTGAGCAGGTAGACTGGGGAGAGAGAGTTCTTTGCACGCACCCCAGAGTTCATACCTCTCAAGGGTCTGCGGAACGCTGAATCCGACATTTGGCGCGCCAGGTAGGGGGTGCGTCGAAGCTTCGCCTCTCCGCCTGCTTTGCTTCCCCATTCAACTCTCATGGCGAGCACAGCTCCTCCGGCCGGGATGACTGGCATTGAGGTGCAAGGCTCGCCCCGCCCCGCTTTGGGACAAAAGGCCGCCACTCAAGTTCAAGCCGAAGATGCCACATCGCTATGTTGGCACGGCGGATCCAGCAGCCTTCCTCCAGGTGTACGAGGAGGCCATTCGGGTAGCCGGAGGCGACAACAAGGTCGTGGCCAACTAGTTACCCATGGCCCTCGCCGGCGTGCCGCGTGCCTGGCTGCTCAATCTGCTGGGCTACTCTTTGGCCTCTTGGGAGGAGCTGCGTGATCTCTTTATCGCACGCTTTGCGGCATCGGCGCCCCTTGCCGTCGCAGCCCTCCTCGGCGGTTCGCAGGCACCGCCCTTGGATCGCCACATCAAGTAGTTCTTCTGCCAAATGGGCGCCGCCCGTGTGCAGCAGGGGGCTCATCCGGGATGGGCGACACCCAAGGCCGACCTCACCTTCAACTCGGGGGACCATCCGGCGACCACCCCGGCCTCATCTGCAACATGGCGGTTACCAAGACCCTCATCGACGGTGGGGCTGCCTCAACGTGCTCTCTATGGAAGCTTTCGGCTTGCTTCACGTGCCGCACAGCCGGCTCCGCCCCACCAAGCCCTTCTCCGGGGTTGGCAACAGCTCCACCAGCCCCCTAGGGTAGATCCGCCTCCCTGTCACCTTCGGCACCCGCGACAACTACCGCACCAGGCTTATCGACTTTTACATTGGTCGCATCAGCCTCCCGTACAACGCCATCCTCAGGTACCCAGCCCTGGCCAAGTTCATGGCGGCAACTCGTCCTGCATACGACCTCAAGAAGATGCCGGGGAGCAGCAGCGTCCTAGCCGTTGCTGGAGACACCAAGGAGGCCCAGACGGCCCTCAAGCACGCCCGACTAACAGAGCAGCTCCAGGGGCCCAGGGAGCTGCGCCGGTGAAGAAGAAGCAGTTGTTCTCTCAAGATCGGGCTAAGACGAAGCAGGTACCGCTCGACAAGGACGGGGTATTGATGTTGGGAAACGTAGTAATTTCAAAAAATTTCCTACGCACATGCAAGGATCATGGTGATGGCATAGCAATGAGAGGGGAGAGTATTGTCCACGCACTCGTGAGACCGTGAAGCGAAGCGCTATGACAACGCTGTTGATGTAGTCGTGACGCCTTCACGATCCGACCGATCCAAGTACCGAACGCACGACACCTCCGAAGTTCAGCACACGCTCAGCTCGATGACGCATCCCTGACCGATCCAAAGAAAGTGTCGGGATGAGTTCCGCCACACAACAGCATGGTGACGATGATGATGTCCTCTACAAGCGCAGGCTTCGCCAAACTCAAGCGACGACATGAACGAGGTGGAATATGGTGGAGGGGGGGCGCAGACACGCTAAGGAACGATCACGAAGATCAACTTGTGTGTCTATGGGTGCCCCTGCCCTCAGAGCATAAAGGAGCAGGGGGGGTGGCTGCCCTAGGAGGAGGGCGCTGTAGGAGTCCTACTCCTCACGGAGTAGGACTCCCCCTTTCCTAGTTGGTCTAGGACTTGGAGGGAAGGAGGAGAGGGGAAAATGAAAGGGGGGGCGCTGCCCCCTCCTTGTCCTATTCGGACTTGGGGAGGGGCTGGCCGCCCGCTGGCCCCTTCTCCTTTTCTCCACTAGGCCCACTAAGGCCCATTAGGTCACCGGGGTTTCGTGTAACCTCCCGCATCTGCAAATGCCGATTTCACCCGAACACTTCCGATGTCCAAACATAGGCTTCCATATATCAATCTTTATGTCTCGACAATTTCGAGACTCCTTGTCATGTCAAGGGTCATCGCCGACTCCAACAAACTTCGCACATCAAAACTTATAAACTCATAATAAAACTGCCATCGTAACGTTAAGCGCAAGCGGACCATACGGGTTCAAGAACTATGTAGACATCACCTAGAACTATTCTCGTCAATAACCAATAGCGAACCTGGATGCCCATATTAGCTCCTTACATATTCTACGAAGATCTTTATCGTCAAACCGCATAACAACATAATGCTTGTTCCCTTTGTCATCGGTATGTTACTTGCCCGAGATTTGATCCTGTGATCCAATACCTAGTTCAATCTCGTTAGCATCGCAAGTCTCTTTACTGCTACGTAATGCATCATTCTCCAGAATCAACTCATTAGCTACATTGCTTGCAAGGCTTTATAGTGATGTGCATTATCGAGAGGGCCCTGTAGATACCTCTCCGACAATCGGAGTGACAAACCTAATCTCAAATACGCCAACCCAACATGTACCTTTTGGAGACACCTGTAGTACTCTCTTTTATAATCACCCAGCCATTGCTAGGACGCTTGGTAGAACCCAAAGTGTTCCTCCCAGTAAACGGAGTTGCATAATCTCATAGTTACAGGAACATGTATAAGTCATGAAGAAAGCAATAGCAATATACTAAACGATCAAGTGCTAGGGCTAACGGAATGGGTCATTGTCGTGTCAAACCGGCGGATCTCGGTAGGGGGTCCCAACTCGCGCGCTCTAGGGCGGATGGTAACAGAGACAAGGGACACGACAGTTTTACCCAGTGTTCGGGCCTCTTGATGGAGGTAAAACCTCACGCCCTGCTTGATTAATATTGATTGATGATGTGTTACAAGAGTGGATCTACCACGAGATCAAAGAGGCTAAACCCTAGAAGCTAGCCTATGGTATGATTGTTGTTCGTCTCCACGGACTAAAACCTCCGCTTTATATAGACACCGATAGGGTTAGGTTACACAGAGTCGGGTTAGGAGATCTA